>CM046342.1:26595947-27195947 GCA_025403435.1 Artocarpus heterophyllus
GGTATATAAATAATGAATAAATTCTTTATTGATAAAGTGTCTCGAAAAACTTATTACATTTTTACTCCTTAGGGCATACATGTCTAACATCTCTAATGTACGATCGTCGCCTACTTGATGTGTCCTCGGTGACAGGCCCGTCGAAGATCGTGTAGACGAGGTTCGGGGATTCCGAGGTGTTCCCAGCGTCAGTTCTTGAGCGGTTCGGTACATCTCAGCTTGGCGGATTGTTTCTTCCCGAGGTAGAGCCCGAGGTTATGACTCGCTCAACAAATTCTCGTAAATGACCTTCTCAGATCAGCTTTTCGATTTGCTCCTTCAACTGAATGCACTCACGAGTGCTATGCCCCACATCCTTGTGGAATTCATAAAACCTTGCTTGATCCCGCTTCACTTTACTACCCCTAAGCTTGGGTGGTGGTACCAACAAGTTCCTACTACTTACTTGGGCGAGCACCTCGTCGATGGTCGCCACTTATGGTGTGTAGCTTTGAAACTTACTGGTCGGCACCTTTGGCTTCTCGGATCTCTTCTCCTTCTTCTGCTTCTTGCTCTACTCGGCATTGTTTTGCTTCGGTGCCTTCTTTTGCTTCTTGTCCTTCTTTGTTTTGCTTAGGCTGGCCTCCTCCTAGCGGCTTTTCATGTACTCTACGGCGTCGGCGTACCTTTGGGCATAGCCGAGCATCTATGAAAACGTACTCGGCTACTCGAAGGCTACTAACCAGGTAAGTTTTTCGTCTTTGAGGCCCCCTACAAAAAAATATGCTTGAGGGTCTCATCTTCGATGTGTTTGACCTCCAATGCTGCTCGGGTAAACGGGTTGATATAGTCTCGGACATTACCGTACCCTTTTTTGACAGCATATAGACACGTAATTTCTTTTCTCTGCATTTTTGTTGTAGAAAATGCCAATGAAAAGGCATCGGCCAACTACCAAAAAGAAGAGATGGAGGATGGTTCGAGCCTCCACAACTATTGTCGAGCAGGCCCAGTTAGGGTCAGCGAGAAGGCCTTACACATTGCTGCGTCGCTAGCATTTTGAAGTTGCATGTGTCCTCTGAGGAGTTTGACATGCTCGTCTACATCTGCTGTCCCATCATAGGCTTTGCTCTATGGAACTTTGAACTTAGGCGGTGTAGGGGCTCGCATTATGGTGTCTGGGAGAGGTGGATCTAAGGCCCTGCCTCATCCAGGCTGAAGCAGTTGTTTCAGACTTCATCAATCTAGTGCTGTAGTGCCCATAACTAGCGACTGTCCCTGCTGCCTGAGGGCCGAGATGGCCTTTTTGGACCAATCTATTATTGGTCGAGGCGCCACGCATGGATCCTCTCGAGTGCTTGAAATCGGTCTCTTCACGCTCGACCGCATCCCGTCCTACTTGACCTCTGGCTTGGTCAACCGAGGCTAGAGGTGGCAGCGCAGGTGCAGCCTGGCGTTGAGCCTGTTGGGCGAGCTGCTGAGTTAAGATCCAGACCGCATTTGTAAGCTCTCGGATCAGATCTTGAGCAACGAGATCTTCTACTTGTTCTACCTTGGCCGTGCTTCCCTGCCCCCCAGACCAGGATCTTGTGGCCCGGGGGGTGGCCCCTTGGCCAACTTGTGTTTGGTTGTTGATTTCTTGTATCTCCCGACCCCTCCTGTCGGGCAGCATCGTTTCTAGCGTTCCCTTGAGTCACCATCTTGGGTCTCGGAGGTAAGGTGGCTGGTGTTTGAGTGAAGGCATAGGTGCCCTCCTTCTAGCGTCAAAATGTTGATGGTTATCATGTTTCGACGTCGGATCAACACCACGTATGGCTACACATGATCTACCTCTTCTCAGACCGCCTTTGCTTGGTTGGGTGTGCCTGCAACAAGAGGAGGGACGCTTCAGAGGTGAGAGTAAGGTGTCAGTGAATGGACAAGGGCTCTTCGATGCTCAAGGCAGGGGTTGCTCAGTAGAGGATGGGAGCTTGTTAGGTCGGAAGAAGTCTCTCTCTAGAATGCAATAAATGCATCCTATTTATAAGCTAGTACTTGGACTGGGTGTCAGGTGGGTTTTGCCCACAACTCGGGTGTTACATCAAGGCGTGTCAGGCAGTAGGTGACAAGTGTCACGTCCCCTTGTCGATGGATTGGATCTTATCAGATAGTGAGTTATTTGCCATTTGTTGGCACGCGGTGGTGAGTAGCAGTCTGCCTATGAGTGAGGTTAATCCGACCCGCGCTAGTACATGGTCTGAGTTGGCAGCCTGCTTAGGGTGCAGCCTCAGGGGCCCTGAGAAGCACCTTGGACAGAACGCACATTGCCATCGGGGTCCGTAGCTTGCTCCCTAGAAGGTCTGTCTCACTATTTAGCCTACCACCGAAGTTTGTCTCCTCGGCGGTGGCGCTGAGCTCACCCTCAACAAGGTTAAAATTAAAATTTTAAACACCATATAAGCTTTCTCTTTCTTTTTTTTTTTAAAGTAAGCAACAAAAATTTTTTAAAGTAAGAATGGAAAGATCGTGACAAATTCTTCATAAGTGGAAAACCAGCTTAAGGTCAACATTAGATTGGTACAGGTTCATGTAGTCTCTTCAATAGTAAATAATACCCAAGACGTAAGAAAAAATTTAAAAAATTTAAAAATTCAAGCTCTCTTTAATAGTGTTTTTAAAATGAGTAAAAATATTTTTATTTTAAAAAATAAATTTTTTTTAAGAATTATACTAAAAGTTTTTTAAAAATTTTTGCCTCAAAATACATATAAAGACATTTTTAAAATTTTTTAAAACTATACCAAGCAGGCCTGATTTCTCCCCTATCGTCGCCCTCATAAGCCTGCCTTATTCGACGAGCTCATTCCCATACTCCTAACCTTTGGCGATAAGAAAAATGAATAATAAACACATTATTTGTGTTTCCTCAACCTTCCTCACTGGGGCAAGAATCAAGAAACCCTTATTTATAACAACAAAGTAGGATTGAAAACTCAACGTTTGTTCTTCACCGTTGTTTAGAGATCAAATATCCAGACCCATAAATAAATTTGAAATTGGTCTGAACAAAGCTCCATCAACCAGATTAGAGCCCAAAATTAGATCAAAACCTAAACCAAAGAAAACGTTATAACATAAGCAAATAAATTAATTCCCTCTAATCAATTTCTCGGTGAATTACATCTAATCTCAAAGTGAAAGTCTTGGTCAAATTAAAAATGCCAATCGTAATATGTTAGCTAACAAATATGAAAAAATGATTCAAATAAGAGAAGAAAGATGAAATCCACCAAATACATTTCACTTTAACACACATTTATATTTCACTTTAACAAACATTATTCTCATTGTTTATTTTTTTCCAATTGAAAAATAAACTTTCAATAATATACAAATGGATGTGCAAAGCACAAATTATTTTCACAATACAAAAAAAAATAATGCCAAAACACAAATCTCGCCATGAAATCAGCATCTTGATCCTATCAGACGGAGAGGCTAAGGACGCCGACGGGAAATCGCTCCTCAAGGTTAACAAAACTATCAAGATTTTGTATTTTGCCTATAAGAACAAAACCAACCGGGATCTAAAGATTGGGGTTTCGATGAAGAACGAGGGCCCTATAGGGAAGAGATTGAAAGAGGTAATGGCTACAAATAGGAAGCCAATCACTTTTGAGAAGGTTAGAAATTATGTTCATACCATGGTAAGACTTGTTTGTTTGTGAATTTGGCGGCAGTTGGTGAAGGAAGCAGCGAAGAAGAAGGAGGTGAAAAAGAGGAAGAAAAAACTAGATGTAGGTTTTTAATTTGTTTTTAGAATAAATATTATATGTGAAAGGTCCTACTATAATGCTGTAATCCTTTATATTTTCTTGCCATTAGATTTTGTTTCAATAACTCTGGACTAAAATACTTCACCGGTTACCAACACTTGGTTGGTTCAGTTGGCAGAAGACTGTTTCACTTAAGCAAGCGACTCGAGTTCGAGTCCTTGTGAACACAACTGCTAGTGTCAGGAGACTCTTGCCGCATTCGGGTCTCTCAATAGGTCAGCTCTGGATTAGTTGGATAAACCCCATGGGAGTTGAGGAGCCCTTTACATGAAGGGTTCATGCCTCCCATTGTGGGCTCTAGAAACCGGAGGGTGTGGATCACCGCCACCAAAAAAATACTTCACCGGTTGGAGAATAATAGCATTTTCCACCATAGTTGTTGTCTTTTTTTTAAATTAAGGAAATGACTATTTTTTTTAATCAATGTATTGTATGATGTGCATAACAATACTGATTTGCAGTTTATTTTGATTAACTTAATAGGTTATTCACCCTATAATTTGTCAATGATAAATCATTAATAGATCAATAATAATTCAATTTATTTATAATAAGCTATAGTTGATAGATAATGCACTAATGTAAATTAATAATGCACACAAATGATGTACTTCTGTAAGATAAATAATAAATATTTCTTCTAATTTTTAAAAAGTTCAACTGTTTTCTTGATTTTTAACAAGTTCTTCAAGAGGTTCAAAAAAATATCCATTTGTTTTCAAAATGCAATTAAATAGATATTACAGACCCACCTAGAACATTATAATTTTATATTTATTTGTTAATTGAAACAGTTTTCTTAATTTTATCTAGTCAAAATAACGTGCGAAGTATGACTCCATATAGGGAACAATTTGTAAGTACATCATAGAAAGAAAAGAGTGCACTTCTAAATGACAATAATTTCCATCAACACACAACAATAGTTTCCTCCCTAATTTCATTTGCAATAGTTATTATAAAAGCAAACTTCAACTACCCTTACAAAAAGAACAAAGGAGGACAAAGGAAAGTAGATAAATATATATATATATATATATATATATATTTATATTTATATATAAAGGCAAATCTATTAAAAAGTAAAATGCAATACAAAAGAGATTATTGTTGTAAAGAAAATAGATTTAGGAACAAAGAATTAAAGACCAAGGAATCTACTTGTTTTACAAAAAACAAGAAAAAGGAAGTAGTCCGTGCAGATTCAAAAGCATAAGCTCATGCCTTTGTCTATATAAACTTTAGAATTAAAGAAGAAAAAAAAAATAAAACCTGCAACATGCTTTTTCTTTTGCAACAGGCTTACTTATATAGAATATATTAAAAGGATACATTGGTATACCAAAATAACAATGGATCAATTGGAAGTGAGAAGGGAGGAGAAAATGTAGACGGCAACATCGATGGATTAACAGCATCCATCCGTGGCGATCATCACATAAACAGAGAACAAAGAAATAGAATTTGAGGGAGAGATATTTTCAAGACTTTTTTCGTGATTCAAGCTGTTGGATTTCTAAAATGATTTTAGACAAAATATACGAAAACGTGGTAAAGATGCAAAACTTATGTTACAAGAATTTTTTCAAAACAATTGTAAAATATGCTGCAAAGTATATATATATATATATATATATATATTATGCGTACCAATTAAAGCAATTAGGATGAAATTTTTCCTCTGGAGATCACTGTTCTTTATTAGGAAACCAAAACTTTCCTCACATAGTCCTTGGCACCGATCAGACAAACATGTGGGTGGAGAAGAGAATTGTAGCATCTGAGAATTTTAAACTTTTAATGTGTCCCAATTTGAGTAAATTGTTGTTAGTATTATTTAAATTACATTGCATTTTTTTTAAAGCATTTAAAAATTCTTGTCAAAATATTTTATTTTTAAAAATATTTGCAACAATTTTGCATATATACACCCATGTCACTTGTTTAACTCACAATTACCAAATTGTCGTTTACTAAACCCTCATTTTATTCACTTGTAAAGCCTCCCTTTTCACATATTAGACTTCTTTCTCTCTCTCTCCCTCTCTATTCTCACCTGCTTCTCCCCTTCTCTCTATCAATTTTTAGAACATCAAACACTCAATGTAACTTCTTCCTTTGACCTCAACGTTCTTTCAAGGAGTTCAAGGTTCAAATATGTTCTAGCTCTATATTTTCATGGAATTAGAAGTTAGTTTTTGAAGTTTCCTTTCTCTTTATATTAAAACATGAAGGTTTGGGTTCATGTAAGTTGTATTCGTGTTTAAGGGTCATCCTACACATACATGATTAATGCATGTGCAGATTGAGAATTTATATCTGGGAATGTTAGATCTAGTGTTTTGAGTGATTCATGTTGGAGATTTGGTCAAATCTATACGTTAAAGTTCACATTAAGATGTGTTTATGGTTTATTTTCGAAGTCTTTGATAGAGATGTGAAAACTGTGGTTTTAATGTTACAAACTTGAAGAAAATGGTTTAAACATATTTTAAAATGTTTTTTTTTAATCATTTCTACATGATTTTTGTGATCTATGAAGTAGTATAATAGGTTGAGATCGAGCTTAAAGCTTAGGAGAGGCAAAACTCAAAATTTGGATTTTTTTAGATTTTGACTAACCGTGATTCAACAAGTCGGCGTGCTGGCCTTGCAAGGCAGCAAGCTGGTCTAAGCTGGTGTAGTATGGCTTTGCCACGTGTTCCGAAAAGTTGATCTGTGGATCAGTAGGCTGGAAAAATGTTGTCTATTGTGTAATTTTGTGTTCATTTTCAAACTATGATATATTTAAACCTAATTTTAAATTGTTTTCGACTAGAATGTCTTTTAATTTTGTTTTTGAACATAGTTGCATCATGTTTTGAAGATTATGCATAATTGTTATTTCAATGCTAAATGTGACACCCTAATGGTTAAATTGACGTAATGTTACTTGAAAGAGATTTATTTGAGTTTTGGTTTTTGAATTTTAATAAGTATTAAAGGTTTGAAAGCATTGGAGCTTATGCTGAGGTAGCACCGATTTGAAGCTAACGATATCGCTATGCTAATATCGAGGTAGGATTCTTTAACTCTTTCTTGGCAGCCACAATTTAAAGTTATTTTTAGCCTTAAATTATTCTTAAATATTTTTAAGAATTGTTTTTATTATACTTCAAAGCTACTGAAAATATGTGATTTTAAATTATTTTTGAAGTTAATTGAAAATATATTTTTAGAAGAATTCCAAAAATGAAGTAGAACCTTGATTCTTGCTTTCACCGCATTTTTTAAAGAAACTTGACTCTTGCATTCATTGAGCTTCTATATTTTAAATGTTTTCAAACACTATTCGAGGTGTCTATCGGATGGTTGTGTTTTTAACTATAGAGCCAAAAGAGTTTAGGTCATGCAAAAAACGTCCTAGGGGCAAGTCCTAAAAACCTACATGGACCACTTTAGTAATGTTAATCAGGGCTTCTTTTAAGTAAGTGTTTTATTAACATACAAATTTTTGACAAATTATTTTTTCATTTGTTGGAAAAATAGTGCACAACAGAATTTTAAATTTTTTTTATCAGAGTATTTTCTATAACACAAGTTTGACATGCTATATGCATAAATTAACCAGATCTTACTAACCTCTGTGTGTCGAAAAGCTCCTGCAATCAGTGAAGAGAAGTAACATTCTAGAAGAACCTCAACCAACTAATTTTCTTTAATATTCTCTATTCACAATTGGAGTGAGTGTGGGCTGACACGTACAGCTCTTCCTCTAGGTGACTCTCCTTCCAACCAATTGAGAGAACCCAAAGCTAATGTTCGTGATTTGTAAACAAGAGCTCTCAGGGAGTTTTTCATATTCTCACCAGCAGAGTATTACTCTTAATCTCTCAATTGATCTGAATAACTTATGTGACTTACTCCCTATTTATAGAGGTTGGGTCCAAGGTCAGTCCTTATCAGATTAGGTCTCAAAATTCAAATCAGAATCAAATTCAAATCAATACATGATGAAATCTGCATAAAAATGCGAGATCTTATCCTTCGCTCAATTGCAGGCTGATCATGATGATCGGCAGGCCGAACAGGCCCCATCAGCAGGCCAAACTTGAGGATCGGCATGCCAAACTGTCGATTAATATCTCAGTAAATCTTTTATTTTCCACCCGAGATTCTATGGGATAAAGTCTCAGTTTTAATTCAGATAACCTAATAGAAAAGTTATCTGATTAAAACAACTTTATCTAGATAATCTTTAGGAAAATAAATGAATTCTTAATAATTGTACAAGTCTATCTTGATCTAATTTATTCAAAATTGAATCAACCGATAAACAGACAAGAATTATCTAGTCCTAATAATTCAACAAGTTTATCTTAAATTAATTTTATCATAAAATTAATTCAACCAATAAATAGACATGAATTATTTGATTCTTTCAAATTTCAACCAATCCAATAAATCTAACATAAGTCACCAATTGGTGGAAAACCACGTCGTATTGTTACAGGATGTTGTGAGCTAGCAAAGGGGACTATATGGAACTATATAGTTCAAGCTCCCGATAATTATGAAACCCAATATCCCAGATATACATTTCATAATTATCAACTACAACGCTATTCCACTAAAAGCTTGGAACTACACTCTCGAACTACATAGAATTACGAAGCTCGTATAGCTAAGTCTCCATGACATATCATAGTGTATCGTATCCCCATATGATAATCCATAATCTGCTTAAGGACAAGTTCTATCTTACCTTTCCGATTATTTTTATCTTATGTTCCATTATCTCACCATTGGAAAACTCACCATCCAAAGACAGTTTACCATTCGGTTATACCTATGTATCCAAATGGTTAAGCGCTCTAGTTTTTTAATTATAGGATAACGCATATAAGAGGATATCACTACTCCTAAACAGGAGCTATGGATTCCATATCTATGAATAATAGGTCTACGCTATCAAGAGTCATGCTTCCAATGTACCGGTATGCATACCACTATTAAGATATGGGTGCCACCCTTTGGTACATCAAAAGACATAAGCCAAGACACCTGGCCCACTATTCATCTCAGGCTTAAGATACAACACAAATGATTGTCTAAAATGAATCGATTTGTCGAGACAGAATTATTAATCCATATCAATTCACTTTATGTCCTGATCCAACACATCGTCACTTATGACAATGAGCCAATGTTTCTATTCACGGAGTCCACCTCGATGGTCAAGACAAACCATCTCCCAAAAGGGATATAGACAACATAACAATCTTTACATAAATAAAGCGCCCAACATTATTCCCTCGATTACGGATCTTATGATTTAGACCGTCACCTTAAGAATCGTGTCTTCCGCATAATCCGTCCATCATATGCCCAATTCTTAAGGTTTAGACCGACAGTCTTAGACTATTGTTTGCTTAACATACATTCAACAAATATGAACGTAAAGAGGACAAGATTTGGTATATAAACAATAAATAAATTCTTTATTGATAAATATGTCTCCAAAAACTTAATACATTTTTACTCCTTAGGGCATACATATCTAACAATCTCCCATTTGCACTAAGTGAGTAAATATGACAAATCTCACATCCCCATAGCTTCCCCATGCCTCTCAAAGACTCTCCCAGTAAGTGTCTTCGTAAATCGATCAACTAAATTGTCCTCTGACGTGATCTTGCACACCGTGACATGCCCATCCTCAACGAAGTCCTTTATCACATGATACTTCCGATCAATATGCTTACTCTTCTTATGAAATCTTGGTTCCTTAGCATTAGCTACCGTTGCACTGTTATCACAGTACAATGATACCGCTTTATCCATACCAGGAACTACCTCAAGATCCCCAAGGAACTTGCGAAGCCACATTGCTTCTTTCAAAGCATCACTAGCTGCCACATACTCGGCCTCCATCGTTGAATCCAAAGTGCAATCTTGCTTCACACTTCTCCAACCGATGGCACCGCCGGCCAGAGTAAACACAAAACAAGAAGTCGATTTCCTAGAATCCAGACAGGATTGAAAATCTGAGTCAGTATATCCTAGAGGAGTCAAGTCCTTACTCGAATATACAAGCATATACCCTCGAGTCCTTCTTAGGTACTTGAAAATTTGCTTTACTACAACCCAATGGTTTGGTCCTTGATCCGCCTGGAATTGACTTACAATCCCGACCGTATAACTAATATCCGGTCGTGTGCAAAGCATGGCATACATGAGACTACCCACTGCCAAAGCATAAGGCACCTTCTTCATGTAGCCAGTATGAGAATTTTATCTATGTAGCCAGCCTGGGACAAAGCTATCATTTTGTTCTTCCTATCCTAAAAAATCTGGATACCGAGAACAACATTAGCCTCACCCAAGTCCTTCATGTCAAAGTACTTGGTCAACCATAATTTGACCGATGACAATGCCCCAATGTCATTGCCAATTAGTAGAATGTCATCTACATAGAGCAATAGAAAAACCACCTTCCCATCCTTAATTTGTTTGTAAACACATGGCTCATCCACATTTTGTGAGAACCCATAAATCTTGATCACCTGATCAAATCTAATGTTCCAAGAACGATAAGCCTGCTTAAGTCCATAAATTGACTTTAGCAGCTTACAAACCTTACCCTCTTAACCCTCGACCTTGAACCTGTCTGGTTATTCCATACAAATGGACTCATCAAGATAGGTATTCAGAAAAGCCATCTTGACATCCATCTGCCAAATCTCGTAGTTGAGAGCAGCAACTATGCACAAGAGAATCTAGATGGACTTAAGCATGACTACAGGTGAAAAGGTTTCCTCATAATTGATTCCTTCCTTTTGCATATAACCTTTAGCTACCAGTCTAGCTTTAAAGGTTTTGACCTTTCCATCCACTCCTCTTTTCCTCTTATAGATCCACTTACACCCGATGGGTTTTACGCCTTTGGGAAGATCCACAAGCTCCCAGACCTGATTAGTCTCCGTAGACTTCATCTCAATGTTCATGGCCTCTGTCTAGAGTTGTGAATTAACATTCTCCATAGCTTCTGTGTAAGTATAAGGATCCCTCTCATGTTCATCCGGTTTAGTCAAAAAGACCTACCCATTGAACATATACCTCTTAGGTTGACGCTCGATCCTTCCACTATGCCGAAGCCCCCCAAGTTGTTGTTTAGGTTTGTTTGGTTTTTCTATACTGATCAGAATGGTTTCATTCGGAACCTACGAAGTGATCGGATCACTCTTTAACTCCTCAAGCACCACTTTGCTTTGAGGTTTAAAGTCGTCCATATAACTCTCCTCAAGGAAAGTTGCATTAGTTGAAATTGCGACTTTATTTTCCTTTGGGTTATGGAAATAACCCACTTTAGTCCCTTTTGGATATCCTACAAGCACACAAACTTCAGAACGTGCTTCCAACTTATTTGGATCCTTAAACAGGACATGAACCGGACATCCCCATATGCAAATATAGTTTAAGGATGTCTTCCTACCCATCCACAACTCGTGAGGAGTTTTAGGGACTGATTTTGAAGGCATATTGTTCAAAAGATAACATACGGTTTGTAGTGCATATCCCCAAAAGGATGAAGGCAATGATGAATAGTTCATCATGGACCTAACTATGTCTAATAAAGTCCTATTCTTTCTCTCCGCTACGCCATTCTGCTGTGGAGTGCTCGTCGTAGTCAAATGGGATAAAATCCCATTTTCTAATAAGTGTCCCAAGAACTCATCACAAAGGTATTCTCCACCTTGATCGGATCGAAGTGTCTTTATGGGTCTACCAAATTGCTTTTCCACTTCAGCCTAAAACTCCCTGAACTTGTCAAAAGTTTCTCTTTTGTGGTGCATCTGGTATACATACCCATATCTTGAGTAATCATCAATAAAAGTGACGAAGTACTCATACCCTCCTCGTGCCTAGATGTTCATCAGTCTACAAACATCACTATGCATAAGTTCTAGAACCCCTTCGGCCCTATTGCCCTTAGACCCAAAATGGTCTTTTGGTCATTTTACCCTCCAAACAAGATTCACATTGAGGTATAGATTCCATCTTTAAGTGTCTTAAAGGTCCACCCCTTACCAACTTTTGAATCCTATTCAGGTTAATATGACCAAGGCACAAATGCCAAAGATAAGTCTTATTAGAGTGAGAAGTTTTAAGTCTTTTAGAGTTATTATCATTCATCTCAGCATTAAGCAATATGTCTATCTTAGGTTTGATAAAATATAGATTATTTTGCATCCATCTAGAACAGATAAAAGATTTGTTTTTACTTATCACCACTTTATCATTAAAAGAAACCAAATAGGAGTCTTTAAATAAACAAGCTACAGAAATTAAATTTCTTTTAAATTTAGGAACATAAAAACAATCTTGTAAAAATAAATTCCTATAATTATCAAAATAAAGATGGACGTCTCCCACTGCTTCCGCTGAGACCAAAGATCCATCGCCCATTTGAAGCGTGAAGTCTTCATGTAGCCGACTTCTCGTTTCTTTGAACCCCTGTAGAGAAACACAAACATGATTAGTTGCACCAGAATCTATGACCCAAATGTCACTTGATTCCTTAACCAAACAAGTTTCTAAATATAGAAGATCACACCTACCTTCTTTGGAAAGGAAGTCCTTGTAATGCTTCTTGATGTGGCCGACCTTCCCACAGAAGAAGAACTTAAGCTTCTTCGGGTTCTTCTTCTTCTTTTTCTTGCTCTTGGTGCTAGTAGGAATAGAAGACTTCCCATTCTTGGCCCATTGCTTCTTTCCATTCCCAGAATTGGAATTGGAACCAGAAGTAGCTACCATGTTAGTCTCTCCACCCGCAGAAGACTCTCTGATCAGAAGTTCAAACTCTTGTAACTGTTTCATTAATTCTGTCAAGGTCATATCTCGTCTATTGCTTAAATTAAATGTAGCTCTAACCGGAATAAATTCCTTTGACAGAGTCTCAAAGACCATAGTCATGTGAGTTTCAGCATCGATGTCGACTCCATTTGTTTGACCCTCAACGAGGTAACCTATGACCAACATCATGTGCTCCTTTACAGATGTCCCCGGCCTCTACTTACAGTTAAGAAGTTTTTGAAGCGCCCATTGCCATTTTGTTATGGCTTGGCCTCCAAACATATCCTCAAGATTATCCAAGATCTACTTCGTAGTCTCATAATCTTGATGTTGAGCCTGCAGCACGTTATTCATGCAAGCCATAACATAGCAGCGGGCCTGATCATTAGCATCTTTCCAGCAACCATACACTTGGAATTACTCATTAGTTGAGTCTCTCATAGCCTTGGGAGGACAAGGGGTTGTCAGCATATACTTTAGTTTCTCAAAGTAGAGGACGATATCTAGGTTCTGTTTCCAATCATTATAATTCTCTCTAGATAATAGGTTTTTGTCAAGTATCGAAGACAAAGCATTTTTAGACATTTTTAATCTATAATAAAGAATCATATATCAAACATAAGCAAACATATAATAATAATTTAGTAAGACAACACAATTATGTAAAAACATACAAATGTGTTTATGTGTCAAAATATCACAACCTTACAATGATAATTCCCAACTCAGAATTCAACAAGCTCCTAGGGGAGTCATGCCAAATTCAATCAGGAACACGGATCTTCTCCTAATTAATTTATGCCATCCAAGACCCGTATGATCCAGCATTTATTAATAATCATTTCTTTGGCCATTAATTTTATTAATAGAGCTCTTAGGAGAGGTTAATAATAAATTAACGTGAGTGTATAACCATTGTTTCAATATTTTATTGATGATTTATAATCACCACCTAGGGGTGTGCAACCATAAATAATACTAAAATACCTTATCCTCTCAGAGATCCAATTTGGTACATGATAGAAATCCCTTCCTAGGGGTTAAGACCACCATGTTCTTGTTGGAAAAAACAGAGTGAGCTGCGCAACGGGAATTTTTTAAAAAATTTTAAGATCAGAGTATTTTTCAAAACACAAGTTTGACATGCTATATGTATAAATTAAACAGATCTTACTAACCTTTGTGTGCCGAAGAACCTCCGCAATCCGTGAAGAGAAGTAACGTTCCAGAAGAGCCTCAACCAACTGGTCTTCTTTGCTATTCTCTATCCACGACCGGAGTGAGTGTGGGCTCACACGTACAGCTCTTCCACCGGTGACTCTCCTTCCAACCAATCGAGAGAACCCAAAACTAGTGTTCGTGATTTGTGAACAAAAGCTCTAAGGGAGTTTTCAGATGCTCACCAGAAGAGTATCACTCTTAATCTCTCAATTGATATGAGTAACTCATGAGACTTACTCCCTTTATATAGCGATTGGTCCAGGGGTCAGTCCTTATCAGATTAGGTCTCAAAAACTCAAAACAGAATCAAGTTTGGATCAATATCTGATAAGATCTGCATGAAAACGCGTAATCTTATCTCTCGCTGATCGGCAGGCCGAACAGGCCCCATTGGCAGGCCGAACTGCCACGTAAATATCTTCACAAATCTTTTATTTTTCACTCGAGATTCTATAGGATAAAGTCTCAGTTTTGATTCAAATAACCCAATAGAGAAGTTATCTTATCAAAACAAACTTTTTCAAGATAATCTCTAAGAAAATAAATCAATTCACAATAATTCTATAAATTTATCTTGATCTAATTTATCCAATTAAATCAACCGATAAACAGACAAGAATTATCCGATCCCAAAAATTTAACAAGTTTATCTTAAATTAATTTTATTACAAAATTAATTCAACCAATAAACAGACATAAATTATTTGATTCTTTCAAATTTTAAACCAATCTGTTAAATCTGACATAAGTCACCAATTATTAAAAAAGCACGCCGTATTGTTACAGGATTTTGTGAGCTAGCAAAGGGGACCAAAATGGACCTATAAAGTTGAAGCTCGCGATAATTATGAAACCCAATATCCCAGATATACATTTCACAATAATGAACTCTAACGCTACTCCACTAAAAGCTTGGAGCTGCACTCTCGAACTTTATAGAATTACGAAGCCCGTATAGCTAAGTTTCCATGACATATCAAAGTGTATCGTATCCCCATATGATAATCCATAATCAGCTTAAGGACAAGTTTTATCTTACCTTCCCGATTATTTTTATCTTACGTTCCATTATCTCACCATTAGAAAACTTACCATCCAAAGATAGTATACCATTCGGTTACACTTATGTATCCAAATGGTTGAGCGCTCCAGTTTTCCAATTACAGGATAACACATATAACAAGATATCATTACTCCTAAAGAGGAGCTATGGATTCCATATCTATGAATAACAAGTCTACGCCATCAAGAGTCATGCCTCCAACGTACCGATATGCATACCACTATTGAGATGTGGGAGTCACCCTTTGGTACATCAAAAGACACAAGTCGAGACAACAGGCCCACTATCTATCTCAGGATTAAGATACAATACAAATGATTATCTAAAGTGAATAGATTTGCCAAGACAGAATTATTAGTCCAAATCAATTCACTTTGTGTCCCGATCCAACACATCGTCACCTATGACAACGTGCCAATGTTTCTATTCACGGAGTCCAACTCTGATGGTCAAGACAAACCATCTTCCTTTCGGGATATAGACAACATAACAATCTTTGCATGAATAAAGCGCCCAACTTTATTCCCTCGATTGCGGGTCATATGTTTTAGACTGTCACCTTAAGAATCGTGCCTTCTGCATAATCAGTCCATCATATGCCCAATTCTTAAAGATTTAGACCGACAGTCTCAGACGACTATTTGCTTAACATAGATTCAAAAAATATGAACGTAAAGAGAACAAGATTTGGTATATATAAATGAATAAATTCTTTATTGATAAAAATGTCTCCAAAAACGTATTATATTTTTACTCCTTAGGGCATACATATCTAACAATCTCCCACTTGCACTAAGTGAGTAAATACAGCAAATCTCGCATCCCCATAGCTTCCACATGTTTCTCGAAGACTCTCCCTATAAGTGTCATTGTAAATGGATTAGCTAAATTATCTTCTGACGCGATCTTGCACACCGTGACATGCCCGCCCTCAATGAAGTCCTTTATCACTTGATACTTTCGATCAATATGTTTACTCTTCTTGTGAAATCTTGGTTCCTTAGCATTAGCTATCACCACACTGTTATCACAGTATAGGGATACCGCCTTATCCATACCAGGAACAACCTCAAGATCCCTAAGGAACTTGCGGAGCCACACTGTTTCTTTCGAAGCATCACTAGCTGCCACATACTCAGCCTCCATCGTTGAATCCGAAGTGCAATCTTGCTTCGCACTTCTCCAACTGATGGCACCGCCGCCCAGAGTAAACACAAACCCCGAAGTCGATTTCCTAGAATTCAGATAGGATTGAAAATCAAAATCAGTATATCTTAGAGAAGTTAGGTCCTCACCCGAATATACAAGCATATACCCTCGAGTCCTTCGTAGGTACTTGAAAATATGCTTTACCGCAACCCAGTGGATCGGTCCTGGATCCGCCTGAAATTGACTTACAATCATGACCGCGTAGCTAATATCTGATCGTGTGCAAAGCATGGCATACATGAGACTACCCACTGCTGAAGCATATGGCACCTTCTTCATGTATTCTCTTTCTTCATAAGACTTACGAGAGTCTTTCTTAGAAAGAGTAATTCCCGACCTAGATGGTTGCCTACCTTTCTTGGAATCCTGCATTGCAAACCTCCTGAGAATTTTATCTATGTAGCTAGCCTATGACAAAGCTACCATTTTGTTCTTCCTATCCCTAAAGATCTGGATACCAAGAACAAAATTAGCCTCACCCAAGTCCTTCATGTCAAACTGCTTGGTCAACCGTATTTTGACCGATGACAATGCCCCAACATCATTGCCAATTAGCAGAATGTCATCTACATAGAGCAGTAGAAAAACCACCTTCCTATCCTTAATGTGTTTGTAAACACATGGTTCATCCACATTTTGTGAGAACCCATAAGTCTTGATCACCTGATCAAATCTTATGTTCCAAGAACGAGAAGCCTGCTTAAGTCCATAAATTGACTTTAGCAGCTTACAAACCTTACCCTCTTGACCCGTGACCTTGAACCCGTCTGGTTGTTCCATATAAATGGACTCATCAAGATAGCCATTCAGAAAAGCCGTCTTGACATCCATCTTCTAAATCTTGTAGTCGAGAGCGGCAGCTATGGATAAGAGAATCCAGATGGACTTAAGCATGGCTACAGGCGAAAAGGTTTCCTCATAATCGATTTCTTCCTTTTACGTATAACCCTTAGCTACCAATCTAGCCTTAAAGGTTTCAACCTTTCCATCCACTCCTCTTTTCCTCTTGTAGATCCATTTACACCATATGGGTTTTACCCCTTCAAGAAGATCCACAAGCTCCCAGACCTGATTAGTCTCCATAGACTTCATCTCTATGTTCATGGCCTTTGTCTAGAGTTTTGATCAACATCCTTCATAGCTTTAAGAATCCCTGTCATATTCATCCGGTTAAGCCAAGAAGACCTCCCCATTGAACATATACCTCTTAGGTTGACGCCCGATCCTCCCACTACGCCGAAGCCCCTGCGATTGTTGTTCAAGTTTGTTTGGTTTTTCTACACTGATCGGAACGGTTTCATTCGGAACCTGCGGAGTGATTTGATCACTTATTAACTCCTCAAGCACCACTTTGCTTTGAGGTTTAAAGTTGTCCATGTAACTCTCCTCAAGGAAAGTGCATTAGCAGAAACCACAACTTTATTTTCCTTCGGGTTATAAAAATAACCCCCTTTAGTCCCTTTTGGATATCCTACAAACACGCAAACTTTTGAACGTGCTTCCAACTTATTTGGATCCTTAAACAGGACATGAGCCGGACATC
Organism: Artocarpus heterophyllus; assembly: GCA_025403435.1. Taxonomy (NCBI): domain Eukaryota; kingdom Viridiplantae; phylum Streptophyta; class Magnoliopsida; order Rosales; family Moraceae; genus Artocarpus; species Artocarpus heterophyllus. The sequence goes on from CM046342.1 coordinate 26,613,613, forward strand.
CCCATATGCGAATATGGTTTAAGGATGTCTTTCTTCTTGTCCACAACTTGTAAGGAGTTTTAGGGACCGATTTTGAAGGCACATTGTTCAAAAGATAACATGCAGTTTGTAGTGCATATCCCAAAAAGGATAAAGGTAATGATGAATAACTCATCATGGACATGACCATGTCCAACAAAGTCCTATTTCTTCTCTCGACTATGCCATTCTACTGCAGAGTGCCCGGTGCAGTCAAATGGAATAAAATCCCATTCTCTAACAAGTGTCCAAAGAACTCATCAGAAAGGTATTCTCCACCTCGATCGGATCGAAGTGCCTTTATGGGTGCACCCAATTGCTTTTCCACTTCAGCCTAAAACTCCCTGAACTTGTCAAAAGTTTCACTTTTGTGGTGCATCAGGCACACATACTCATTTCTTGAGTAATCGTCAATAAAAGTGATGAAGTACTCATACGCTTCTCGTGCTTGGATGTTCATCGGTCCGCAAACATCACTATGCACAAGTTCTAGAACCCCTTCGGCCCTATTGCCTTTAGACTCGTATGGTCTTTTGGTCATTTTACCCTCCAAACAAGATTCACATTGAGTTATAGATTCCACCTTTAAGTGACTTAAAGGTCCATCCCTTACCAACCTTTGAATCCTATTCAGGTTAATGTGACCAAGGCACAAATGCCAAAGGTAAGTCTTATTAGAGTGAGAAGTTTTAAGTCTTTTAGAGTTATTATCATTGATCTCAGCATTAAGCAATAAGTCCATCTTAGGTTTGATAAAATATAGATTATTTTGCATCCATCCAGAACAGATAAAAGATTTATTTTTATGAATCACCACTTTTTCATTAAAAGATACCACGTAGGAGTCTTTAAATAAACAAGATACAGAAATTAAATTCCTTTTAAATTTAGGAACATAAAAACAATCTTGTAAAAATAAATTTCTATAGTTATCAGAGTAAAGATGGACGTCTCCCACTGCTTCCGCTGAGACAAATTATCCATCGCCCATCCGAAGCGTGAAGTCTTCATGCAGCAGACTTCTCGTTTCTTTGAACCCCTTTAGAGAAACACAAACATGATTAGTTGCACCTGAATCTATGACCCAAATGTCACTAGATTCCTCAACCACACAAGTTTCTAAATATAAAAGATCACACCTACCACCTTTGGAAAGGAAGTCCTTGCAATGCTTCTTAATATGCCCGACCTTTCCATAGAAGAAGCACTTAAGCTTCTTTGGGTTCTTCTTCTTCTTCTTCTTGCTTTTGGTATTAGCAGGAACAAAAGACTTCCCGTTCTTGCCCCGTTGCTTCTTTCCATTCCTAGAGTTAGAATTGGAACTAGAAGCAATTACATGTTGGCCTCACCACCCGCAGGAGACTCCTTGATCAGCAGTTCAAACTCCTGCAACAGTTTCATTAGTTTTGTCAAGGTCATATCCTGTCTATTGCTCAAATTAAATGTAGCTCTAAACAGAATAAATTCCTTAGACAGAGTCTCAAAGACCATAGTCATCTGAGTTTCAACATCGATGTCGGCTCTATTGGTTTGAGCCTCAGCGAGGTAACCCATGACCAACATCATATGCTCCTTTACAGATGTCCCCCGTCTCTGTCTACACTTTAAGAGTTTCCGAAGCACCCTTTGCCGCTTTGTTATGGCCTGGCCTCCAAACATGTCTTCAAGATTATCCAAGATCTACTTCGTAGTCTCATAATCTTGATGTTGAGCCTGCAGCACATTATTCATGCTGGCCATAACATAACAGCGGGCCTGATCATTAGCATCTTTCCAACGGTCATACGCTTGGAATTGCTCATTAGATGAGTCTCCTGTAGGCTCGGGAGGACAAGGGGTTGTCAGAACATATTTCAGTTTCTCAAAGGACAGGACAATATCCAGGTTCCGTTTCCAATCATTGTAATTCTCACCAGTTAATTGGTTTTTGTCAAGTATCGATGATAAAGCATTTTTAGACATTTTTAATCTACAATAAAGAATCATATACCAAACATAAGCAAACATATCATAATAATTTAGTAAGATAACACAATCATGTAAAATCATACAAATGTGTTTATGTGTCAAAACCTTAAAAATATCACAACCTTACAACGATACTTTCCAACTCAGAATTCAACAAACTCCTAGGAGAGTCATGCCAAATTCAATATAAAACACGGATCCCCTCCTGATTAATATATGCCATCTAGGACCCGTATGATCCAGCATATATTAATAATCATTTCTTTGGCCATTAATTTTTTTAACAGAGCTCCTAGGGGAGGTTAATAATAAAATTAACATGAGTGTATAACCATCGTTTCAATATTTTATCCATGGTTTATAATCACCACCTAGGGGTATGCAACCATAAATCATGCTAAAATACCTTATCCTCTTAGAGATCCAATCTGGTACATGATAGAAATCCCTTCCTAGGGGTCGGGACCACCATGTTCTTCCTATGGACCAACGATGGAGGCCTTAGGTTCTCTCTTCGAAAACCTTCTCCCACTCAATCTTTTGAAATCAAGGTTTTATTTTAAAATTATGCATGAAAAATTTTAATATCAGCGACACTTTCTATTCTATATGACATGTTATCAATATACATGGCAAATCAAATTATAATGCAGACAAGCAAAGCAATCAAGCAAAGCTACAAGCAAAATAATAATAACCGTAATATTATGGCTCCACCCTAGAGAATAGAAAACTAAGATTATAAGAGAATAATCGAGACATATATCGATTCTTCATCCTTGAATCCTCAAGTTGTATCCTTCTTCTCATAATTCCCATCTTCAAGTCTTCAATCTCGTATGAATCAAATACTTCATATTTCCGGTCATATCCAAATTTAATGTTTCTTAGAATCGTCTCAAAAATTAAATTAAAACTGCGCCGCAAAAATTGTGCCTTTTCTGGAAAATTTCTAGCTCTCAGTCGGCAGGCCGATCTGGGTGATCGACCTGCCGATCATGCTTCATCGGCCTGCTGATCGAAAAGATCGGCCTGTTGACCCATGAAAGTTTGGTTGCCGGCAGAGCCAGCCTATTTCTGCCCCACTAACGGCCTGCCGAACCATACGTTTGGCCTGTCGATCTGTGACCATTGACCTGCCGAACTGAAGGTTCGGCATGCCGACCGAGCAGAAATCTCCATTCCAGAAAATACAATTTCAATGCAATTCATCAATTTTATTTTTAACAATTCAAAAACATAAAATTAGAGACACAAGGAATACCTCGGTGCGCCATCATCAATCTTCTAGATCCGTCTTCTCCGAATAATTATTTAATTACAAAATTCTTACAAATTTTAAATTAAATAACAATTCCTAGACGAAGATGATAGTCCGCCATCTAATTACATGAAAAACTTAGATACATATTCTAACCTCTATGGAACCATAACCGGTATAAATTAATTAATTAATAAATAATTAAATAACAATTTAATCAACCATATTTAATTAATGAACATTCACCACATAATCTATGACAACATATAATAATATAGAAACCTAGAGTGCCAACTCTCTATAAAATTAAATTCAAGTATAGGAGAGATTAAGATCATAAATTTATACATATAGTATGATCACAAACTTGTAAATTTATGTAAAAACCTTGACTTTGATACTAATTGTTGGAAAAAACAGTGTGAGGTGTGCAGCGGGAATTTTTTAAAAAATTTTAACATCAAAGTATTTTCTAAAACACAAGTTTGACATGCTATATGTATAAATTAAACAGATCTTACTAACCTTTGTGTGCCGAAGAACCTCCGCAATCTGTGAAGAAAAGTAACGTTCCAAAAGAGCCTCAACCAACTGGTCTTCTTTGCTATTCTCTATCCACGACCAGAGTGAGTGTGGGCTCACACGTACAGCTCTTCCACCGGTGACTCTCCTTCCAACCAATCGAGAGAACCCAAAACTAGTGTTCATGATTTGTGAACAAAAGCTCTAAGGGAGTTTTTAGATGCTCAGCAGAAGAGTATCACTCTTAATCTCTCAATTGATTTGAGTAACTCATTAGACTTACTCCCTTTATATAGCGATTGGTCTTGGGGTCAGTCCTTATTAGATTAGGTCTCAAAAACTCGAAACAGAATCAAGTTTGGATCAATATCTAATAAGATCTACGTGGAAATGCATAATCTTATCTCTTGCTAATCGACAGGCCGAACAGGCCCCATCGACACACCAAACAGGCCCCATCGGTAAGCCGAACACGTAGATCAGCAGGCCAAACTGCCGCGTAAATATCTCCGCAGATCTAATATTTTCCACTCAAGATTCTATAGGAAAAAGTCTTAGTTTTGATTCAAATAACCCAATAGAGAAGTTATCTGATCAAAATAAACTTTATCAAGATAATCTCTAAGAAAATAAATCAATTCACAATAATTCTACAAATTTATCTTGATCTAATTTATCCAATTAAACCAACCGATAAACAGGCAAGAATTATCCGATCCCAATAATTCAACAAGTTTATCTTAAACTAATTTTATTACAAAATTAATTCAACTAATAAACAGACATGAATTATTTGATTCTTTTAAATTTTAAACCAATCTGATAAATCCGACATAAGTCACCAATTATTGAAAAAGCACGCCGTATCGTTATAGGATTTTGTGAGCTAGCAAAGGGGACCAAAATGGACCTATAAAGTTGAAGCTCGCAATAATTATGAAACCCAATATCCTAGATATACATTTCACAATTATCAGCTCCAATGCAACTCCACTAAAAGCTTGGAGCTGCACTCTCAAACTTTATAGAATTACGAAGCCCGTATAGCTAAGTTTCCATGACAGATCAAAGTGTATCGTATCCCCATATGATAATCCATAATCAGCTTAAGGACAAGTTCTATCTTACCTTTTCGATTATTTTTATCTTACGTTCCATTATCTCACCATTAGAAAACTTACCATCCAAAGATAGTATACCATTCGGTTACACTTATGTATCCAAATGGTTGAGCGCTCCAGTTTTCCAATTATAGGATAACACATATAACAGGATATCATTACTCCTAAAGAGGAGCTATGGATTCCATATCTATGAATAACAAGTTTACGCCATCAAGAGTCATGCCTCCAACGTACCGGCATGCATACCACTATTGAGATGTGGGAGTCACCCTTTGGTACATCAAAAGACACAAGTCGAGACAACGGGCCCACTATCCATCTCAAGATTAAGATACAATACAAATGATTGTCCAAAGTGAATTGATTTTCCAAGACAGAATTATTAATCCAAATCAATTCACTTTGTGTCCCGATCCAACACATCGTCACCTATGACAACGTGCCAATGTTTCTATTCATGGAGTTCAACTTCGATGGTCAAGACAAACCATCTCCCTTTAGGGATATAGACAACATAACAATCTTTGCATGAATAAAGCGTCCAACTTTATTCCTTCGATTGTGGATCATATGTTTTAGACCGTCACCATAAGAATCGTGTCTTTCGCATAATTAGTCCATCATATGCCCAATTCTTAGAGGTTTAGACCGACAGTCTCAGACTACTATTTGCTTAACATACATTCAACAAATATGAACGTAAAGAGGATAAGATTTGGTATATATAATGAATAGATTCTTTATTGATAAAAATGTCTCCAAAAATGTATTACACTTTTACTCCTTAGGGCATACATGTCTAACAATTCTACCTATGGACCAACGATAGAGGCCTTAGATCCTCTCTTTGAAAACCTTCTCCTACTCAATCTTTTGAAATCAAGGTTTTATTTTAAGAATATGCATGAACAATTTTAATATGAGCGGCACTCCCTATTCTATATGACATGTTATCAATATACATGGCAAATCATATTATAATGCAGACAAGCAAAGCAATCAAGCAAAGTTACAAGCAAAATAATAAATAACCGTAATGTTATGGTTCCACCCTAAAGAATAGAAATAAAAAATTACAAGAGAATAATTGAAACAAATTTTGATTCTTCATCATTGAATTCTCAAGTTATATCCTTCTTCATATAATGCTCATCTTCAAGTCTTCAATCCCGTATAAATCGAATACTTCATATTTCTGGTCATATCTAAATTTAATATTTCTCAGAATTATCCCAAAAATAAAATTAAAACTGCACTGGAAAAACTGTACCTTTTTTCAAAATTTTCCAACTCTCGGTCGGCAAGCTGATTTGGATGATCGGCCTGCCGGTCACAACCCATCGACCTGCCGATCAAGATGATCGGCCTATCGAATCATGAAGGATCGGCTGGCTGAACTAGAAGTTTGGCCTGCCAGCAGAGCCTCTGATTTTCACCCCACTGTTGGCCTACCGAACCTCACATCTGGCCTGCCAATCTGCGACCATCAGCCTGCTGATCTACGACCATCGGCCTGCCAAACTGTGGGATTTGACATGCCAACCGGGCAAAAATCTCTCATTTCAAAAAATACAATTTTTAATGCAATTCATCAATTTTATTTTCAATAATTCAAAAACACAAAATTAGAGACTTAGGAAATACCTGGGAGTGCCATCATCATTCTTCTAGATTCGCCTTCTAGATCTGTTTTCTCCGAATGATTATTTAATTACAAAATTCTTACAAATTTAAAAATAAATAATAATTCCTAGACGGAGATGATAGTCTGCCATCTAATTATATGAGAAACCTAGATACACATTCTAACCTCTAAGGAACCATAACTGGTATAAATTAATTAATTAATAAATAATTAAGTAACAATTTAATCAACCATAATTAATTAATGATCATTTACCATATAATCCATGACAACATATAAAATATATAGAAACCTAGAGTGTCAACTCTCTATAAAATTAAATTCAAGCTTAGGAGAGATTAAGAGCACAAAATTTATACATATAGTATATCACAAACTCATAAATTTATATAAAAACCTAGCACTGGTACCAATTGTTGGAAAAATAGTGCGCAATAAAATTTTAAAAATTTTATATCAAAGTATTTTCCAAAACACAAGTTTGACATGCTATAAGCATAAATTAACTAGATCTTACTAACCTCTGTGTGCCGAAAAGCTCCTGCAATTAGTGAAGAGAAGAAACGTTCTAAAAGAGCCTCAACTAACTGGCCTTCTTTGCTATTCTCTATCCATGATTGGAGTGAGTGTGGGCTCACACGTACAGCTCTTTTTCGAGGTGACTCTCCTTCCAACCAATTGAGAGAACACAAAGCTAATGTTCGTGATTTGTGAAACAGAGCTCTTAGGGAGTTTTTCAGATTCTCACTAATAGAGTATCACTTTTAATCTCTCAATTGATCTGAATAACTTATGTGACTTACTCACTATTTGTAGAGGTTGGGTCCAAGGTCAATCCTTATCATATTAGATCTCAAAATTTGAATCAGAATCAAATTCGGATCAATATCTGATAAGATCCATGTAAAAATACGTGATCTTATCATTCGCTCATCGACAGGCCGATCATGATGATCAGTAGGCCAAACAGGCCCAATCGACAGGCCAAACTTGAGGATGGCATGCCAAACTACCAATTAATATCTCAGCGAATCTTTTATTTTCCACCCAAGATCTATAGGATAAAGTCTCAGTTTTAATTCAAATAACCCAATAGAAAAGTTATCTGATTAAAACAACTTTATCTAGATAATCTCTAGGAAAATAAATGAATTCCTAATAATTCTACAAGTCCATCTTAATCTAATTTATTCAAAATTAAATCAACCAATAAACAAACAAGAATTATCTAATCCCAATAATTCAACAAGTTTATCTTGAATTAATTTTATCACACAATTAATTTAACCGATAAATAGACATGAATTATTTATTCTCTCGAATTTTAACCAATCCAATAAATCTAACATAAGTCACCAATTGGTGAAAAAACATGCCGTACCATTACAGGATGTTGTGAGCTAGCAAAGGGAACCAAATGGACCTATATAGTTCAAGCTTCTGATAATTATGAAACCCAATATCCCAGATATACATTTCATAATTATCAACTTCAATGCTATTCCACTAAAAGCTTGAAGCTGCACTCTCTAACTACATAGAATTATGAAACCCGTATAGCTAAGTCTCCATGATATATCATAGCGTATCGTATCCCCATATGATAATCCATAATTGGCTTAAGGACAAGTTCTATCTTACATTATTGATTATTTTTATCTTACGTTCCATTATCTCACCATCGAGAAACTCACCATCCAAAGACAGTATACTTTTCAGTTACACCTATGTATCTAAATGGTTGAGTGCTCCAGTTTTCCAATTAGGGGATAATGCATATAAGAGGATATCACTACTCCTAAAGAGGAGCTATGGATTCCATATCTATGAATAATAGGTCTACGCTATCAAAAGTCATGCCTCCAACGTACTGGCATGCATACCACTATTAAGATGTGGGTGTCACCCTTTGATATATCAAAAGACACAAATCAAGACAACGGGCCCACTATTCATCTCTGGATTAAGATATAATACAAATGATTGTCTAAAGTGAATTGATTTGCCAAGACAGAATTATTAATCTAAATCAATTCACTTTATGTCCCAATCCAACATATTGTCACCTATGATAACATGCTAATGTTTCTATTCACCGAGTCCACCTCTGATGACCAAGACAGACCATCTCCCAGTTGGGATATAGACAACATAACAATCTTTACATAAGCGTTCAACTTTATTCCCTCAATTGCAGATCTCATGATTTAGACCGCCATCTTAAGAATCGTGTCTTTCGCATAATCTGTCCATCATATGCCCAATTCTTAAGGTTTAGACTGATAGTCTTAGACTATTGTTTGCTCAACATACATTCAACAAATTTGAACATAAAGGGTATAAATAATAAATAAATTCTTTACTGATAAAAATGTCACTAAAAACTTATTACATTTTTACTCCTTAGAGCATACATGTCTAACATCATTTTCATTAAGCATATTTACAATTATCTATTTAATTTGTCTCTAAAAGTCTTTTAAACATTGTGCTTTGAAACAAAATCCTATTAAGCCTTCCATTCATGTTTTATTGTTTTAGACCTCCATGTTAGACTAGGTGCCTTAAAGATTAAATGATGCAATAGTTTTTGGAGACATTTCATCAATAAAGAGTTTATTATTTGTTTTCATTTGATTTATTTTATGTTCATTTACATTGAATATATGATAAGCAAATAAAAATCAGAGACTGTTAGTTTAAGCCTTTAAGATCGTGCACATGATGGACAGATTATACGGAAGACATGAATCTTCAAGATGATAGTATAATGGACAAGGTCCACAATCGAGGGAATAAAGTTGGCCTTTTTATTTATGCTAAGATTGTTATGTTGTCTACATCCTAATCGGAGATAACTTGTCTTAGTCATCAGAGTTGGACTCCGCAAGAGAAACATTGATATATTATCATGGGTGATGGTATATTGCATCGAGACAAAAGTTGAATTGATTTGATTAATAAATCCATTTGTTTAAATTAATTCACTTTAGACAATCATTTGTGTTCTATCTTAATTCTAAAATGAATTAATGGGCTCGCATTCTTGACTTGTGTCTTTTGATGTACTAAAGGGCAATATCCTAAATTCAATTATAGTCCACATATCAGAACGTTGGAAGCATGACTCCTGATTGACGTAGACTCGTTATTCATGGATATGAAATTCATAGCTCTTTTGTAGATAATGATATTCTCTTATAGGCATTATCCCGTAATTGAAAATTTAGAACGCTCATCCATTTGAATACATAGGTGTATCCGAATAGTATGCTATTAATGGATAGTAAGTATTCCTATGCTGAGATAATGAAACATGAGATAAAAATAATTGAAAAAGTAAAATAGAATTTATCCTTGAGCCGATTATGAATATAATATGGGATGTCATACATTATGATATGTCATAGATGATAAGCTTACTGAAGCTTCGTAATTTTATATAGTTCGAAAGTGCAACTCTAAGCTTTTAGTGAAATAGCATTAGAGTTGATAATTATAAAATATCTATATCTAGGATATATTATTTTATAATTATAGGAGCTTGGTCTATATATGTCTATCGAGTCCCCTTTGATATTTCATAATATTTCCTGTAAGGATACGACTTATTTTCCTACATATTGGTAACTTATGTTAATTCTTAAATTGGCTTAAATTTGGTTGATTGGAATTTAAGAATTCATGTTAGTTTATTAGTTGGATTAATCTTATGAATTAGTTCAAGATAAACATGTTGAATTATTTGGATATATTTTATTTGATGTGGGATTATCTGTATATGACTGTTTTAGTCAAATAACTTCTCCATTGGGTTATTTGAATTAAAAGTGAGGCTCTATTTAAGATTCTCATGTAAAATAAGATATTTTAAGATTTCCAATTCAACATCGGGTAGTAGGTTGGTGCCCAAGTTTAGTAGGCAAGTGCCTGAGTTCAGTAGGCTGATGTAGCGGTACACAGTTACAAAATCACACAAATCAACATGCCAATGGCCAAGTTCGGCATGTTGACCGAGTGTAAATCCTGTTACGTGTTTTTACACGTTTTGTTGTGGATTTTGACTCAGTTTCGAATTTAAAAGCCTTATCTAAGGGGAATTCACTCCCAGCCACCTATTATAAATAGGATACTTGTTTCTATTATTATTTAGATCACCAGAGAAATTTAGACAGAGTATTTTAGTGAAAGAAACTCTAAAACTCCTAGAGGGCTGTTGTTCAACACTCTGAATCTTAGCTCTTGGTTTTTTCTTGTGTGGTTGGAAAAAGATGTTGCCAAGAGAAGAATTAAACTACGTGTGCCCACCTGTACTCCGGTTGTAAAATAGAGAAAATCAAAGAAGACTAGTTGATTAAAGCTCTTCCGGACGCAATTCTCAGTGGCAGTACTACAGAAGTTTTTTTTGTTAAAAGTACGGTTCTAATTCGTAGAGGTATATAAGATTTTTTATTAATTCATATACATAGCATGTCAAACTCATTATTTGGAAAAAGACTTTGATTTAAAATTTTTAAAATTCTGCTACGTATCATTTTTCCAACAATTGGCACTAAAGCGACAATTCTATGTTGATTTTACAAGCTTGTGATCATGCTATGTATATAAATTGTGTGATCTTAATCTCTCCTATGCTTGAATTATATTTTTAGAGAGCTTGCACTCTAGGATTTCTATATAATTATATGTTGTCATGAGATTATATGATGAATGTTCATTAATTATTTATTGTTAATTAAATTTCTATTTTCATTATTATATTAATTAATTAATTGTGCCGGTTATAGTTTCTTAGAGGTTTGAATGCGTATCTAGGTTTTTTATGTAATTAGATGGTTGTCTATCATCATCGTCTAGAATTTATTATTTTAATTTTGATTTGTAAAATTTATGTTATAATTATTCGAAGGGAAAACGAATCTAGACGATGAAGATGATTACAATTCTATGTGTTTTCTGTGTTTATAAATTTTTATGTTTTTGAATTGTTAGTGACTAAGGCTTTTCCTTTCTGCCTTTGTAGAACTAATTGAAAAACTATACAAAAATTGGTTTTGCAAAGGATTGAAGAACGTTGGTTTAGCGTCGGTCAGCAAGGCGGTTACCTATACCAGTAGGCCGAACATTGGGAAAACCAAAGGTTCTATATAGAATCGGTAGGTTGATGGACATAGACCGATAGGCTGGTCTCAAGTAGAATCGTTTTTTAAAATAGTATGTTTTTCAAGTGTAGTTTTTTATTTTGTTTTTTGAGACAATTATGAGAAACATGAATTTTTATGACAACCAGAAAAAATAAATTTTTTTATCTATATGAGATTCAAATTGAAGACGGAAGCCACATGAAGAGGGATACAAAGAAAAGATACAAGTTGAAGGATTGATATATGTTTCGATTGATCTTTTGTAGTCTTTATTTTCTTTTCTCTAGGGTGGAACCATGATATTACGACTGTTTATTATATTTTTTGTACCTTTAGTTGTTGTGTTGCTTGTCTGCATTATAATATGTTTTGTCATGTATGTTAATAACATACCATATAGAATAAGGAGTGCCGCTCATTAAAAATTATTCTTGCATGTTAACATAAAACCTTGATTTCTAAAATATTGAGTGGGAGAAGGTTTTCGAAGAGAGGACTCAAGGCCTCCATCATTGGTCCATAGGTAACACATGATGGTTCCAACCCCGAGGAAGGGATGAGTCATGTATTAGGTTGGATCTCCGAGAGGATAATTTGCTTTAGCATGTTTTATTGTTGTTCACCCTAAGGTGTCGATTATAAACCATGGATAAAATAGCTGAAATGATGGTTAAACACTCAAGATTAATTTTATTATTAACCTCCCTTAGGAGCTCTGTTAATAAAGTTAATGGCTAAAGAAAGCGATTATTAGTATATGCAACATTAGACGAGTCTTAGATATTATATACAAATTCGAGAATTTTATTATCAACCTCCCCTAGGAGCTCTGTTAATAAAGTTAATGGCCAAAAAAAGCAATTATTAGTATATGCAAGATTAGCCAGGTCTTAGATAATGTATACTAATAGGAGGAGATTTGTATTCCTAATTGAATTTGGCAAGTCTCCCCAAGTCGGCTTGTTGAATTCTGAGCTAAGAATTATCGATGTAAGATTGTGATTTTTTCAAGGTTTTGACATATAAACACATTGTATGCTAATGTATTTGTGTTATCTTACTAAATTGTTATTGAATTTTTGCTTATGTTTGATATATGATTCTTTATTATAGATCAAAATGTCCAAAAATGCTTCATCTTCGATACTCAATAAAAACACATAAACTGGCGAGAACTATAATGATTGGAAATGAAACCTGAATGTCGTCCTATCCTTTAAGAAACTAAAACTTATGCTAACTACACCATGTCCTCCTACGCCTACCGACAAATCCACTAATGCATAAATCTAAGCATATGATCACTGTAAGGATGGTGATGATTACGCCCTCTACTATATCATGGCTGGCATGAATAACATGCTACAGGCTCAACATGAAGATCATGAGACCACTGGGAAGATCATGGATAATCTTGATGACATGTTTAAAGCCCAAGCCTTGACAAAGTGGCAAGCCGCTGTTCGGAAGCTTCTTAACTACAAGCAAAGACTGGGGACACCTGTGAATGAGCATATGATGTTGATCATGGGTTACCTCACTGAGGCTCAAACCTATTAAGCTTATATTGATGCTGAGTCATAGATGACTATGGCCTTTGAGACTCGTTTAGAGCTTCATATAACTTAAGCAATATACAAGATGTGACCTTAACTGAGTCGATGAAGTAGTTATAGAAGTTTGAAAATCTGATCAGGGAAGCTCTATATGATGGTGAGGTAAACTTTGTTGTTGCATCTGGTTCCTATTCCAATTTGGGAATAGAAGGAAGCAAAAGGCTAAGAACAAGAAGTCTTCTACTTCGACAAAAGGCAATGATAGAAGAAAAAAAAGAGGAGCTTGAAGAAACTAAAGTGTTTCTTCTGTAGAAGGTTTGGGCATATTAAGAAGAATTGCAAGAACTTCCAATCTAGAGGAAGTAAGTGCGAACTTTTGGTTATTGAGACTTGCTTAGTTGACGAATCACATGACATTTGTGTCATAGATTCTAGAGTGTCTAATCATGTTTGTGTTTCTTTGCAAAGGTTCAAGGAAACATCGAACTTTGGAGCTGAAGCAGATAAACAATTAGGTAAACCTATAAAGGCACTTCGATCCGATTGAGGTAGAGAACACATTTGCAATAAGTTCTTAGGAAACTTATTAGAGAATTGTATTTTATCTCATTTGACTACGTTGGACACTCTGCAACAGAATGGAGGGGCTGAGAGAAGAAATAAAACTTTGTTTGACATGGTTAGTTCCATGATGAATTATTCGACATTACCTTTATCCTTTTAGGGATATGCATTAAAAACTGCATGTTATCTTTTGAATGATATGCCTTCAAAATCTATTTCTAAGACTCTTCACGTGTTGTGGATGGGTAAAAAGGAATCCTTAAACCATATTTGCATATGGGGACATCCTGCTCATATCCTGGACAAGAAACTGAATAAGTTGAAAGCACGTTTGGAAGTATGTGTGTTTATAGGATATTTAAAAGGGACTAAAGGATTGTTATTTTGTAACCTAAATGAACATAAAGTCGCGGTTTCAACAAATGCAACTTTCCTTGCGGAAAGTTACATGAATGACTTTAAACCTCGTAGTAGAGTGGTATTTGAGGAGTTGGCAAGTGATTCAATCACTCTAGGGGTTTCGGTTGAAACCAATCTAATCAATGTTGAAAAATGGACTGAACAACAACCTAGGGGGTTTTGGTATAATGAGAGGATCAGGTATCAACTAGAGAGGTATATGTTCAATGATGAAGTTTCCTTAGCTAAATCAATTGAACATGATAGAGATCCTTACACTTAGAAAGTGGCTATATAGGATGTAGCTTTAAAGCTTTAACAAAAGCTATAAATACTGAGATGAGGTCTATGAAGACTAATCAAGTATGGGAACTTGTGGAACTTCCCGAAAGGGTAAAACCCATAGGGTGAAAATGGGTCTACAAGAGGAAGAGAGGTACAGATGGGAAAGTCAAAACTGGTAGTGAAGGGAGACATGCAAAAGGAAGGAATCGATTACGAGGAAACCTTTTCAACTATAGCCATGCATAAGTCCATCCGTATTCTTTTGCCCATTGCTGTCGCTCTCGATTACGAGATTTTCCAAATGAATGTCAAGATGACCTTTCTAAATTGCTATCTTGATGAGACCATATATGGTACAACTAGATAGGTTCAAAGCTATGGGTCAAGAGAATAAAGTTTGTAAGCTGTTAAGGTCTACTTATGGACTTAAGCAAGCTTCTTGTTCTTGGAACATAAGATCTGACCAAGTGATTAAAACTTATGGGTTTGAACAAAGCGTGGACAAACCATGTGTTTATAAACATATTAAGGATAGGAAAGTGTTTTTTATATTACTCTATGTAGATGGCATTCTACTTGTTGGAAATGACGTCGAGGCATCATAATCGGTCAAATAATGGTTGACAAAGTAGTTTGACATGAAGGACTTGGGTGAAGCTAATTATGTTTTGGGTATCTAAATCTTTCGAGTAAAGAAGAACAAAATGATAGCCTTATCCCAAGCTACCTACATAGATAAGATTCTTGAAGAGTATGCAATACAGAATTCTAAGAAAGGTGGGAAACCATCTAGGCCTATAATTACTTTTTAAGCTCTTTTATGTCTGATGAAGAAAGAAAATACATGAAGAATGTGCCTTATGCTTCGGCAATAGGTAGTTTCATGTATGCTATGCTTTCACGTGATCGGACATATGGTATGCGGTCAGGATACTGAGTTAATTTTAGGCGGATCTGGGACCAAGCCATTGGGTTATAATCAAGCATATTTTCAAGTACTTGAGAAGAACTAGAGGTTATATGCTAGTGTATTCTAGTGAAGATCTAACATCTCTTGGACATATTGAGTCAGATTTCTACTCCTGTTTGGATTCAAAAAGATAGACTTTAGGTTCTATGTTTATTCTAGGAGGAGGCACTATTGTTTGAAGAAGTGTCAAGCAAGATTGCACTTCGGATCAACGATGGAGGCCGAGTATATGGTAGCTAGTGAATCTTCAAAAGAAGCCATATGGCTCTGCAAGTTACTTGAGGATCTTGAGGTAGTTCCTAGTATAGATAATTCAATGTCACTGTGTTGTGATAATACTGTAGCGATTGCTAATGCTAAGGAACCAAGATTTCACAAGAGAGTAAACGTATACATTGGGAGTATCTTGTGATAAAGGACATCATGGTAAGTGGAAATATAGCAATATGTAAGATCACATCTGAGGTCATTATAGTCTATTGAGGCTATGGTGATGCGTAACATATCACATTTACTCACTTAGGGAAAGTAGGAGATTGTTAGACTAGGTACCCTAAGGATTAAATGATAATAAGTTTTTGAAGACATTTAATCAATAAAGAGTTTATTTATTTTCATATATAAAATATTGTCCTCTATATACTTATTTATGTTGAATATATAATAAGCAAACAAAACTCTAAGACTGTCAATCTAAACCTTTAAGATCATGCTTATGATGAACAGATTATGTGGAAGACATGAATCTAAAAGGTGATAGTCTAAATGATAAGGTCCGCAATCGAGCGAATAAAGTTGGGCATTTGATTTATTTTAAAATTGTTATGTTGTCTACATTCCTAACTGGAGATGACTTGTCTTGGTCATTGGAGCGGGACTCTGCAAATGGAAACATTGATACATTGTCATAAGTGATGATATATTGGATCGGGACAAAAAGTTAAATTGATTTGATGACTAATTCCATTTGTTTAAATTAATTCATTTTAGACAATCATATATGTTGCATCTTAATCCTGAAATAAAATAGTGGACCTGTATTATTGACTCGTGTCTTTTGATATACCAAAGGATGACATCTTGAATTAGATGAAGGTATGCATACCAGTAGGTTAGAGACATGACTCTTGATCGACGTATACTCATTATTCATAGATATAACATCCATAGCTCTTTTGTAGAGTTAATGATATTCTTTTATAGGCATTATCCTATAATTAGAAAACTAGAGCACTCAATTATTTAGATACATAGGTGTTACCAATGGTGTACTATTTAGGGATAGTAAGTTTTCCAATGGTGAGATAATAGAACATAAGATAAAATTAATTAGGAAGGTAAAATAGAATTTATCTTTAAGCTGATTATGAATATCCTATAGGGATGTCACACATTATGATATGTCCTAGACAATTCGCTTATTGGAGCTTCTTAGTTTTATATAGTTCGAGAGTGTAGCTCTAAGGTTTTAGTGGAGTGGCATTGGAGTTGATAATTATAGTTTGAGAAAGACAAGTTGATTGAGTCTCTTCTGAGGCGTTCTTCTCTAGTTATAGTTTCTATATGTTTCAGTTTATTGAAGAGATATGTAAGATTTTTTATTAATTTATGTACTAAACAAGTCAAAATTGTTATTTAGAAAAGAATTTGATTTAAAAATTTTTAAAATTCTGTTGCGCATAGTTTTCCAAGAGTAGGCTTATCAAACAACTAAGTATGTTTGCATCCAAGGTAGAAAGGCTAAAAGCTTAGCTTTAGGAGCATGCATCTCAATCCCAAGATTGAGACAATTGCTTTGAAGAATGAAAAATGAGAATAGATCTTTCATGAGCCATATCATTTCTCATAATGCCCAGCTCGTAGTATACCCTTACTACTACTATCCTTACACAGGGTGCTCGGTAGGCATGTTAGGAGGGTGGCTATACCAAGCCCCATGAACATTAAGACAATGGGCTGCATTCAGCCCGATAAATTGAATATAGCCTGTTATAACTCTAGAAAAGAGAGCCTCAATGCCTGTAGCGAGCATAAAGAGGCAGCCATCTCCAAGATGAACGAACGAAACCTGCGGGTACTAGGCAACACTTCCACTGAGCAAGTGGTCAAAAGTGACGAAAGCAACGAGCAAAATGCCCACTCTTGATGAAATCTCTAAAAGGATTATGGAGATGCTATTCACCAAAAAAATTACCATGAGAGTCCTACCCAAGTATGAGAAACCTATCTTCACTTAGGTCAGTGACACGTCAGATCTAAAAGATCAACTGCTATAGTATAAGAACATTATGAATGCAAACATTCGAGACAACATATTGGATGAGATGATGTGCAAACTATTTTCACAAAGCCTAAAAGCAGCACTATTCTAGTTCAATAATTTACTACTCGAGTCCATCGACAACTTCAAAGTCTTGGCTGATCTCTTTGTCAAAAGCTACTCAGTTCACATTTAGACAAGTAAGACGACTGGACTTTCATTAAGAGATTTTACAAAGCAGCATTAAAAATTTCAAATATAGAGGATGGGACATCAAGAAAACCTCTAAAGAAAGGACTGCAGCATAAGTGCAAGTTCCAAGATAGCATTTGCTTGAATTTTCCAAAAATAATCCTAGAGGAACTCATTGAGCAAAAGGATTCGTTGATTTGAAGGAAGAAGACGAGCGAGTGGCATGAGAACTTGCCAAGATTAGAGTAAACAATAAAAGAGTTGAACAACCATAGATAAGAATGTGGCTAAGTCGAGGAGATCAAACATGAACACTACAATAAGTTCAGCAAAGAAAAGACAATAGAATACTCGTTTTTAATGACAAGCGATCCCTATCTTCGCCTCGTTACACACTGAATATTAGGCCCACTGAGTTGATCGAGTACTTAAAAGGCAAAAATTACTTCGACTGGCTAGGAAACTTGCACCTAACTACTCAAGGGACAAGTCTAAGTATTGCAATTTTCATAAGGATATCGACCATCAAACCATCGACTATAAAGCTCAAAGGATAGAGATTATAGAGTTATTGAAGAAGGGATATCTAAGACAGTACCTCCTCGAGAGGGACAGCCTAACATAGAGACTTGATCACGATCAAAGTGATTAAAGGAATGTCCAAGCACCAAAAAAACTCCATCGTCTTCTTCAATCTTCAATAGAAACATTACCAACAAGATCAAAGGCCACCAGAGGAGAATGACAAGCCCACAATGAGCTCAATATATGATGACAAGCTTGATGACCGCTTAATTACATTCCACAACATTGAGGTTGTAAGTTGGGATTGACTGGATCATGACACTTTAGTCATCACTTTGAACATCACAAATTGCAAAATTAGTAGAATCTTGGTCGAAAATGGGAGCTTTGTGGATATACTTCTTCTACCGATATTGAATGAAATCGAGATTGACATCTAGGATGTTGAAAACACAAGTACAACCCTAGTCGGCTCTAACGAAGAAATAATGCTAGCCTTTGGAAGGATCAAGTTTCTTATTTTTTTTATCAGATGTTGAAGCAAGATGACAAAGTTCCTCATTATGGATTGCCCATTAGGGTATAACATCATTTTAGGGAGGCCATGTTGGAAACAAAGTGTGCAGCGGAATTTTAAAAATTTTTCATCAGAGTAATTTCCAAAACATAAGTTTGACATGTTATATGTATAAATTAGACAGATCTTACTAACCTCAGTGTACCGAAGAACCTCCGCAACTAGTGTAGAGAAGTAACGTTCCAGAAGAGCCTCAACCAACGGGTCTTCTTTGCTATTCTCTATCCACAACCGGAGTGAGTGTGGGCTTACACGTACAGCTCTTCCACCGGTGACTCTCCTTCCAACCAATAGAGAGAACCCAAAGCTAGTGTTCGTGATTTGTGAACAAAAGCTCTCAAGGAGTTTTTCAGATGCTCACTAGAAGAGTATCACTCTTAATCTCTCAATTGATCTAAGTAAATCATGAGACTCACTTCCTTTATATAGCCATTGGTCCTAGGGTCAGTCCTTATCAGATTAGGTCTCAAAAACTCGAAACAGAATCAAGTTCGGATCAATATCTGCTAAGATCCATGTGAAAACGCGTAATCCTTTTTCTCGCTGGTCGGCAGGCCGAACATCCTGATCGGCAGGCCGAACATGCTCCATCGACAGGCTGAACTCCCGAGAAAAAAATCCCCCCGAATCTTTTATTTTCCACCCGAGATTCTAAAGGATAAAGTCTCAGTTTTGATTCAAATAACCCAATAGAAAAGATATCTGATCTAAACAAACTTTATCAAGATAATCTCTAAGAAAATAAATCAATTCACAATAATTCTACAAGTTTATCTTGATCTAATTTATCCAAAATTAAATCAACCGATAAAAAGACAAGAATTATCCGATCCCAATAATTCAACAAGTTTATCTTAAATTAACTTTATTACAAAATTAATTCAATTGATAAACAGACATGAATTATTTGATTCTTACAAATTTTAAACCAATTTGATAATTCAGACATAAGTCACAAATTATTGGAAAAGCACGCCGTGTCATTGTAGGATTTTGTGAGCTAGCAAAAGGGACCAAAATGGACCTATAAAGTTCAAGCTCATGATAATTATGAAACCCAATATCCCAGATATACATTTCACAATTATCAACTCCAACGCTACTCCACTAAAAGCTTGGAGCTGCACTCTCAAACTTTATAGAATTACGAAGCGCGCGTAGCTAAGTCTCCATGACATATCAAAGTGTATCGTATCCCCGTATGAAAATCCATAATCGGCTTAAAGACAAGTTCTGTCTTACCTTCCTGATTATTTTTATCTTACGTTCCATTGCTCTCCATTAGAAAACTTTCCATCCAAAGATAGTATACCATTCGGTTACACCTATGTATCTAAATGGTTGAGTGCTCCAGTTTTTCAATTACAGGACAATGCATATAAGAGGAGATCATTACTCCTAAAGAGGAGCTATGGGTTCCATATCTATGAAAAACAAGTATACGCTATCAAGAGTCATGCCTCCAACGTACTGGCATGCATACCACTATCGAGATGTGGAAGTCACCCATTGGCACATTAGAAGACACAAGTCGAGACAACGGGCCCACTATTCATCTCAGGATTAAGATACAATACAAATGATTGTCTAAAGTGAATCGATTTACAAGACAGAATTATTAATCCAAATCAATTCACTTTATGTCCCGATCCAACACATCGTCACCTATGACAACGTGCCAACGTTTCTATTCACGGAGTCCAACTCCGATGGCCAAGACAAACCATCTCCCAAAGGGATATAGACAACATAACAATCTTTACATGAATAAAGCGCCTAACTTTATTCCCTCGATTGTGGATCATATGTTTTAGACCGTCACCTTAAGAATCGTGTCTTTCGCATAATCATCACATCATATGCCCAATTCTTAAGGTTTAGACTGACAGCCTCAGACTACTGTTTGCTTATCCTACATTCAACGAATATGAATGTGAAGAGGACAAGATTTGGTATATATAAATGAATAAATTCTTTATTGATAAAAATGTCTCCAAAAACATATTATATTTTTACTCCTTAGGGCATACATGTCTAACAATCTCGCACTTGCATTAAGTGACTAAATACAACAAATTTTGTATCCCCATAGCTTCCACATGCCTCTCGAAGACTCTCCCAGTAAGTGTCTTCATAAATGGATCAGCTAAATTGTCCTCTGACGTGATCTTGCACACCGTGACATACTCGCCCTCAATGAAGTCCTTTATCACATGATACTTCCGATCAACATGCTTACTCTTCTTGTGAAACCTTGGTTCCTTAGCATTAGCTACCGCAGCACTGTTATGACAGTACAGTGATACCTCTTTATCCATACCAAGAACAACCTCAAGGTCCCCAAGGAACTTGCAGAGCCACACTGCTTCTTTCGAAGCATCACTAGCAGTCACATTCTCAGCCTCCATCATTGAATCCAAAGTACAATCTTGCTTCGCACTTCTCCAACTGATGGCATTGTCGCCTAGAGTAAACACAAACCCCGAAGTCGATTTCCTAGAATCCAGACGGGATTGAAAATCTGAATCAGTGTATCCTAAAGGAGTTAAATCCTCACCCGAATACACAAGCATATACCCTCGAGTCCTTCTCAGGTACTTGAAAATATGCTTTACCGAAACCCAATGGTTCGGTCCTGGATCCACCTGAAATCGACTTACAATCCCAACCGCATAGCTAATATTCGATCATGTGCAAAGCATGGCATACATGGATCCACCTTCTTCACATATTCTCTTTCTTCATAAGACTTAGGACAGTTTTTCTTAGAAAGAGTAATTCCAGACCTAGATGGTTGCCCACCTTTCTTGGAATCCTGCATTGCAAACCTCCTAAGAATTTTATCTATATAGCTGGCCTGAGACAAAGCTATCATTTTGTTCTTCCTATCTCGAAAGATCTGGATACCGAGAACAAAATTAGCCTCACCCAAGTCCTTCATGTCAAACTACTTGGTCAACCATAATTTGACCGATGACAATGCCCTAACGTTATTGCTAATTAGCAGAATGTCATCCACATAGAGTAGTAGAAAAACCACCTTCCCATCCTTAATGTATTTGTAAACACATGGTTCATCCACATTTTTTGAGAACCCATAAGTCTTGATCACTTGATCAAATCTTATGTTCCAAGAACGAGAAGCCTGCTTAAGTCCATAAATTGACTTTAGCAGCTTACAAACCTTACCCTCTTGACCTGCGACCTTGAACCCGTCTGGTTGTTTCATATAAATGGACTCATCAAGATAGCCATTCAGAAAAGCCATCTTGACATCCATCTGCCAAATCTCATAGTCGAGAGCGGCAGCTATGGACAAGAGAATCCGGATGGACTTAAGCATGGTTACAGGCGAAAAGGTTTCCTTATAATCGATTCCTTCCTTTTGCGTATAACCCTTAGCTACCAATCTAGCCTTAAAGGTTTCGACCTTTCCATCCACTCCTCATTTCCTCTTGTAGATCCACTTACATCGAATGGGTTTTACCCCTTCGGGAATATCCACAAGCTCCTAGACCCGATTAGTCTCCATAGACTTCATCTCTATGTTCATGGCCTCTGTCCAGAGTCTTGAATCAACATCCTCCATGGCTTCTGCGTAAGTATAAGGATCCCTGTCATGTTCATCCGGTTCAGCCAAAAAGACCTCCCCATTGAACATATACCTCCAAGGTTGACGCCCAATCCTCCCACTACGCTGAAGCCCCTGAGGTTGTTGTTCAGGTTTGTTTGGTTTTTCTACACCGATCGGAATGGTTTCGTTCGGAACCCCTGGAGTGAACGGATCACCCCTTAACTCCTCAAGCACCACTTTTCTTCGAGGTTTAAAGTCGTCCATGTAACTCTCCTCGAGGAAAGTAACATTAGTTGAAACCACGACTTTATTTTCCTTTGGGTTATAAAAATAACCCCCTTTAGTCCCTTTTGGATATCCTACAAACACGCAAACTTCCGAACGTGCTTCCAACTTATTCGGATCCTTAAACAGGACATGAGCCAGACATCCCCATATGCGAATATGGTTTAAGGATGTCTTCCGTCTTGTCCACAACTCGTGAGGAGTTTTAGGGACCGATTTTGAAGGCACATTGTTCAAAAGATAACATGCGGTTTGTAGTGCATATCCCCAAAAGGATAAAGGCAATGATGAATAACTCATCATGGACCTAATCATGTCCAACAAAGTCCTATTCCTTCTCTCTGCTTCGCCATTCTGCTATGGAGTGCCCGGCGCAGTCAAATGGAATAAATCCCATTCTTTAACAAGTGTCCCAAGAACTCATCAGAAAGGTATTCCCCACCTCAATCAGATCGAAGCGCCTTTATGGGTCTACCCAATTGCTTTTCCACTTCAGCCCGAAACTCCCTGAACTTATCATAAGTTTCACTTTTGTGGTGCATCAGGTACACATACCCATATCTTGAGTAATTTTCAATAAAAGTGACGAAGTACTCATACCCTCCTCGTGCCTGGATGTTCATTGGTCCGCAAACATCACTATGCACAAGTTCTAGAACCCCTTCGGCCCTATTGCCCTTAGACCCGTATGGTCTTTTGGTCATTTTACCCTCCAAACAAGATTCACATTGAGGTATGGATTCCACCTTTAAGTTACTTAAAGGTCCATCCCTTACCAACCTTTGAATCCTATTCAGGTTAATATGGCCAAGGCGCATATGCCAAAGATAAGTCTTATTAGAGTGAGAAGTTTTAAGTCTTTTTGAGTCATTATCATTTATCTCAGCATTAAGCGATAAGTCCATCTTAGGTTTGATAAAATATAGATTATTTTGTATCCATCCAGAATAGATAAAAGATTTGTTTTTACGAATAACCACTTTTTCATTAAAAGATACCACGTAGGAGTCTTTAAATAAAGAAGATACAGAAATTAAATTCCTTTTAAATTTAGGAACAGAAAAACAATCTCACAAAATTAAATTCCTATAATTATCAAAATAAAGATGGACATCTCCCACTGCTTCCGCTGAGACCAAGGATCCATCGCCCATCCGAAGCGTTAAGTCTTCATGTAGTAGACTTCTCGTTTCTTTGAATCCCTGCAGAGAAACACAAACATGATTAGTTGCACTAGAATCTATGATCCAGATGTCACTAGATTCCTCAACTAAACAAGTTTCTAGATATAAAAGATCACACCTACCTCCCTTGGAAAGGAAGTCCTTGCAATGCTTCTTTATATGCCTGACTTTACCACAGAAAAAGCACTTAAGCTTCTTTAGGTTCTTCTTCTTCTTCTTCTTGCTCTCAGTAGCAGCAGGAATAGAAGACTTCCCATTCTTGGCCCGTTGCTTCTTTCCATTCCCTGAGTTAGGATTGGAACCAGAAGCAGCTACCATGTTGGCCTCACCACCAGCAAGAGACTCCCAGATCAGCAGATTGAACTCCTGTAACTGTTTCATCAGTTCTGTCAAGGTCATATCCCGTCTATTGCTTAAATTAAAAGTAGCTCTAAACGGAATGAATTCCTTAGACAGAGTCTCAAAGACCATAGTCATCTGAGTTTCAGCATCGATGTCGGCTCCATTAGTTTGAGCCTCAGCGAGGTAACCCATGACCAACATCATGTGCTCCTTTACAGATGTCCCCAGTCTCTGTCTACAGTTTAAGAGTTTCTGAAGCGCCCCTTGTCGCTTCGTTATGGCCTGGCCTCCGAACATATCCTCAAGATTATCCAAGATCTACTTCGCAGTCTCATAATCCTGATGTTGAGCCTACAGCACATTGTTCATGCTAGCCATAACATAGTAGCGGGCCTGATCATTAGCATCTTTCCAGCGGTCGTACGCTTGGAATTGCTCATTACTTGAGTCTCCCGTAGGCTCGGGAGGACAAGGGGTTGTCAGTACATATTTCAATTTCTCAAAGGATAGGACGATGTCTAGATTCCGTTTCCATTCGTTATAATTCTCACCGGTTAATTGGTTTTTGTCAAGTATTGATGATAAAGCGTTTTTAGACATTTTTAATCTACAATAAAGAATCATATACCAAACATATAATAATAGTTTAGTAAGATAACACAATCATGTAAAAACATGCAAATGTGTTTATGTGTCAAAACCTTAAAAATATCACAACCTTACAACGATAATTCCCAACTCAGAATTCAACAAGCTCCTAGGGGAGTCATGCCAAATTCAATCAGGAACACGGATCCCCTCCTAATTAATATATGCCATCCAGGACCCATATGATCCAACATATACTAATAATCATTTCTTTGGCCATTAATTTTATTAACAGAGCTCCTAGGGGAGGATAATAATAAAATTAACGTGAGTGTATAACCACCATTTCAATATTTTATCCATGATTTATAATCACCACCTAGGGGTGTGCAACCATAAATCATACTAAAATACCTATCCCTTCAGAGATCCAATCTGGTACATGATAGAAATCCCTTCCTAGGGGTCGGGACCACCATGTTCTTCCTATGGACCAAAGATGGAGGCCTTAGGTCCTCTCTTCGAAAACCTTCTCCCACTCAATCTTTTGAAGTCAAGGTTTTATTTTAAAATTATGCATGATCAATTTTAATATGAGCGGCACTCCCTATTCTATATGACATGTTATCAATATACATGGTAAATCATATTATAATGCAGACAAGCAAAGCAACCAAGCAAAGCTACAAGCAAAATAATAATAACCGTAATATTATGGTTCCACCCTAGAGAATAGAAAAACAAAGATTACAAGAGAATAATCGAGACATTTATTGATTCTTCATCCTTGAATCCTCAAGCTATATCCTTATTCATGCTATAACCATCTTCAAGTCTTCTATTCCGTATGAATCAAATACTTCATATTTCCGGTCATATCCAAATTTAATGTTTCTCAGAATCGTCTCAAAAATAAAATTAGAACTTCACTGAAAAAATTCCACCTTTTCTGGACACTTGGCAGCTCTCTGTCGGCAGGCCGATCATGAAGGTTCGGCCTGCTTGCAGAGCACCCCAATTTTTGCCCCACTGTCGGCCTGCCGGACCACACGTCCGGCCTGTCGATCTGTGACTTTCGACCTACCAAACTGTGACGTCTGGCATGCTGACCGAGCAGGAAAAATATTCCAAAAAATACAATTTTAATGCAATTTATCAATTTTATTTTCAACAATTCAAAAACATAAAATTAGAGACTCAGGAAATACCTGGGGGCGCCATCATCAATCTTCTAGATCCATCTTCTCCGAATAATTATTTAATTACAAAATTCTTACAAATTAAAAATTAAATAACAATTCCTAGATGGAGATGATAGTCCGCCATCTAATTACATGAAAAACTTAGATACACATTCTAACCTCTAAGGAACCATAACCGGTATTAATTAATTAATAAATAATTAAACAATGATTTAATCCACCATAATTAATTAATAAACATTTACCACATAATCCATGACAACATATATATTATAAAGAAACCTAGAGTGTCATCTCTCTAAAAAATTCAATTCAAGCATAGGAGAGATAAAGATCACAAAATTTATGCATATAACATGATCACAAACTCGTAAATTTATGTAAAAACCATGGCTCTGATATCAATTGTTGGAAACAAAGTGTGAAGCGGAATTTTAAAAAATTTTCATCAGAGTAATTTCCAAAACACAAGTTTGGCATGTTATATGTATAAATTAGACAGATCTTACTAACCTCAGTGTGCCGAAGAACCTCTGTAACCAGTGTAGAGAAGTAACATTCCAGAAGAGCCTCAACCAACTGGTCTTCTTTGCTATTATCTATCCACAACCGGAGTGAGTGTGGGCTCACACGTACAGCTCTTCCACCGGTGACTCTCCTACCAACCAATAGAGAGAACCCAAAGCTAGTGTTAGTGATTTGTGAACAAAAGCTCTCAGGAAGTTTTTTAGATGCTCACTAGAAGAGTATCACTCTTAATCTCTCAATTGATCTAAGTAAATCATGAGACTCACTCCCTTTATATAGCCATTGGTCCTGGGGTCAGTCCTTATCAGATTAGGTCTCAAAAACTCGAAACAGAATCAAGTTCGGATCAATATCTGATAAGATCCGCATGAAAACGCGTAATCCTTTTTCTCGCTGGTCGGTAGGTCGAACATCCTGATCGGTAGGCCGAACATCCTCCATCGACAGGCCAAACTCGTAAGTCGGCAGGCCGAACTCCCGAGAAAAAAATCTTCGTGAATCTTTTATTTTCCACCTGAGATTCTAAAGGATAAAGTCTCAGTTTTGATTCAAATAACCCAATAGAAAAGATATTTGGTCTAAACAAACTTTATCAAGATAATCTCTAAGAAAATAAATCAATTCACAATAATTCTACAAGTTTATCTTGATCTAATTTATCCAAAATTAAATCAACCGATAAACAGACAAGAATTATCTGATCCCAATAATTCAACAAGTTTATCTTAAATTAACTTTATTACAAAATTAATTCAACCAATAAACAGACATGAATTATTTGATTCTTACAAATTTTAAATCAATTTGACAATTCTGACATAAGTCACCAATTATTGGAAAAGAACGCCGTGTCGTTACAGGATTTTGTGAGCTAGCAAAGGAGACCAAAATGGACCTATAAAGTTCAAGCTCATGATAATTATGAAACCCAATATTCCAGATATACATTTCACAATTTTCAACTCCAATGCTACTCCACTAAAAGCTTGGAGCTGCACTCTCAAACTTTATAGAATTACGAAGCTTGTGTAGCTAAGTCTCCATGACATGTCAAAGTGTATCGTATCCCCATATGAAAATCCATAATCGGCTTAAGGACAAGTTCTGTCTTACCTTCCCGATTATTTTTATCTTACGTTCCATTGTCTCACCATTGGAAAACTTACCATCCAAAGATAGTATACCATTCGGTCACACCTATGTATCTAAATGGTTGAGCGCTCCAGTTTTTCAATTACAGGACAACGCATATAAGAGGATATCATTACTGCTACAGAGGAGCTATGGATTCCATATCTATGAATAACAAGTCTACGCTATCAAGAGTCATACCTCCAATGTACCGGCATGCATACCACTATTGAGATGTGGAAGTCAGCCATTGGTACATCAAAAGACACAAGTCGAGACAACGGGCCCACTATTCATCTCAGGATTAAGATACAATACAAATGATTGTCTAAAGTGAATCGATTTTCCAAGACAAAATTATTAATCCAAATCAATTCACTTTATGTCCCGATCCAACACATCGTCACCTATGACAACGTGCCAATGTTTCTATTCACGGAGTCCAACTCCGATGGCCAAGACAAACCATCTCCCAAAGGGATATAGACAACATAACAATCTTTACATGAATAAAGCGCCCAACTTTATTCCCTCGATTGCGGATCATATGTTTTAGACCGTCACCTTAAGAATCGTGTCTTCCGCATAATCATCCCATCATATGCCCAGTTCTTAAGGTTTAAACTGACAGTCTCAGACTACTGTTTGCTTATCATACATTCAACGAATATGAATGTAAAGAGGACAAGATTTGGTATATATAAATGAATAAATTCTTTATTGATAAACATGTCTCCAAAAACATATTACATTTTTACTCCTTAGGGCATACATGTCTAACAGGCCATGGATCAATGCGATGAAGGCTGTGTCCTCGACCCACCATCATAGGATATGATTCCATACTAAGAAAGGCATCTGGGTGATTAGAGGAAGTCAAGAGTCTACTCGTGGCTTGTGTCTTTTGATGTACCAAAGGGTGACACCCACATCTTAATAGTGGTATGCATACCAGTACGTTGGAGGCATGACTCTTGATAGCGTAAACCTGTTATTCATAGATATAGAATCCATAGCTCCTCTTTAGGAGTAATGATATCCTTTTATATGTGTTATCCTGTAATTGAAAAACTAGAGCGCTCAACCATTTAGATACATAGGTGTAACCGAATGGTATACTATCATTAGATGGTAAGTTTTTTGATGGTGAGATAATGGAACGCAAGATAGAAATAATCAGGAAGGTAAGATAGAACTTATCCTTAAGCCAATTATGGATTATCATATGGGGATACAATACACTATGATATGTCATGGAGACTTAGCTATACGAGCTTCATAATTCTATGTAATTCGAGATTGCAGCTCCAAGCTTTTAGTGGAGTAGCGTTGGAGTTGATAATTATGAAATATATATCTGGGATATTAGGTTTCATAATTATCGGGAGCTTAAACTTTATAGGTCCATTTGGTCCCCTTTGCTAGCTCACAACATCCTGTAACGACACGGTGTGCTTTTACAATAATTGATGACTTTTGTCGAATTTATTAGATTGGTTAAAATTTGAAAGAATCAAATAATTCATGTCTGTTTATCGGTTGAATTAATTTTGTGATAAAAAAATAATTCAAGATAAACTTGTTGAATTATAAGGATCAGATAATTCTTGTCTGTTTATCAGTTGAATTTATCTTAGATAGCTTAGATTAAGATAAACTTGTAGAATTATTGGGAATTGATTTATTTTCATAGAGATTATCTAGATAAAGTTGTTTTGATCAGATAACTTCTCTATTGGGTTATTTGAATTAAAACTGAGACTTTATCCTATAGAATCTCGGGTGGAAAATAAAAGATTCGCGAGATTTTTATTTGGTAGTTCGGCTTGCCGATGGACATGTTCGGCCAGCCAATGGGACCTATTCGGCCCGCCGATCAACGAAGGATAAGATCACCCGTTTCCACGTGGATCTTATCAGATATTGATATGAACTTGATTCTATTTCGAGTTTTTAAGACCTAATCTGATAAGGACTGACCTAGGATCAATCTCTATATAAAGGCAGTAAGTCTTAAGAGTTACTCATATCAGTTGAGATATTAAGAGTGATACTCTATTGGTTAGAATCTGTAAAACTCCCTGAGAGCTTTTGTTCACAAATCACGAACACTTGCTTTGGTTTCTCTCGATTGGTTGGAAGGAGAGTCACCGGTGGAAGAACCGTACGTGTAAGCCCACACTCACTCCAGTCGTGGAAAGAGAATAGCAAAGAAGACCAGTTGGTTGAGGCTCTTCTGGAACGCTACTTCTCTTCACGTTTTGTGAGGGTTCTTTGGCATGCAAAGGTTAGTAAGATCTGGTTAATTTATGCATATAGCGTGTCAAACTTGTGTTTTGGAAAATACTCTGATGTAAAATTTTTAAAATTCTGCTGCAAACTCTTTTTTCCAACAGACCCTACCCATAAACCAGTAAAGTAAAAATGGAGAAAGCTAGGGAGCATAACCAGATTATGAACGAAGAAGTTAGGTGACTATTAGAGGATTACTTTATCCGACTAGTCTATTACCTAGATTGGCTAGTAAACGTTGTCATTGTCAAGAAAAAGAACGACAAGTAGAGGGTATGCATTAACTTCATTGATCTCAACAAAGCTTGTCCTAAGGATAGCTTCCTAATGCCACACATTCATAGATTGGTCGACACGACTAAAGGCCATCAACTTCTGAGTTTCTTGTGTAATGACTAAGAAAATCCTAGAATTAAATAATATAATTTACATATTTCAGTTAAGGATTTTCTTAGAAAATATCATGTTTGAATTTTTGTGGTTGAAGAATTTATGGAATTAAGATATATATTCTAATTTTTTTTTTAAATATTAAAGTTAAATTTATAGAATTTATGGAATTAAGATATATATTCCAAAAATTCTATAGTAAATATTAAAGTTAAATTTATTATCTTTTTGTGATCAAATAGTTCGGTTAATAAATTTTATCGCAATTTAAGGTAGAATAAATTTTAATCCGTAAATAACTTAGGAATTTAATTCACGGAAATTTTTAAGTGCATTATGGTGTTAGCAATATATCAAGAAACACTTTAATGCATCGTAAGTCCTTAATTGCCTATTATTGAAAAATTAGAGTTGCGCAAATAGCATTTTGATAAAAAAATGCTATTCGAGCTAGATAATTAACACAAATTTTTATGAATAAAGTTAACACTCACATATATAATGCTTAGATTTTTCTTTAGCCATAAAATTTCTTTTGTTAATTAAATAAATCATAAAATTAATACTACAAAATCTACCAGCAAAGCCTAGGCAATGAGTAGTACTAATTAAAAATTATGTATTAAATTATATATACTGTAAAATAATTTATTAAAATTACTATAAATAATAGATACATAAAATCATAACATATCAAAAATTTAGCTTCAAATAAATTCTGAATAATTCAAAACACATGTTCGAATTTAGAGTTAATATTAACACCATAGTGCTAAACAGTGAACATGTTTCGTTCAAACATTTTTATAAAATCATATATGTATGATATGCTTCTGAACTTCTTATGTGACATGTTTAACATACAAATATTAGTTAGAAAAATAAAAAAATCATACAAAATACATTTAAAAGTATGATTTATCATCTCATGAATTACATAGAGCATATTAGGCAGACATTTATAACCATTAAGTACTTGGCAATTAACGAATTAATAAAGATATAAAGCTAAAAATTTACAGACATTTAATTAACATATAAATAATAACTTATAATTTTTTATAGAATCAAAAGATGCTTTTTGCCCTATAAAATAGACTCTATAAGATATAAATAAAAATCTACTAGAAAATAAAATATCATAAACAGTGTTTGATTGAAAGCTTATAATCTTAAAAGCATTTTAAACAAAAATCTATAAAAAATACCAGACAAATATAACATAGTTTTTTCAGGCTACGGTTCGAGCATCACATTATTTGTAGCATTATTTACTGGCCTTTTCGTACAATTTCCCATAAAAAATGAACAAAGGAGCATGACACGAATTTACTTGCGGCCGACAGATCCCATTTTAACATTCTTTAACAAAATCCATGCCACTAATTTCAGATAAATGAAAAGACAAAAAGGAAGCACAAACCAACTCAAAAATCAATAAGAAGAGAAAAATCGGTCCACAAAATTGCCAGCATTTCCATGAGCTAGTAGATGGCCATATTGATTTCAAGGTTTTAGAATCTACAATTAATGACCGTCATTTTAAGCCACGCCAATGCTGTTCTGGTCTTTCTTGGCATCTTCCTCTTTGCTCTGGTCTATCCGTCTTGCCATCGCCACCTCCTTCTTCCCTTCACCTTCGTCTCCTTCATGGTCGGCGTCAAAATCCTCATCACCGTTTGGATCGACGTGGTCAAGAAGCCACGGCCATGACCATCCTTGAATCTCCTGCCTATAGCGGGGCCATCGTCGATAATGTCAGTCGCCATAAACAGAGGGTATGTCAGTTATTTATTCAATCATCGAATTTGCACTTTCGCTTCATGGCCTTTTTCTTTTTGGTAGGGAATTTGATATTAATTGTCTCAGTTATGGTAATTCTCGTTGGAATTATTGTGGTATACTCTAATCGCTTGGCCATGGATGTGTGATTAGGTGCAGATGATAGGGATAAATAGAGTTTTAGAGTTCACCTTCATTTTCTTTTTCTAGGTCTGTGTGATGGAAAACCCCGTACAGAGAGTTTTTATGGGCAACTATGTCAAATGAAAGTTATTATTATGGGACCAATTGATATGAACCCCGCCAACTAACACGACGAGACCTGACACCAAATCTAGAATCGAACCTGTAATCCCTTCAAACACACGTTTGTTGAGCCTTGACCCGTAATCTAGTAAGACACGAACCAAGAACCACGGATAGGAAGACGCCACACCTAGAATTACAAGAACACTTAAAACTCTAGATGATAAGTCAATTTGTTGAATACCACAAGTTTCATGTTGATAAGTTAGAAGAGTCTTCTCAAGAAAATAAGAAGAACACAAGAAAACCTCACCAAATTCATGAATGATGATATGATTTCCTTCCCTCAAAATAACAAAGTGTTTACAAATATATGGGAAGCGATTTTCAACCCAAAAAAACCCCTAAGCGAATGCTAACTTGGAAATCCCTTCATTGGTGTTTTTCCCATGCGAAATTAAGCCCTAAAATCTGACTTTGCTGGCTGTAATCCAACAGAAATAACAGAAAAGGAAAGTAGCTAATTTTATCCCATAAGATGCGCCTAATCTATTCCAGAAAAAAAAGGAAAGTATCCATGTTTGTTTTCATGCCTAACAAACCAGATTTGACAACTAAGAAAATACAAAAATTACATCAAAAAAATAAATTGATGACAAGGCTCAGACTTGATGAGATGGCGTCCATGTGTCGATCCAAAATAGGAAGGTTTCTTAAAATTACAAATCTCACAAATTGGCCCCACAATTTACTGGAATCATGCACCATCATCAATGTGAATCTTCTAGAACCTTAATCATAGTGACTAGGCTCTCTTGAGACTGATTTAGGCCTATGCCAAGGCTCCATTTATGTGACACATCGCAAACTTGTTAAATGAGCCCGTTCAATGCTTCCTTGAAATGCTTGGCCTTAAATCTTATGATTGGACCACTTGAACGACTTAATGGTTCACAAACATGACTCCTAACTTGTGCAGCTCCATTGCTTGCATTATTCTCCCCCTCTTGAAAAGGATTTGTCCTCAAATCATCATCTGCATCAAAAGGACTTAAGT
Organism: Artocarpus heterophyllus; assembly: GCA_025403435.1. Classification (NCBI taxonomy): domain Eukaryota; kingdom Viridiplantae; phylum Streptophyta; class Magnoliopsida; order Rosales; family Moraceae; genus Artocarpus; species Artocarpus heterophyllus. Next base: position 26,647,224 of record CM046342.1, read on the forward strand.
CAGAAACATTAAAAACTAGCACTAACACCATACTCACCTTGAAAATCAAGCTTGTAGGCATTGTCATTAATGTGTTCCACCACTTGAAACAGTCCATCACCCCTCGGAAGGAGTTTTAAATGCCTTTGTTTGGGGAAACGTTCCTTTCTCATATGCAGCCACACCCAATCTCCTGGTTCAAACACCACCTGCTTGCGGTGCTTATTAGCTTGTCTTGGATTTTGCTCGATACGCCTCTCTATGTTTTGTCTTGCCTTCTTGTGAATTTGCCTAACAAAATTAGCTTTTTTCTTGCCATCTAAGTTAACTAATTCGTTCAAACGTAAAGGAGTTAAATCTAAAGGAGTCAATGGATTAAAACCATAAACAACTTCAAACGGTGAAAACTTAGTTGCAGAATGAACACATATATTTTAAGCAAATTCAACATGCGGCAAACATTCTTCCCAAGCTTTCAAATTCTTTTGAATAACAGCACGTGATAGAGTAGATAAAGTCCTGTTTACTACTTTAGTTTGTAATTAAATAATTATTCGGAGAAGACGGATCTAGAAGAATGATGATGGCACTCCTAGGTATTTTCTGAGTCTTTAATTTTATGTTTTTGAATTGTTGAAAATAAAATTAATAAATTGCATTAAAAATTATATTTTTTAGAATGGGATATTTCAGCTCAGTCGGCATGCCGAACCCACAAGTTTGGCAGGTCGATGGTCACAGATCGGCAGGCCCAACATGAGGTTCGGTAGGCCATCAGTGGGGTAGAAATTAGGTGGTTTTGGTGGCAGGTCAAACTTTCATAAGTCGATAGGCCGATCTTCCTAATCAGCAGGCCAATGGTGCACGATAGGTAGGCCGATCACCCAAATCGGCCTGCCGACCGAGAGCTAAAAAAATTTTCGAGAAAAGGTGCAGTTTTCAATGCAGTTTTAATTTAGTTTTTGGGATAATTAGGAGAAACATTACATTTGGGTATGACCGAAAATATGAAGTATTTGATTCATACGGGATTGAAGACTTGAAGATGGGCATTACATGAAGAAGGATACAGCTTGAGAATTCAAGGATGAAGAATCGATAATATGTCTCGATTATTCTCTTGTAATCTTAGTTTTCTATTCTCTAAGGTGGAACCATAATATTACAGTTATTTATTATTTTGCTTGTAGCTTTGCTTGATTGCTTTACTTGTCTGCATTATAATATGATTTGCCATGTATATGGATAACATGTCATATAAAATAGGGAGTGCCGCTCATATTAAAATTGTTCATGCATATTCTTGAAATAAAACCTTGATTTCAAAAGAATGAGTGGGAGAAGGTTTTTGAAGAGAAAACCTAAGGCCTCCATCATTAGTCCATAGGTAGAATATGGTGGTCCTGACCCCTAGGAAGGGATTTCTATCATGTACCAGATTGGATCTCTGAGAGGATAAGGTATTTTAGCATGATTTATGGTTGCACACCCTTAGGTGGTGATTATAAATCATGGATAAAATATTAAAACGATGGTTATACACTCGCGTTAATTTTATTATTAACTTCCCCTAGGAGCTCTGTTAATAAAATTAATGGCTAAAGAAATGACTATTAATATATGCTGAATCATACGGGTCTTGGATGGCATACATTAATCAAGAGGGGATCCGTGTTCCTGATTGAATTTGGCATGACTCCCTTAGGAGGTTGTTGAATTCTGAGTTTGGAATTATCGTTGTAAGCTTGTGATATTTTCAAGGTTTTGACACATAAACACATTTGTATGTTTTTACATGATTGTGTTATCTTACTAAATTATTATTACATGTTTGCTTATGTTTGGTATATAATTCTTTATTGTAGATTAAAAATGTCTAAAAACGCTTTATCTTTGATACTTGACAAAAGCCTATTAACCAGAGAGAATTATAATGATTGGAAAGAACTTGGATATCATCCTGTCCTTTGAGAAATTGAAATATTTACTGACAACCCCTTGTCCTCCTGAGTCTACGGGAGAGTCATCTAATGAGCAATTCCAAGCGTATGATTGCTGAAAAGATGCTAATGATTAGGCCCACTGCTATATTATGGCTAGCATGAATAACGTGTTGTAGGCTCAACATCAGGATTACGAGACTACGAAGTAGATCTTGGATAATCTTGAGGATATGTTTGGAGGCCAAGCCATAACAAAGCGGCAAGGGGCACTTCAGAAACTTCTTAACTGTAAGCAGAGACCAGGGACATCTATAAAGGAGCACATGATGTTGGTCATGGGTTACCTCATTGAGGCTCAAACCAATGGAGCCGACGTCGATGCTGAAACTCAGATGACTATGGTCTTTGAGACTTTGTCTAAGGAATTTATTCTCTTTAGAGCTACATTTAATTTAAGCAATAGATGGGATATGACCTTGATGGAATTAATGAAACAGTTACAGGAGTTTGAACTGTTGATCAGGGAGTCTCTTGCGGGTGGAGAGACAAACATGGTAGCTGCTTCTGGTTCCAATCTCAACTCTGGGAATGGAAAAAAGCTATGGGCCAAGAACGGAAGTCTTCTATTCCTGCTAATACCAAGAGCAAGAAGAAGAAGAAGAAGAACCCGAAGAAGCTTAAGTGCTTCTTCTGTGGGAAGGTCGAGCACATAAAGAAGTATTGCAAGGACTTCCTTTCCAAAGGAGGTAGGTGTGATCTTCTGTATTTAGAAACTTGTTTGGTTGAGGAATCTAGCGACATTTGGGTTATAGATTCCGATGCAACTAATCATGTTTGTGTTTCTCTGTAGGGGTTCAAAGAAACGAGAAGTCTTTTGCATGAAGACTTCACGCTTCGAATGGGCGATGGATCCTTGATCTCAACAGAAGCAGTGGGAGACGTCCATCTTTATTTTGATAATTATAAGAATTTATTTTTACAAGATTGTTTTTATGTTCCTAAATTTAAAAGGAATTTAATTTTTGTAGCTTGTTTATTTAAAGACTCCTATTTGGTTTCTTTTAATGATAAAGTGATGATTCATAAAAACAAATCTTTTATCTAGTATGGATGGATGCAAAATAATCTATATTTTATCAAACCAAAGATGTACTTATTGCTTAATGCTAAGATGAATGATAATAGCTCTAAAAGACTTAAAACTTCTCACTCTAATAAGACTTATCTTTGACATTTGTGCCTTGGTCATACTAACCTGAATAAGATTCAAAGGTTGGTAAGAGATGGACCTTTAAGTCACTTAAACTTAAAGGTGGAATCTATACCTCAATGTGAATCTTGTTTGGAGGGTAAAATGGCCAAAAGACCATACGGGTCTAAGGGCAATATGGCCGAAGGGGTTCTAGAACTTGTAGTGATGTTTGTGGACCAATGAACATCTACGCACGAGGAGGGTATGAGTGCTTTGTCACTTTTATTAACGATTACTCAAGGTATAGGCATGTGTACCTAATGCATCACAAAAGTGAAACTTTTGACAAGTTCACGGAGTTTTGAGCTGAAGTGGAAAAGCAATTGGGTAGACCCATAAAGACACTTCGATCCGATTGAGGTGGTGAATAACTTTCTGATGAGTTCTTGGGACACTTATTTGAGAATGGGATTTTATCCCATTTGAATGCGACGGATACTCCGCAACAGAATGGCATAGCAGAGAGAAGAAATAGGACTTTATTGGACATGATTAGGTCCATGATGAGTTATTCATCATTGCCTTTATCTTTTTAGAGATATGCACTATAAACTGCATGTTATCTTTTGAACAATGTGCCTTCAAAATCGGTCCCTAAAACTCCTCACAAGTTGTGGATGTGTAGGAAGACATCCTTAACCATATTCGCATATGGGGATGTCTAGCTCATGTCCTGTTTAAGGATCCGAATAAGTTGGAAGCATGTTCAAAATTTTGCGAGTTTGTAGGATATCCAAAAGGGACTAAAGGGGGTTATTTTTATAGCCCAAAGGAAAATAAAGTCGTGGTTTCAACTAATGCAACTTTCCTTGAGGAGAGTTACATGGACGACTTTAAACCTCGAAGCAAAGTGGTGCTTGAGGAGTTAAGGAGTGATCCGATCACTCCAGAGGTTTCGAATGAAACCATTCCGATCAGTGTAGAAAAACCAAAGAAACCTAAACAACAACCTTAGGGGCTTCAGCATAGTGGGAGGATTGGGCGTCAACCTGAGAGGTATATGTTCAATGGGGAGTCTTCTTGGCTGAATCGGATGAAATGACAGGGATCCTTATACTTTCACAGAGGCTATGAAGGTTGTTGAATCAAAACTCTGGACAAAGGCCATGAACATTGAGATGAAGTCTATGGAGACTAATCAGGTCTGGGAACTTATGGATCTTCCCAAAGGGGTAAAACTCATAGAGTGTAAGTGGATCTACAAGAGAAAAAGAGGAGTGGATGGAAAGATCAAAACCTTTAAGGCTAGACTGGTAGCTAAGGGTTATACGCAAGAGGAAGGAAACGATTACGAGGAAACCTTTTCGCCTATACCCATGCTTAAGTCCATTAGGATTCTCTTGTCCATAGCTACCACTCTTGACTACGAGATTTGGCAGATGGATGTCAAGACGGCTTTTCTGAATGGCTATCTTGATGAGTCCATTTATATGGAACAACCAAACGGATTCAAGGTCACGGGTCAAGAGTGTAAGGTTTGTAAGCTGCTGAAGTGAATTTATGGACTTAAGCAGGCTTCCCGTTCTTGGAACATAAGATTTGATCAGGTGACCAAGACTTATGGGTTCTCATAAAATATGGATGAACCATGTGTTTACAAACACATTAAGGATGGGAAGGTGGTTTTTCTACTGCTCTATGTAGATGACATTTTGCTATTTGGCAATGACATTGGGGCATTGTCATCGGTCAAATTATAGTTGACCAAGCAGTTTGACATAAAGGACTTAGGTGAGGCTAATTTTGTTCTCGGTATCTAGATTTTTTAGGATAGGAAGAACAAAATGGTAGCTTTTTCCTAGGTCAGCTACATAGATAAAATTCTCAAGATGTTTGCAATGCGGGATTCTAAGAAAGGTGGGCAACCATCTAGGTCTGGAATTACTCTTTCTAAGAAAGACTCTCCAAAGTCTGAGGAAGAAAGAGAATACATTAACAAGGAGCTTTATGCTTCGGTAGTGGGTAGTCTCATGTATGCCATGCTTTGCACAAGACTGGATATTAGTTATGCGGTCGGGATTGTAAGTCGATTTTAGGCGGATCCAGGACCAAACCATTGGGTTGCAGTAAAGCATATTTTCAAGTACCTAAGAAGGACTTGAGGGTATATGCTTGTATATTCGGGTGAGGACCTGACTCCTCTAGGATATACTGACTCAAATTTTCAATCCTGTTTGGATTCTAGGAAATCGACTTTGGGTTTTGTGTTTACTCTAGGTGGCGGTGCCATCAGTTGGAGAAGTGCTAAGCAAGATTGCACTTTGGATTCAATGATGGAGGTCGAGTATATGGCAGCTAGTGATGCTCGAAAGAAGCAGTATGGCTCCGCAAGTTCCTTGGGGATCTTAAGGTAGTTCTTGGTATGGATAAGGTGGTATCACTGTACTGTGATAATAGCGCGGTGGTAGCTAATGCTAAAGAACCAAGATTTCACAAGAAGAGTAAGCATATTGATCGAAAGTATCATGTGATAAAGGACTTCGTTGAGGGTGGGCATGTCACGTTGTGCAAGATCGTGTCAGAAGATAATTTAGCTGATCCATTTACGAAGACACTTACTGGGAGAGTCTTCGAGAAGTATGTGGAAGCTATGGGGATGCGAGATTTGTCGTATTTACTCACTTTGTGCAAGTGGGAGATTATTAGACATGAATGCCCTAAGGAGTAAAAATGTAATAAGTTTTTGGAGACATTTTTATCAATAAAGAATTTATTTATTGTTTATATACCAAATCTTCTCCTCTTTACGTTCATATTTGTTGAATGTATGTTAAGCAAACAATAGTCTGAGACTGTCGGTCTAAACCTTAAGAATTGGGCATATGATAGACAGATTATGCGAAAGACACGATTTTTAAGGTGATGGTCTAAATCATAAGATCCGCAATCGAGGGAATAAAGTTAGGCGCTTTATTCATGTAAAGATTGTTATGTTGTCTATATCCCTATTGGGAGATGGTTTGTCTTGACCATCGGAGGTAGACTTTGTGAATAGAAACATTGGCACGTTGTCATAGGTGACGATGTGTTGGATCGGGACACAAAGTGAATTGATTTGGATTAATAATTCTGTCTTGACAAATCAATTCACTTTAGACAATTATTTGTATTGTATCTTAATCTTGAGATGAATAATGGGCCCGTTGTCTTGACTTGTGTCTTTTGATGTACCAAAGGGTGACACCCACATCTTAATGGTGGTATGCATGCTTATACATTGGAGGCATGACTCTGGAGTAGTGTTGGAATTGATAATTATGAAATGTATATCTAGGATATTTAGTTTCATAATTATCAGGAGCTTGAACTATATAGGTCTATTTGATCCCCTCTGCTAGCTCACAACATCCTGTAATGATACGGCGTGCTTTTTCAATAATTGGTAACTTATGTCAGATTTATCAAGTTGGTTAAAATTTGGAAGAATCAGATAATTTTTTTCTTTTTATCGGTTGAATTAATTTTGTGATAAAATTGATTCAAGATAAACTTGTTGAATTATTGGGATCGGATAGTTCTTGTCTGTTTATTGGTTGATTTAATTTTGGATAAATTAGATCAAGATAAACTTGTGGAATTATTGGGAATTCATATATTTTCTTAGAGATTATCTAGATAAAGTTGTTTTGATCAAATAACTTCTCTATTGGGTTATTTGAATTAAAACTGAGACTTTATCCTATAGAATCTTGGGTGAAAAATAAAAGATTCGCGGAGATATTTATTCAGCAGTTTGGCCTGCCGATGGGCTTGTTCGATCTGTCGATCATCCTGATTGGCCTGCCGATGAATGAAGGATAAGATCACGCGTTTTTACGTGAATCTTATCAGATATTGATCCAAACTTGATTCTTCTTCGAGTTTTTGAGACCTAATCTGATTAGGACTGACCCTAGACCCAACCTCTATAAATAGGGAATAAGTCTTAAGAGTTATTTAAATCAATTGAGAGATTAAGAGTGATACTCTGCTGGTCAGAATCTAAAAACTCCCTGAGAGCTTTTGTTCATAAATCACAAACACTAGCTTTGGGTGCTCTCAATTGGTTGGAAGGAGAGTCACCTAGAGGAAGAGCTGTACATGTGAGCCCACACTCACTATGGTCGTGGATAGAGAATAGCAAAGAAGACCAGTTGGTTGAGGCTCTTTTGGAAAGTTACTTCTCTTCACGTTTTGCGTGGGTTCTTCAATACACAAAGGTTAGTAAGATTTGGTTAATTTATGCATGTAGCATGTCAAACTTGTGTTTCAAAAAATACTCTGATATAAAATTTTTAAAATTCTGTTGTGTACTATTTTTCCAACAGTAACTTAGGATGAATCGTTTACGCATGATTGCTTTCATTTCCTCCTACGTCTCAACAGATCGCTCTCTGTTTCTCCTTCTATCCTTCAACAACTGATCCCACAAAACAATAGCATAGTTAGTGAATTCAATTACAGCGAGCTTTACCTTTCTCAACTCGGCGTAGTTGTGGCAATTGAAGACCATCTCCATCCTCTTCTCCCACTCTAGGTACACCTCAGGATCATTTTTCCCTTTAAAGGACGGAATCTTCACCTTGATGCTTCCTAAGTTATCATCCCGCCTCTGCCTACCTAGCCTGTCTTCTCTATTCCCTAAACCATGCCCAAACCTGCCCCGATTATTAGGTGAATCATCAAACTCTTCCCAGTCATCATCATCTATTACATCCCCCCATTGTTCACCATGGTGTACACGTCTAGGTTGCCTAATGGGATTATTTTGGCGCTGCCCCCTAGGTGTTCCCTCTTTTAACCTATCCATTCTCTCATGTAAAGGTTCTAATTTAGCTCTCATCATCCGTCTCAATTGCCCTATCAAAGCTTGAATTGTAGGTTTGGAATGGTTCGTTGTTGGGCCTCTTTGGTTAAATTATCTTCTTGATTGTGAGACATGTTTTAGAGTATGCACTATAAGGTTAGTAACCTCACAAGCACTCCCTCACGTGTTTCACTCAAGAATGATTTGCTTACACTCATGTTTCACTCAAATTGGCTTTTAACTTAATGTTCTCACTGCGCTTGCCTTTTTCCACTCGTTGTGCCTTCTCCAATTCTTAATCAAACTCAAGAAACACACAAGATCGAAGCAGCAATTTAAACAAACCAAACTCTACCCAAACAATCCACAAGATTTAACACGCAATACATAGAATGGCAAACGAAGACTCAATAACAAGGATGCTAAGTCATAAGAACGTGTAAAATGAGTAGCCAAATTTTGATTTTTTTTTTTTTTTTGCTATGGAGTAAAGTGTGTTATAGGCTTTTGGAACCCGATGAAGACAAACAAAATTTAAGATGGCCTCCAACTTTTCTTCTTTTTTTTTTTTAAAAAAAAAAAAATTCAGGATCCTCTTGTTTTCTTCATTCTCTTGTTTTCTTTGTTTTCTTTTCTTTTTATTTCTTTTCTTTTCAAATCCCTTTTTTTCTGTAAAACTAGAATCAACACACAAACGAGCAGGTGTGCACAAATAAACAAAAAAAAAAAAAACAAAAACAATCGAATTCAAATCAAGCGGAAACTAACTGACACAAGTATTCAAAGCAAACATAATTGGCAAAATTCGAACAAGAAAAGGAAGGGAAGAATTCGGCCAAGAAACTCAGACCTTAAACTAGAATTTTTTTTTAGGACTCTAAATTTGACAAAACAAGAACAAGAACATTAGATAAAGGTTAGCCAAACTTGCCTTGGAACCTAAGCTCTGATGCCAACTGATATGAACACCACCGACTAACGCGACGAGACTCGACACCAAATTTGGAATCAAACCCCTAATCCCTTAAGACGCACATTTGTTGAGCCTTGACCCTTAATCTTGTAAGACACGAACCAAGAACCACAGATAGGAAGATGCCAGACCTAGAATTGCAAGAACACTTAAAACTTTAGATGATAAGTCAGTTTGTTGAACGCCACAAGTTTAATGCTGATAAGTTCAAAGAGTCTTCTCAAGAAAATAAGAAGAACACAAGAAAACCTCACCAAATTCGTGAATGACGATCTGATTTCCTGCCCTCAAAATAACAAAGTGTTTACAAATATATGGGAAATGATTTTCAGCCCAAAGAAAAACCCTAAGCGAATGTTGACTTGGAAATCCCTTCATTGGTGTTTTTCCCATGCAAAATTAAGCCCTAAAATCCAACTTCGCTGGCTATAATCCAATAGAAATAACAAAAAAGGAAAGTAGCTAATTTTATCCCTTAAGATGCGCCTAATCTATTCTAGAAAAAAAAGGAAAGTGTCTAGGTTTGTTTTCATGCCTAACAAACCGTATTTGACAACTAAGAAAATACAAAAATTACATCAGAAAAATAAATTGATGACGAGGCTCGGACTTGATGACATGGCACCCACGTGTCGATCCAAAATAGGAAGGTTTCTCGAAATTACAAATCTCACAAATTGGCCCCACAATTTACTGGAATCACGCACCATCATCAATGTGAATCTTCTAGAACCTTAATCATAGTGACTAGGCTCTCTTGAGACTGATTTGGGCCTATGCCGGGGCTCCATTTATTTGACACGTCGCAAACTTGTTGAATGAGCCCGTTCAATGCTTCCTTGAAACGCTTGGCCTTAAATCTTGTGATTGGGCCACTTGAACGGCTTAATGGTTCACGAACATGACTCCTAACTTGTGCAGCTCCATTGCTTGCATCACCAATCCTCTTTAAGATGTGCTTCCAAGTACAATTATGCTACAAGGGCAATAATAAATATACTTGGATCAAGATTTTTAAAGTTTAGTGTCTTTGGGGGAGATCTATTGGGCATAGTCGAGAAGGAGAAGTGTCGTGTAAGGAGGGGATCTTAAAACTGCATTTTAGCATCAACTCAGTTAATCCTAAAGGAGTTCAACAGATGGCTAATTCATGGCATCCTTAAGTATATATTGGAGAAGTTAGACAGTTGATACAACGTTTTGTACTGATTATGTTTTCTTTCTTCTGTGTTTTGATGGTATTTCTTTTGCTTCTCTTTCAACCGTGACAGAATTAGGTAGGTTGAAGGCCCTGTATGGTTGAAGGTTTTGCCGTTCTGGTAAAATATAGGGCTGTGATTGGAAATAGTGATCTTGGACAAAATGTGTTTACTATAGTTGTTTTTAAACTACTTCTATGTGGGGTTGGAAGATGAGGATGTCATCAGGTTTCTACTTGCTTTAGCTTCTTTGGTCCAAGTCAACGTCTTCATGATTCGTAATGTCTAGTGTCTTGTTAGGGAATTGGAAAAAGATGAATTTAAATTGGATACATGACTATTTCACGGAGCCTCTCTCCATGATAGTGGGGGCCTTTTTCAATGACAGTGCCTTGATTGTTATGACTTGTGCCTTTTTTTAATAAGTGTGGCATAAAGAGAGAGGCAGTACTTCTAGCCTCCTACTCATCAACAATATCGCTTATAAAATAAATCATGGGATAATAATACAATTCCCAACATTCTATGCTTAAGTGTGGGAATCCAACAGCAAAGTTACATAGCGTATATTTTTTATTGATAAAGGGATACTTCCATGGGTAATGATTTCACGTTACAAAGTTTGTACAGTGTTGAGACTTTATAGGAATATGAAAATGGGAAAAAAGTGCATACGAAGTCCTAAGATTTTAAACTTTTCTCGGGCTAAGCAGGTTTTCAATTATAAAGGCACTTAAGGTTTTCCTCTCTGGGTTAAAAACTTTTCGCCTCATGTTTGGATAATTCGTGGTGTAAATGGAGTTGCAGAATCTGATGCAGGCGGCCTTCTTTCTTCTTTACTGGGAGCCGGGTGCGAGTGTGAGGGGTATAGTATTCGCATCATCGGCCGTTCCCTTGGAGGTGCCATTGCCACATTGCTAGGAATCACAGTATGGTTTTTCCTTTTTCTTTGATACCTCTTCCTGCTGGAATGGTTATAAGGTGATTAATTAGTCGTCTCGTTGCCAAATATTTTATAACTACCATTGAGGAATCTGATTTTTGAAAATCGGTGCAAGGGGCATGTAACTGTTGCATATGGCTATTTTTTTTCAACCTTTTACTCAGTACTGTGTCTCTGTTTCTCTCTCTCTCTCTCTCTCTTAAAAAAAGAAAATTCAAGTCTGAAAATATACATTTTTCTAATTTTTTAATTATTATTATATATATAAATATTTTTTCCTTTGTTGCTATGAGGTTTATGTCCTTGTCTACGTTGCATGAGCTTCATGGGTTGTTACAGAGGGTTTATTTTTACATGGGTCGTTGCAATTATTTCAAAAAAAAAATTTTGACTTAAAATGTTTACTTCACTTTATACCTTACGTGCAAGTCAGTTGTATCCACTAAATTATTTTCTTTTATTGCATCAAAGGAAAAAAAATAGACCGGTAAATTTTGAGTGGTACTTCAGTTCCGAGTAAAGAGAGACAATAGTTGTTGGGCTTGGTGCCCTAAAAGCTGTGACATTGTACATATTGTTAATAAATAAATAAAATGACATTTATTATTATTTTGGTTGATTATATGTATTATGAATGCATTTATAAACATTAAGAAAATTCCATGATTATTTATGTGACTATAAATTTAGCATATAAGTGTTATTTGCTTAGGGATAAAATTTATAGATAATAATCTAAATAGTCCGTAATAATTATTTAAAGTTTGGGATCTTTAATTAAAAATTACAAGTACGGTCCAATCTCATCTAAAATGAAATAGTCATTATCCGGACTATTAATGTAGAGACATTAGATTGGAGGTACTTTATATAATGAAATTATATAGGACTGGACCAGATAAATTATGAATCTCTAATAATCATCCGTTACAAATAGAGTATTCAAATTTATCACTATAATGATCATATATTTGACAGTCTTAATCCTGAGTATTTATTAGACTCCTATTTATTACATTATGTTTTTTAACTTGCATGGTAAGATTTGTCTAAGCACAGATTATAACTTAGCATCTTAGAAACATAAAGTAATAAATGGCTGGGAATAATATTATACAGATATGGAATCCATTCCTTCCCCATGGAAGTTAGAAAAATAGTTCTCTTGAGTGATAATTCAAGGTTTGAACAGTAGAGCGCTCGTTCATAATAAGATTATGAATTAATTGTTCATTAGAGAATTATTGGAACTCAAGGATAAAGATATAATAAGAGAGGTGAACGGAAATTGAACCTAGCTCTTATTATGAACTATTTATGGAGGAATGACTTATATGTAATGATTATATCAATGGACTACTCGTTAATTTTCTTTGAGTAATTTCACTATAATCTCAAGAGTTCATTTCAGGTTTTTAGTGGAGTAACACTGAAACTAATAAATTTGGCACATTAATTAAAGAGTTTGATTAAATGTCAAATTTATTGGAGCTTGGGTTATAGGTCCATAGTTCCCCAATACCACCTCTGTAACACTATATTGGATTTTTGCATAGAATAAATTATACATGTTTAATTCAGAATTATTGAATTATGAATTAATTATTTCACACTTGAATTATTAATAAAACATAAAAAAATGTTCTCTGTGACACATAATGTAATGTGATAAATGTTGTCACATTTAATTGAGCATTAGTTAATTAATTAATTGGTTAATTTTAAAATCTATTCTTAAATAAATGTGATTTATTTTTGAATTTAGATTTAGATATATATATATATATATATATGGTTTTGAACCAAATCTTTATATATATATATATAAGATTTTATAATATATTAATATATATATATATTAATATAATATTATAAATAAATAAAAAAACACAGGAAGGAAACGTGAAACTATTTCACGTTTCACTTATTATATATATATATATATGTAAACCGAATTTGATTCGGTCAAATCAAAAAAAAAAAAAAAGGTAAACTTGCTTTTTTCTTCATGGTACATATGTATATATATATATATGTTATACGGATCAAAAAGTGATTTTTGGGAAAGAAGAAAAAGGAAAAGAAAAAGAAAAGGGAAAGTAAAATTACTAATGGCTTAAATATAAAAAGGAGAGATAACAGTTATCTCAGCGATTTTCATTCATGTAATTTTTAGAGAGAAAAACTGAGAGTTCTTCTCCAAAGAAAAAGTCTGCTATCTCATGTGTTGAGTACATAGCAGATTCAAAAAAGGATGAGAAAAATTCATTCTTGCAGTTTGATGCCCTCATTTTTCCATTGGTGTGGAGGCCTGGTTTGGAAGATCGTGGTGTCAAAGAGGAAAGCTAAGATACCCTGATAGTCTTCAAAAGGTTAGTAAAAATTCCTAAAGCTTTCTATAATTAAAATTATATATCTATTCCTGATGAACAAAGTTTTCAGAAAATTTTTGTTTGTCAACGATCCGTTCCTTCCGCTGCGTTTCATATTTTAATTCCAATAAATAGTATCAGAGCGGGTTATAGCATATATAATTTTAATTAAACATGATTTTATTTTGATGATATCATGTTTTTGATGCATGTTTGTGGGCACTTTGCATCTTTGTTAATTTTTATTCATGTGATGAATGGTTGTTTAATGAAGGATTTTTGGTCGTTAATTATATGGTCCTTTTGGATTAATAATTTTATTTTCAGTTTGATTAGATCAATCTGTGTAAACCCATAAAAGGGTATAAGCTTTTTGTAATTTCTTATTATTATTTTTTCTTCTCTCATCTCCTTCACTTGCTACACATGGAGCGATGAAGAAAAAGATGTCCATTTGATTTTTTGGGCCAGTTGAGAACTTGATTTCAAAGGTAATCCAGCAGATTGTTGCACAATAAACCACTTGATGAAGACTGCAAAATTGGAGCAGGGAATTATGTATAAATTACAAGAAGACCCTTGTAATTTTTTTTAATTTTTTTTGGGTTGTAATTTTAATTATCCAAAAGGACCCGGTTAAAAATTCATTGTTTATTTTCATTTTTATTTTCATGTGATGATTGTGATAACATGTTCATGCATGATAACATGTCATTTAGGAAAGTGCCCACTTATAGTTATTGTAACATGACATGCATACACTTAGCATATTATTTTTTATAAAGGAGTTTATAAAATGATTTAATATGTGTTAGCATTAATTTAATGAGATTAAATTAATTGGGTTGGTTTTATAGAATCTTAATTTAGTAATCAACCAAATAATGTGAATTTAGTTTTAATAGTTAAGACTTGGTAAAATTCACATTAATTCTAAGTTATCTAATTTTAAATTGTTTAATATTCGGTAACTTAGACAATTCATAATAAATTTAGATTTTTAGAAAATCTGGTAATTTATTTAAGTGTAAATAGAATGAGATTCTATTAATACATAATCTAGTAATTAAAAATTGTTTTTATCTACTAGAATTATGAAACATATGATGTTTTATAAGATAAAACACATCTTTTAAAATAATGAGTGAGAGAAGGTAATATGACAATATAACCTGCGGTCTCCACTATTAGTACAACACCGTGAGATTTAGGTGGCGCCTCGCGACGCTTTGATTTCGTCCTCCCTACGGAGGGGTGTCCATTTAAATCAATATCAATGTTGGCTTCCTTGAGATAGGATTTTATAATGTATTTCAAAATTGACCTACCTTACAGCGGCAATTTTGAGTTAAGTTGTTAAAATCCAAAATAGTGGGTTACACTCATAAAGACATAATTAAATTGTTAATTATATCTTGACCAAAATAAACGGTTATTAATAAATATAGAAAATATGAGATATTTTGAATATATTTATTAATTGAGAATGTCTCAATTCAATTCATATATAATTTAACCTACCCTACGGCGGCACTTTATTTATTAAAATTGAATAATCGTGGAATTAGTAAAATATTTTTTGTGTTTTTCATATGCATCATGCATCACGTTTACTATTCCAAAACATATATTTATGATGTTTATGCAACCATTTTAATTTATGCTATTTTATTTATTTATTATAGCAACAATGTCTAATCCAATCATCGCAATTCTCTCAAATGAAAAATTAATCAGAGATAATTTTGTCAAGTGGAAGAGTAACATGAACATTGTACTAATTTGCGAAAGTTACAAGTTTGTCCTGACGGAGGAATGTCCTCCAGAGCCTGCTACCAATGCTCCTCGTAATGTACGGGAAGCATATGATCGTTGGATTGAGGTGAACAATAAGGCCCATTGTTTTCTTTTGGCTGGCATGTCTGACGTGCTTAGGATGAAGCACAAAAGCATGGAGACCGCTTATGAGATAATGCAGTCTCTGCAAGACATGTTTGGTAAACCTTCTGGAAAGGCATGCCACGAAGCCGTTAAGGCAGTAATGAATGCCAAAATGAAGGCAGGGATTTTGGTTAGAGAACATGTTCTCAACATGGTTAACTATCTCCATGAGGCCGAGGTGAATGGGGCAGTGATAGATGAAGCAACACAGGCGAGGATGATTTTGGAAACCCTCTCCCCTGCGTTCCTTTAGTTCCAAAGCAACTATTTCATGAACAAGCTGAAATATAACATGATTGAGTTGCTTAATGAGCTTCAAACCTTCGAGTCTATTTCGAAAGAAAAGACTAAAGAAACTGAGGCAAATGTTGCAGAAGCTCAACCCTCCTCTTCTGCCCAAAAGAATAAGAAGAGGAAGGGGACTGAAGGAAGTGGTAAGTCTAAAAATGGAGGGCAACCTAAGAAGAACAAAAGCAACAACGACAAAAAGAGCTCCAACCAAAAGAAGCCAAAAGGAAAATGTTTCCACTGCGGCGTAGTTGGGCACTGGAAGAGAAACTGCAAGAAGTATCTTCAGGAGCTCAAAGAAAAGAAGAACAATGGTAAATCAGATTTACTCATTTTAGAAGCTTGTCTAGTTGAAGATGATACTTCACCTTGGATAATTGATTCAGGGGCAACTAGCCATGTTTGTTCTTCTTTGCAGATGCTTAGTTCTTCAAGGGAGCTTGTCGACGGGGAACAAACGATGGAAGTGGGAACGGGAGAGGTTGTTTCAGCAAGAGCAGTGGGAGTTGTTAAACTTTATTTTAGAAATAAGTTTTTAATTTTAGACAATGTTTATTACATTCCTTGTTTTCGTAGAAATTTAATTTCTGTTTCTAGGTTGTTTGAACAAATGTTTAATGTTTCTTTTAATAATAATTATGTTAATATTTCTAGAAATGGTTTGGATATTTGTTCTGCACATTTGGAAAATGGGCTTTACACCTTACGGCCCAACGAAAAAGCACTGCTCAATACCGAAATGTTCAAAGTTGAACAACCTAAACGCAAGAAGCAAAAGATTTCTTATAATAATGAAACATACCTATGGCACCTTAGATTAGGTCACGTTAACCTTGACAGAATTAACAGACTGGTAAAGGAAGGTCCTTTAAAAGAGCTAAAAGTTAGTTTTCTACCAGTTTGTGAATCTTGTCTTGAAGGTAAAATGACTAAGAGGCCTTTCTCTACAAAAGGCGAAAGGGCCAAAGAACCACTTGAGCTAATACATTCAGACGTCTGTGGTCCAATGAATGTACAAGCACGTGGTGGGTACGAATATTTCGTCATATTTATTGACGATTATTCAAGGTATGGTTATATATACCTAATGCAAAGGAAATCTGAAACTTTTGGAAAGTTCAAAGAATTCCAAGCGGAAGCTGAAAAGCAATTAGGAAAGACGGTGAAGAGTCTTTGATCTGATCGAGGAGGAGAATACCTTGATACTGAATTCAAGGACTATATGATAGAACATGGTATTCT
This sequence comes from Artocarpus heterophyllus, assembly GCA_025403435.1. NCBI lineage: Eukaryota > Viridiplantae > Streptophyta > Magnoliopsida > Rosales > Moraceae > Artocarpus > Artocarpus heterophyllus. Next base: position 26,664,142 of record CM046342.1, read on the forward strand.
ATCACAACTCACCGCACCTGGAACACCACAACAAAATGGTGTTGCAGAGAGAAGAAATAGAACGTTGCTTGATATGGTGAGATCCATGCTCAGCTACTCATCATTACCCACTTCATTTTGGGGATATGCACTACAAACTATAGTATATCTTCTAAACATAGTTCCATCTAAGTCTATTTCAAAAACACCTTTAGAGTTATGGAATGGTCGCAAACCTAGTATGTGACATATCCGTATCTGGGGGTGTCCAGCACATGTGTTGAAAGGTAAGACTGGGAAGTTAGAACCACGTTTTGAAGTATGCTTATTTGTGGGATACCCAAAGGGAACGAGGGTAGGTTTGTTTTATAGTCCACAGGAAAAGAAAGTATTTGTATTGACAAATGCCACTTTTCTCGAGAATGATTATATGACAAACTATAAACCTCGTAGCAAAGTTGTACTTGAAGAGTTACTTTCTAATCAGATCAGACCGCAACCGACAACTGTTGTCGAAGGGCAAAATGACGAGACCACATTTCCCTATCAGAATGTCATACCACCTCGACGTAGTGGGAGGGTTGTGAGACCACCTGCTCGCTACAGGGAACTTGGAGAAGTAAATGTTGCTATCTCTGATAATGGTGAAGATGATCCATTGACATATCGTGATGCAATGGAAGTTTCTGAGAAGAAAAAATGGCTGGAGGCTATGAACCTTGAAATGGAGTCCATGTACTCCAATTCAGTCTGGGATCTTGTAGACCTACCTGAAGGGATAAAACCCATAGGTTGCAAATGGATTTACAAGAAGAAAAGAGGAGTGGATGGGAAAGTTGAGACTTTCAAAGCTAGGCTTGTGGCAAAGGGTTATACCCAAAAGGAGGGAGTTGACTATGAAGAAACTTTCTCGCCTGTAGCTATGCTTAAATCCATTCGGATTCTTTTATCCATTGCTGCTTGTCTTGATTATGAGATATAGCAAATGGATGTCAAGACTGCCTTTTTGAATGGCTATCTTGAGGAAAGCATCTATATGGTGCAACCAGAAGGGTTTGTAGTCAAAGGTCAAGAGCAAAAAGTTTTCAAGTTGTAGAGGTCCATCTATGGACTCAAGCAAGCTTCAAGATCTTGGAACTTGAGATTTGATGAAGCGATCAAATATTATGGTTTCGATCAAAATATTGATGAACCTTGTGTTTACAAGTACATCAAAGATAAGAAGGTGGTCTTCTTGGTTCTTTATGTAGATGATATCCTACTCATTGGGAATGATGTAGGCGTATTATCTGATGTAAAGAAATGGCTCGCCAACAATTTCCAAATGAAAGATTTAGGAGAAGCAAGTTATGTTCTTGGAATCCAAATCATAAGAGATCGCAAGAACAAACTGTTGGCGCTATCTCAGGCATCGTATATCGATAAGGTGCTTATCAGATTTTCGATGCAAAACTCCAAGAAAGGTAATTTGCCTACACGACATGGAGTTTATCTTTCAAAAGAGCAGTGTCCTAAGACACCTCAAGAGGAAGAAAATATGAGACGGGTACCCTATGCATCTGCAGTAGGAAGTCTAATGTATGCCATGTTGTGTACAAGACCTGACATTTGCTATGCGGTGGGTATAGTCAGTCGGTATCAATCCAACCCAGGATTAGATCATTGGGTAGCAGTTAAACATATTCTCAAGTATCTTAGGAGAACGAGAAACTATATGCTAGTTTATTCTGGTGAGAATTTGATTCCATTTAGATACACTGATTCTAATTTTCAATCAGACAAAGACACACGTAAATCTAAATCTGGATCAGTGTTTACTTTTGGTGGTGGAGCCATAGTTTGGAGAAGCATCAAACAATCTTGTATTGCTGATTCAACTATGGAAGCAGAATATGTGGCTCCTTGTGAAGCAGCTAAAGAAGCTGTTTGGCTCCGTAAGTTCTTAAATGATTTGGAAGTAGTTCCAGGCATGGATAAACCACTCACACTGTATTGTGACAACAGTGGTGCAGTGGCAAATTCAAGAGAACCTAGAAGCCACAAAAGAGGAAAGCATATAGAAAGAAAATATCATTTGATTAGAGAGATAGTGCATCGAGGTGATGTGGAAATTGTGAAGATAGCGTCGGAAAACAACCTTGCCGACCTTTTCACCAAGACGTTACCTACAAAGAGTTTTGAGGGACACTTGGAAGGCTTAGGTCTTAGAGACATGTCTCACCTGCTTTAAGGAAAGTGAGAGATTGTTGGGCTTGGTGCCCTAAAAGCTGTGACATTGTACATATTATTAATAAATAAATAAAATAACATTTATTATTATTTTGGTTGATTATATGTATTATGAATGCATTTATAAACATCAAGAAAATTCCATGATTATTTATGTGACTATAAATTTAGCATATAAGTGTTATTTGCTTAGGGATAAAATTTATAAATAATAATCTAAATAGTCTGTAATAATTAATTAAAGTTTGGGATCTTTAATTAAAAATTACAAGTACGGTCCAATCTCATCTAAAATGAAATAGTCATTATCCGGACTATTAATGTAGAGACATTGGATTGGAGGTACTTTATGTAATGAGATTATATAGGACTGGACCAGATAAATTATGAATCTCTAATAATCATCCGTTACAAACAGAGTATTCAAATTTATCACTATGATGATCATATATTTGACAGTCTTAATCCTGAGTATTTATTAGACTCCTATTTATTACATTATGTTTTTTGACTTGCATGGTAAGATTTGTCTAAGCACAGATTATAACTTAGCATCTTGGAAACATAAAGTAATAAATGGCTGGGAATAATATTATACAGATATGGAATCCATTCCTTCCCTGTGGAAGTTAGAAAAATAGTTCTCTTGAGTGATAATTCAAGGTTTGAACAGTAGAGCGCTCGTTCATAATAAGATTATGAATTAATTGTTCATTAGAGAATTATTGGAACTCAAGGATAAAGATGTAATAAGAGAGGTGAACGGAAATTGAACCTAGCTCTTATTATGAACTATTTATGGAGGACTGACTTATATGTAATGATTATATCAATGGACTACTCGTTAATTTTCTTTGAGTAATTTCACTATAATCTCAAGAATTCAATTTCAGGTTTTTAGTGGAGTAACACTGAAACTAATAAATTTGACACATTAATTAAAGAGTTTGATTAAATGTCAAATTTATTGGAGCTTGGGTTATAGGTCCATGGGTCCCTAATACCACCTCTGTAACACTATATTGGATTTTTGCATAGAATGAATTATACATGTTTAATTCAGAATTATTGAATTCTGAATTAATTATTTCACACTTGAATTATTAATATAACACAGAAAAATGTTCTCTGTGACACATAATGTAATGTGATAAATGTTGTCACATTTAACTGAGCATTAGTTAATTAATTAATTGGTTAATTTTAAAATCTATTCTTAAATAAATGTGATTTATTTTTGAATTTAGATTTAGATATATATATATATATATGGTTTTGAACCAAATTTTTTTATATATATATATAAGATTTTATAATATATTAATATATATATATATTAAAATAATATTATAAATAAATAAATAAATAAACACAGGAAGGAAACGTGAAACAGTTTCACATTTCACTCATTATATATATATATATATAAACCGAATTTGATTCGGTCAAATTAAAAAAAAAAAAAAAGAAAGGTAAACTTGCTTTTTTCTTCACGGTACATATGTATATATATATATATATTTTATACTAATCAAAAAGTGATTTTCGGGAAAGAAGAAAAAGGAAAAGAAAAAGAAAAGGGAAAGCAAAATTACTAATGGCTCAGATATAAAAAGGAGAGATAATAGTTATCTCAGCGATTTTCATTCATGTAATTTTTAGAGAGAAAAACTTAGAATTCTTCTCCAAAGAAAAAGTCTGCTATCTCATGTGTTGAGTACATAGCAGATTCAGAAAAGTGTGAGGAAAATTCATTCTTGCAGTTTGGCGCCCACTCGTCTTTCCATTGGTGTGGAGGCCTGGTTTGGAAGATCGTGGTGTTAAAGAGGAAAGCTAGGATATCCTGATAGTCTTCAAAATATTAGTAAAAATTCCTAAAACTTTCTGTAATTAAAATTATATATCTATTTCCGATGAACAAAGTTTTCAAAAAATTTTTGTTTGTCAACGATCCATTCCTTCCGTTGCGTTTCATATTTTAATTGCAACAACAGTATGAGTCCTTAACATGCTCAAGTCAAATTTTGTGAGCCCATCAAATGGTCAGCGAATATCAAGATTTAACCGATCCAAACTAATGGAGAGTTGGATACTAGTAGAACTGAAGAGCTAAGGAGATATGAATTTCTGGTTTCAGTTAGTTTCTGTAGTTCCAAGTAGCATGCAGTTTATGTTTTATCTAAAATCTTATATGCAGCTATACCATAGATAGCCAAAAACGCTTTTGGACCCCTTCCCTGTGTGGATTCAATTGTAGCTGAAGCCTGTTCTCAATTCGTTACTAGGTTACTATCATTCCCTCGTTTATGGCTATGTTGGGAATAAGCTATGCTGGAATAGCTCTTCTTCGTATTCTTGATGATTAATTTCCAATTTCTTGTGTCAAAACAGAAGCATATGAGAGAATTGATCCTTCCCCATTCCCCTTGCAAATGGTTAGTGATATTTGCCCTTTCGCAGCTTTGAACAATGATTTCTCTTCATGCCTTTCAGTTGGGTCAATTTTAAGACTTCGAGCAGCTGCTATCACAGGACTTTCGCAAGATTCCAGAACTGATTCTGCAATGATCTTCAGACCGGCACGCCGCTTTCTATATGTTAGTGAGCATCAGAAAAATGCGACAGAGGTAATGGAACGAACTTTGGATGCTCATTCCGGGACAACAAGACCACAAAAATCTAAACAACCGTGCATGTGGAAGTCAGAGTCTGTTTGATTTAAGAGGTACTTTCTTGTTCTGACTAAAAATATTTTGTTTCCTTAAATGAACCCAGTTTGCTGGACAGGAATCATGCTAATGATGGGTATAAATTGGAAGGCTTTTGATGGTTTGACAAAACGTTGGTTATTTAATGCAGGGGGCGAGGAACATGATCAGGACTTTTCCCTTTTCACTGAAACTGATACATACGATCCTGTATCTGAGTTTATGGATACTGTTCAAACGTCTGAAAATGTATCAGCTGGGAATCCACCAGAGATGTATTTGCCAGGCCTCATAATTCATATGGTCCCACAATTTAGAAATTTCCCTATTTCCCTATTTCCCTATGGAAATGGTGGCCATTCAAAGGGAGAGAAAATGGGTACAAAGCATTTATTGCAAACAGAGAGAGATTCAAAGATATTATCGTGTCACCGTCAATGTTTCTTGATCACCTCCTTGGAGGTATCACAAATGAATCTGCCCTTGCCTTGCTATTATTCTCACTTATAGTAACAGACCTAAAAGTTGCTTCTGATATAATTATTTATGACTATTTTCCAGATGTCATGATGCAATGCAAAAAGTATTAGAAGCTCGATGCACACAAGCTCTTAATGAGTCTCATATTGTTGATGTATATTAAGTTTCACCCCCCAACTCAGGTTTATTCTTTTAACATTTTTCTATTCCTTATGCAGTAAGTGCCATATATCTGAAATATTGATCTTTCACAAAATAAAAGGAGCATATATGATTAGCAGAGGGTATCCATACAAAGAGACGACTTTCATTGCAGTGTGTGCCAATTTGGCACTTGAGAAATGTAAATATATATTCTCCTCCAGACTGCTGTCTTTGACGTTAAAACATTTGAGTTGGAAAACATTATAGGTATATCGTTAATATTACAAAAACGTTTCTGAATGAAAACTTATTTTGATAATTTTATTTAAGAATTAGTACAAGTATATGTAGGAGATGGACTGAATCTGATCTCCCTACAAGCCAGGAAATAAAACACAAGTAACCTCAGATTTTAGGCACGCAGGCCTTTATCCTAAAGATTTGCCTTTTTAAATAAATAGAGAAAATAATAATAACTTACTCTCTAACAACCGAATCTAATAAAGAAGAATTTCTACGCTCCCCTTAAGCTAGTATGTAGATATCATGCATTCCCAGCTTGCCAACTAGATCCTCATGGTCTGGCTTGTGAGGTCCTTTTGTAAGGATGTGTGTAGTTTTTTCACTAGTTGGAACATACATCAAACAGATTCTCCCACTATCGATCTTCTCTTTAATGAAGTGACGATCAACTTCAACGTGCTTGGTGTAGTCATGGTGTACCGGGTTACGTGCTATGCTCACAACGGCCTTATTGTCACAATATACCCTCATTGGTGAATTTATAGGGATTTTAGTTCATCCATTAGTCTTTCCACCCAAATTCCTTCACACACTCCATGTGTTAAAGCCCGAAATTTTGCCTCTGCACTGCTTCTAGCCATTATTGTTTGTTTTTTACTCTTCCAGGTTACTAGATTTCCCTAGACATAGGTGCAGTGACCAGAAGTAGACCTCCTATCAACACTTGATCTTACCCAATCAGGATCTGTATAAATTTCAAATAGTCTGTGATCAACTTTCCTAAAGAATAGCCCCTTTCCTGGTGTACCTTTCAAGTATCTCAATACCTGGTTGACAGCTTCAAGATGTTTTTTCTTGGGTGAGTGCATAAACTAACTAATTATACTTACAAGAAACGCAATATCTGACCTTGTATGAGAAAGATAGATCAATTTCCCTACTAGTCTTTGGTACTGTTCACAATCCACTTTTTCACCTCCCTCATTATCAATTTCCTTACCAGCCTGATGATGTTCGAGACCGCTTTGCCAATTGGTAGAAATCACAATGGAAGGAACTTGGATTTTTATTGATAAATAAATTTAGACATAAGCGTTTTAAGTAAAAGAAATTTGGGTGGCCTAACCTATTGTGCCACAGTCTTATTACATCATCACTAGAAATAGAGGAAGACACAGTCTCGGTATTCAAAGCTTGTTTCTCAGCATATCCATCATCCCCAAAGCAATAGAGTCCATCTTCCACTCTAGCAGTCCCAATCATTTAACACCCTGATTTTTAATTCAATGTAATTAGTGTGAAAATGATGAATTAGTGTGTCATAATATAAGTCTAAACTTAATTTAACCATTTCGTAATATTTTCCAATTAGTACTACTTTTAATTATTTTTAATCACTCACTATTTTTTTATTATTTTATTTGTTATTTTGAATTATCGAAACAAAACAATTTGTCAAATATTTAATATGCCCCTTTTTTGAAAACCATGTGTTGGAACATGATTTTCACTCTACAAAACCACATTTTTCTCTATTTAAATCTCTCTTTCGCTCCCTTTCTCTCACTCTTTTAGCTCTCTCTCTCTCTGTGCATTTCACTCTCTCTTTCTCTCTCTTTGATTCAAAATTTTGAAGCTCAAGCTTTGATTCTCAGCTGGATTGGAGGCTTAGGAACGTGATTGAGCATCCATAAACTCAATTTTAAGCTTGGATTTAAGGTTAGTTTAGCTTTTTTTCAAAAATTTCAAAATTTGTCTTAAACTTTGATTTTTCTTTGAATGTGGAAATCTAAGTTTGATTAAGCTTAGGAAACATTGAATCTAAGTTAGTGGAACTCAAGTTATCTAGAATCTAGGTTTGATTTGATGAAAATTGGATTGAATCAAGTTTTTTCCTTTTTCTCTATTTTTCTCCATTTTTGGATTTCTTTGAAATTTCTGATATAAATCATGTTTAAAAGTGTTTTATTATGATTTTCTATCATTTATGATCATTATACATGCCTGATAATTGAGAAATCAAGTCTAGATTGGGATTTTGATCTTAGGGAGGCCAAGACTCGAAGTCTCGGGTCCCTATATTTTTCTAGTTTGGCAGGCCGATCTTGAACATCGGTAGGCCAGACTCATGAGTTTGGCATGCCGGATTCATATCATCGATAGGTCAAACCTGGGAAAGTTCGATAGACAAGTCCAGCATGGCCGATAAGCCGAACTGTGTAGTTCGGCAGGCTAGACTAGGGAGTTCGGCAAGCTGACCGGCCATAGGAAAAATGGCTATTTTTCACCTGTTTTCACTGTTTTAAATCTAAATTGAGAATTTGAACCCTTATAGTATGATTTTACGAACATAAATGGCACACTAGGACACCATGAGATAGCATAGTATTGTAGAATACTCTGAGTTAGATATTGAAAAAGCTTAGTTTACATTTAAGGTCATTCATGGTTCCATGGAGCTAACGTATAGTGGGTCAGAATCGCGGTGCTGAGTCGCAATGTAGAGTATCAAGGTAGGACTTCTACCCCTTCTTTAGTAGCCAGGTTTTTAAAAGGTTTTGGCCTTAAAGATTCTTTCAAAATGTTTTCAATAAATGACAAAATGTTTTGAATATTTTTAAAAAGAGGGCCTTGGCCTCAAAAGAGACTGATTGCCAATGATTTCTTTGGAATTGATTTTTAAGGAATGAACGTTGTAGTATGTTTCATTTTTGCCTGAAGAATGAAGGATCATAAGGAATCAAATAATGAACGTAATGAAAATATATGGTAAAATGGAACATAATAGTGATAAGACACCGGAAGTATTGGTTAGTACCGTACAGAATGATAAAATGGAGCACGATGTCATATACAAAGATCGGGTCATGGAGAGCGTGACCTTGGGGGCAGGTCCCGAAACCCACTGAGCCACTTTGGTGGTGATTCATATGGCTTCGCCAAAAACATGATAATGAGGCCGTCTATGGATGATTAAATGATTAAACGGTATGAATAATTTAATGAGCTTCAGTTATCTAATTGTTTATTTATTTATCTTGTTTTATAGCTTTTGATTAAAAATTGAATCATATGTTTAAATTAAATGTTTTCAAAATCTTAGTCCTATTGAGCCTTCCGCTCACTTTTTTTTATTTGTTTTTAAAACCTTTTCCAGTAGGTGGATTGTAGCTTAGTATCGATGGGAGACCATAGGGCAAACTAGTGAGCCGTAGGAATTCTGTTTAGGTTATTTCCCTACTTAAATCAAGGCATGTATTATTTAAATTTTTATCTCTCATATTGGACTGTGATTGTAATATTTTATTGTCGATATCATGTGTGCGCACTAAAGTGGGTCGGTGGGGCTCGGCTCATGTTTATTTGTCTTTGTTATTTTATTTTATGATCAACTCTTTTAAAATAATGGTAATTACTTTAAAGAGTTTTTAAACTATCACGTTTTTAAAATATCCCCAAAACATTTTAATCAGTGTTTTAATCAAAAATCGGGTTTAATTAACTTAATTAATCCTTCATGTCATTACCCGTAGTTTGAGGCGTGACAGAATACTATCAGAGCTCAGACTTGTGAACTTTGGGAATTGTCCACACATAGGTACGATAGTGAAAAGCTTCTGGCAGTCCAATTCTATTTTTAGAATTGAGTGAACGGCACCTAGGCGTCATCCAACTGTGGCTAACGTGAGTCTTACGAATGAGGGAAGTGTGATAAGTGCTACATTTGCCACTTTTTGGCAAATAGCAGAGAGGGCTAAACCTAGTAATTCTGAGGTGAGTTGCTGGCATGAGTGCTTTAAGGAGCTTAGGCGTATGTTTATCCTAACTTCTGATGGAAATGAGAGTCTGTAGGTGGCTGATTATCGGTTAAACTCAGTAGTGAAGCATTTGGATACTCTTTGTATACTTGTAGTATGTCAAGTGGAATTCGTAGCTTATAGGTTGGCAAGCAGTGCTAACAACTAGTGGGAGTAAGCAAAGTGTCTCGAAAATGATAGGGATATCGATGGAGAAAAATTTAAGGAATTGATCCGTAAGCGTTATTTCTGCAAGGATGCAGAGATTAAAGGATCATTGAATTCTACTAGTTCGAATAGGGTGATAAGACAGTTCAAGAATGTAAGATAAAGTTTGATGACTTGGCTAATTTGCTCCGTTCGTTGAGGCTTTTAAACGTGAAAAGTGTATCAAGTTCCTAGAAGGGCTCAAGGTATCCATTCAACGGCAACTGGTGGTTTTGTGACTTTAGAATTTTCGTAGGTGAGAGTCGTCAGCTTTATTGGTAGGAGGATATTTTGGTCTATACTGTGAGGATCGGGTGAGAACATTAAGAGGACCCTAGAGGAGTACTAGGAGAAGTAATGATCGCTAAGCTCAAGTGAAGAAGTAGCATGGTAATGTTAATAGTGGGAGCAGTAGTTCATCCAGTATCGAACGAAGCAACCCTTACCATTTCTACCTAGTAAGGAATGCTCTACGAGGATCTTACACTGGAGAGGGTGCAAGCCGTCAGCCTCAACCTCAGTCTTCATCTCCACCTCAAGAACTTCCTCAGCTTCAGCTTCATTAGTTTTCTCCACAATAGTATCAGCTGATGAACCCAGGACGTAACAGCTCTATCAGAGGAAAAAGGAGAGGCTTCAATCCAAGTTCACACCATGACCTCAGGGATTTGGATGCTAAGACCAATAACGTGAGAGTCGATGGTACAGTTTTGATTCCTTAGTTTTTAGTTCCAGTACTATTTGATACCGGTGCCATTCATTCTCTCATTCTGAATTCATTTGTGCATGCCTTGGAATTAGAAATAGAGGAATTTAATGGACCCTTGATTATTCCTTCACCCTTGGGGCAGGTGTGTAGGCAACTGTAGATTGTCACCTTAAAGAGGTAACCCTAGTGATTAATAGGCAGACGACGATCACTTACTAGGGTGGTAACGATCGAGTAATGAGTGATCGACTCACGAAAACACGTTTATGTGGATGAAGGAACTTAGCATGATATATATGTATATATACTTCTTTTGGGTCTAGAAGAGGAGTCTAATACCGCAGGAAGAAATGTAGCAACATTAGTGGCTAAAAGTTCGATGATATCTTCCCCGATGAGTTCCCTAGGCTAACATCGCATCAGGAAATTGAGTTTAGCATCGAGTTATTCCTGAGGATCGCTCTGACTTCCACAACACCGTATTGATTGGCGCCTGTAGAAATGAAGGAATTAAAGAGACAACCTTAGGGACTTGCAAATAAAGGGTATATTCAGGATGGCGTAGGATACACCAGTTCTTTTCGTCGAGAGACATGACAGTACGCTCAGGTTATGCATTGATTTTTGATAGTTGAAATCAGGTCATCGTGAAGAATAAGTAGCGACTGCCCAGGATCGATGGGTTGTCTGGTTGGTTAAGAGGTCCTCGATATTTCTAGAGGATGGATTTATGATCCAGAGAGCACCAGCTATATACTAAGAAGGCTAAGCTTCTAGTGCGTATCATCTCTGAGTTGGGTGTCGTAGTAGATTTGTCTAGGGATCGTGGCCGAGCTTTGTAGCTTTTCTAGGACTTGTCGGGCACTACAGGAAGTTTGTGAAGGGTTTCTTTCGGATAGCAGCTCCATTGACGCAGTTGATCAGGATGAAAAATATCAGGTTTGAGTAGGATGAGAAATGTGGATGCACTTTCCAAGAGTTGAGGAATCGATCGACTACCGCTTCTGCATTGACTATGTCGAGCAGCGATGAATTTTATGAGGACTACACTAATGCAGCAAAGCGAGGAGCTGGATGTGGGTTGATGTGGCATGGATGAGTGGTGACTTATGGATTGCAATAGTCAAGGCCTTGCGAGCAGGACTACCCTACACATAATTTAGAGTTTGCCATAGTGATTCACGCTTTAGCGATCTGGAGAGGCTATTTGTTGAAGCAATATTTTAGGTTTTCCTAGACCGCATGAGCTTAAGGCATTTGTTTACCCAGAGGGATTCAAATTTGAGGCAACGGGGATAGATGGAGTATATGGGGGACTATGATTTCTTGCTACAGTGTCATCAAGGTATGGCCAATGTGGTTGCAAATGCGTTCAATGGGAAGTTTTTAGGGATCCATACACATCTGGCATTAGAAGATTGGAAGAGAGATGCTACCGTGAGTGAATATGGGTTGTAGTACCATGAAGACCTCAATCAGGTACCAATGTATCATTTGGGATCGGCTTTAGCACTTGTTCAGATGATAAAGCAGACTCAATGACAGGACCAGCATCTTCAGGGAATATGGACGCAAATACAGAATAGGAAGCAGTTTGAAGAATAAAGCATTCTTGTAGATGGGTTGTTGCAATCCTAGGAGACATCAGGCAGTGTATGTGATCGAGGGAATGGTGAATGCTTTGATGGACGAAACTCTCAAGTCCTAGTTCGATATTCGTCTAGGGGGCACGAAAATGGATCGCGATTTGAAGAGGCAGTATTGGTGGAGAGGTATGAAGGAAGATGTTCAAGAGTACATGGCTTGTCTCTAGATAGCAGTTGAACATTAGAAGCCCACTAGTCAGCTTTAGCCATTTCCCATTCGAGGGCAAAAATAGGAGCATGTTGGGATGGATTTCCTCACTGGGTTGCTGAGGATGGAGCAAAGGCATGATGCAATTTGGGTCATCGTTGATAGTTGAAGAAATCAATGTGTTTTATTTCCTACCTTTAGGTCGTCGTGTTTGAGATAAGTCCTTGGAGGAGCTTTCAGGAAACTTTAGGCATAGACTTAGATTTCAACATGGCTTTTCATCCTCGGATTGATGGGTTGCCCGAGAGAGTTATTTGGATCCTTGAGGATACGTTACACATGTGTGTCTTAGATTTTGGTAGAGTTTGCCTACAATGATAGTCATCAAGCGAGCATCAGGGTGGCACCGTTTGAAGCACCATATGGACGGTCGTGTTGATCGCTGGTGATTCAGGCTAGACCAGGAGACAAGATCATTATTGGACCCAAAAAAACTTGAGAGAGCAATGAAAAGGGTTATCGTGATTTGTGAACGGTTGAGAGCTGCTCAGAGCAGGCAGAAGAATTATGCAAATAGGGAACACTGACCTCTAGAATTTGAGTAGAAGATTCTGTTTCCTTAAAGGTTTCGCCATGCAGGCGAGTTTCGCGTTTCGGTGTGAGCAAGGATTTTGCACTAAGGTGTGTCGAATTATTCAAGATTTTGAAGTGATCGCGTATCGACTTGGTCTTCCACTCAAACTCTCTCCTGTTCATGTTGTATTCCACGTGTCGATGCTTCAAAAATATCCACTCGAACCAAGCAAGATCATCTTGATTCATGATTTGCATATTCAAGAAGACACAACCTACTAAGGGGTGCCGGTTTAGAGTGTCGATTGAAAGGTGATAGGTTTGTGATGCTATGAAATTCCGTTAATGCATGTCGTGTGGTAGCACCATAAGGTTGATGAGGCAACTAGGGAATTAGAGTCGATTATGCGGGAGTTGTATCCGCATTTATTTTTTTTTCAAGTTGGTTCCTAAATTTCAAGGACAAAATTTCTTTTAGGGGTGGAGAGCTGTAACACTCTGATTTTTAATTCAGTGTAATTAGTGTGAAAATGGTGAATTAGTGTGCCATAATGTAAGTCTGAATGTAATTTAACCATTTCATAATTTTTCCCAATTAGTATTACTTTTAATTATTTTTAATCACTCATTATTTCTTTTATTATTTTATTTGCTATTATGAATTATCGAAACAAAACAATTTGTCAAATATCTAATATACCCCTTTTTGGACAACCATGTGTTGGAACATGATTTTTACTCTACAAAACCACATTTTCCTCTATTTAAATCTCTGTCTCCCTCCCTTTCTCTCACTCTTTCAGCTCTCTCTCTCTTTGTGCATTTCACTCTCTCTTTCTCTCTCTTTGATTCAAAATTTTGAAGCTCAAGCTTCAATTCTCAGCTGGATTGGAGGCTTAGAAACGTGATTGAGCTTCCACAAACTCGATTTCAAGCTTGGATTCAAGGTTAGTTTAACTTTTTTTCAAAAATTTCAAAATTTGTCTTAAGCTTTGATTTTTCTTTCAATGTGGAAATCTAAGTTTGATTTAGCTTAGAAAACCTTGAATCTAAGCTAGTGGAACTTAAATTATCTAGAATCTAGGTTTGATTTGATGAAAATTGGATTGAATCAAGTTTTTCTTTTTTTCTCTATTTTTTCCTATTTTGGATTTCTTTGAAATTTCCTATATATATCTTGTTTAAGAGTGTTTAAAAGAGTTTTAGCATGATTTTCTATCATTTATGATTATTATACATGCTTGGTAATTGAGAAAACAGTTCTAGATTGGGATTTTGATCTTGGGGAGGCCGAGACTCGAAGTCTTAGGCCCTTAGATTTTTCCAGTTTGGTAGGCCAATCTTGAACATTGGCAGGCCGGACTCATATCATCGGCATGCCGGATTCATATCATCGATAGGGCAAACCTGGGAAAGTCTGGCAGGCCGGTCCAGCTTGGCCGATAAGCTGAACTGTGTAGTTCGGCAGGCCGAACCAGGGAGTTCGGCAGGCCAGACCAGGGAGTTCGATAGGTCAACCGGCCATAGGAAAAATGATTGTTTTTCACCTGTTTTCACTATTTTAAACCTAGATTGAGAATTTGAACCCTCATAGTATGATTTTACGAATATAAATGGCACACTAGAACACCATGGGATAGCATAGTATTGTAGAATACTCTGAGTTAGATATTGATAAAGCTTAGTTTACATTTAAGTCGTTCATGCTTCGATGGAGCTAACCTATAGTCGGCCGAAATCGTGGTGCTGAGTCGCAATGCAAAGTATTGAGATAGGACTTGTAACCCTTCTTTGGTAGCTACATTTTTAAAAGGTTTTGGCCTTAAAGGTTCTTTCAAAATGTTTTCAATAAATGATAAAATGTTTTGAATATTTTTAAAGAGAGGGCCTTGGCCTCAAAAGAGACTAATTGCCAATGATTTCTTTGGAATTGATTTTTAAGGAATGAACTTCTTAGTATTTTTCATTTCTTGCTGAAGAATGAAGGATCATAATGAATCAAATTATAAACGTAATGAGAATTTCTGGTAAAATGGAATATAATAAAGATAAGGCACCAGATGTGTTGGTTAGTACCGTCCAAAATGATAAAATGGAGCATGATGCTATATACAGAGATCGGGTCATGGAGAGCGCGATCTTGGAGGCAAGTCCCGAAGCCCAGTTGAGCCACTTCAGTGGTAATTCATATGGCTTTGCCAAAAACATGATAGTGAAGTCGTATATGGATAAATAAATGATTAAACGGTATGAATATATTTAATGAGCTTCAGTTATCTAGTTGTTTATTTATTTATCTTGTTTTATAGCTTTTGATTAAAAATTGAATTATATGTTTAAATTAAATGTTTTGAAAAGCTTAGCCCTATTGAGCCTTCCACTCACTTTTCATTATTTGTTTTTAAAACCTTTTTCCTTAGATGGATTACAGCTTAGTACCGACTGGGAGACCACAGGGCAAGCTAGTGAGTCGTAGGAATTCTGTTTAGGTTATTTCCCTACTTAAATGAAGGCATGTATTATTTAAATTTTTATCTATCATATTGGACTATGATTGTAATATTTTATTGTCGATACCATGTGTACGCACTAAAGTGGGTCTAGTGGCACCCGTCTCATGTTTATTTGTTTTTGTTATTTTATTTCATGATCAACTGTTTTAAAATAACGGTAATTACTTTAAAGAGTTTTTAAACTATCACATTTTTAAAATACCCCTAAAACATTTTAATTGGTGTTGTAATAAAAAATCTGGTTTAATTAACTTAATTAATCTTCCATGTCATTACCTGTACTTTGGGGCATGACAAATCATCTTCCCCGATCTTTTCAGCTACAATTTACATTGAAGAGAGGAAAATTCAGCAATGCAGCCAAGGTATTTTGTTAGTTTATTAACAGAAATCAAATTGCAGTCTAGACTGGGTACATATAACACTCATTTAAGAGAAATTGTGTCTGACAGTTGGATGGAACCTCTGCCTAGAATCACAAAGTATGTGCCATCGGCTACCTTTACCCGTGAACTCCCATTGAATGGTTGGTAGGAGCAAAATAAGGACTGGTTACCTGTCATGTGATCTGTGGCCCCAAAGTCAAATATCAAGGGCTGTTGCTTGTTTTGTTGTGCATGAAAGGCCATACCTTTTTGTGAAAAGCTACACACTGTAGTGGTTGAATCAGTATTGGAGCGCTGACTAAGGAGTTTGTGGAACTATTCAAGTTGGCCCTTACTCAGGAATACACTGACTTGTTCATCACTAGTACTCGAAGTTTCAGCCTTTCCTTCCTTAGTTACATGACAGCCTTTACTTCTATTGCTCGAGCCTCTAGTCCTGGTGTTTGGAGGTCTACCGTGGACATCCCAGCATTTTTCCCAAGTGTGACCAGTCTTGTTGTAGTGGTTGCACCAAGGACGTCCTCCATGCAAGTTATCCTTTTGATCTCCTCCTTTTAGGGCAGAAAAGGTCTTAACTGCCAAAGCAGTGGTCTCAGTTGGTCACTCCCTAGTTGTTGTGACAGGCTGGTCTCTTTTTCAGAGCATGACATGACTTCTGCTAGCCTCCCATCGTACTTTAGAAAATGCCTCGCCATGAATGGAACTGGTCTTCATCTTAGAATCTTGCCTCGGACCTCATCTAGGTCTTTATTCAGCCCAGCAAGAAACTCATACAAACATTCCTTGTCAAGATAATGTTTGGACTTGACGTTTCCTTCCAAATTGCCCCAGTCTACTTCATAATACATGTCGAGTTCTTGCCAGAGAGTTTGATGAGAGTTATAATACTCTGTCATGTCGAGGTTGCCCTGTTGCATGTCTTTGAGTTTATTTTTGATTTCAAGGACTTGAGAGGCATTTTCAAGGTTTGAGTAATTCTCTTACACTACGTCCCAGATAGCCTTTGTTGTATGAAGGAAGAGATAAGTGCAACTGATGTGGAGTTCCATGGAGTTGATTAACCATGCCATAACGATAGAATTATTGAGTTCCCATGAGGTGCATGAGGGATCACCAGGGGTGGGTTTTTGAATTTCTCCTAAGATATACCCCATTTTACCACATCCACATATCACCAAGAGAATAGACTAGGACCATTGGAGGAATTTTTTCCCATCCAGTTTGTGGTTATCTACAATGAATGCTCGTCTCCAAAGGATTAAGAAATAGCAGTCATCTGGGCTAGAATCGATGCTTGGGACGTCGTTGATGAGGACATCTCCTGCTCTGAACTCGGGACTGTCTTCTCCGTGCTCATCGTCGTGAGTCAAAAAAAAGGAAGAGAGGCATGCGAGATAGAGCATGTGGCTCAGATACCATAAAATGTTTAAGAATGAAAACTTATTCAGATAATTTTATTCAAGAATTAGTACAAGTATATATAGGAGATGGATAAAATCTCATACCCCTACAAATCAGGAAATACAACACAACTAACCCTAGATTTTAGGCACGCAGGCCTTTATCCTAAAGATTTGCATTTTTAAATAACCAGAGTAAATAATAATAACTAACTCCCTAACAACCAAATCTAATAAAGGAGGATTTCTACAATTACTTTCTACATCGGATTAGTTTCACAAGTTAAAATAGCACAAAAAAACATTTCTCAACTTAACATACGCACTTTGAAAGTATATTGTCCAATTTACTTCTCTAGTTAAAGCTTTTTTCCCCTACATCCCGTCTATGAGTTCTTTATTTTGTTAGTTGCCTTTAATAGCTTAACTACTTTGATAGCAGTGTGTGATAAAAAAAACTATCGAGTCATTTTAACTTTGGCTGATGGAACATAATCTCTCTCTCTTTCTATTTTTTCCCTACCTCACAACGAAGGTAGTTGCTGCTCGGTTTACTGGAAAAAACAATCTAACATGATTGTTAGATAGAATAGGAAGCTTGCTGCTGCTGCCTTTGGAGGATGGTTTTTAGCTGGAATTCCAATCATCATTACATCAACATGTTTAGCTAATCATGGTAACAAGTGTTTGCACCGTCAGGACGTTTGGTTCAACGGCTAATACTTGTTGAGGTCATATATGCATTTAGTTATATATCGATTTGCTGATAACTGATGATTTGCTGATAACTGATGAGTCGAAATGATGTAAGCCTTTCAGATTGGCTATATGCTGCTGCCTTTTTGAGAATTATTTCTCGTATTTTTCAATCAAGATTTACTTCCTATTCATGAAGCATAGTGTTAAGTCATTGATATTTGCCTACCAGACACAGTTCACGACAGGCTTTTTAAGTTTTATTAGTTTCTTACTATTTATTTTGGGTCCATTTGTTGGAAGAATGTAGCCGAGCTCTCCTAGAGATGGAGGTTCTCATTTGACCTTCACCTAATACATATATTATAAGAGGTGTTTAGTATGTAGTAATCTTGAAGGTAAGAAGAGAAATCTACAATATTCCCATGTTTGATACAAGAATTATGATTTTTGGATTCTTAGAAAACTCAATCTCATGAGATTCACTTTATCCTATTTTGAGGTAATTTAAATCCCACTCAACAATGTAATATTCATATTCATAGGAATCTAAAGACCATGACAATCTCACATTTTCTTTCATGATGATGAGGATAAATACATAATATAAAATAATATAAAACTATTAAATATTTATAATATTATCAGAACTTAATATTATTATTTAATGCTAATGTTAATATAAAATAATAATATATTATAAAGAATTATATTTTTATTATTTTTTATATTTATATTCATATCCATATAGTATATATTATTTACCATAAAAAATATATTACACATATATATATAATATTTTAGAATAATTATATTATTATTAAAATAATAATTTGATAATAAAGATAATAATAACATTATTAATTAATACTAATATATAATATATATAAATACTATAATGTAAAGTAAAATAAAAATAGTTTAGCATTATTTATTATATCATATAAATATAAATATTATCTTAATATAAAATAATAATATTTTATATTACAAAGATAATAAAAACAATAACAATAATAATAAAAATATAATAGTATAATATCAATATGAATAGTATAATAGCAATATTCATGATAATATCAATATTAAATTATATTAATACTCTTATAATAATAATAAATATAAAATATAATTAACTATGTATAATATTTTTTAAAAAATATTTTTATTTAATATTAATATTAATATTAATATAAATAATAATATATTATTAAAATTATATTTTTTTATTACTTATATTTATATCAATATATTATATATTATATACAACATTTTAATATTAATATATTGTTAAATATTAATCCAATGATTATTATAAATGAAAATTTGTATATAATTTAAATATAAATATTATATTAATATAAATAATTATTATTTAATAATAATGATAATAATAATATTAACAACAACGACAATTTAATAGTACAATATCAATATGAATAGTATTATTAATATTCACAATAACATTAATGTTAAATTATATATAATATTTTTTATTATTCATATTTATATTTTTATTATTATTTAATATTAGTACTAACATATTATATTGATACATTTAATGTTAATACTACAATTTATTTTTGTCAATTATACGATATTCCTATTACAACCAAACATAGTAATATATTATTCATATGAATCTGATAGAAGATTCTTGTGTAGAACCAAACGTGATAATATTAGTTTCTTGAAAATCATATTCATTGCAACAAAAACAGAAATAGAATACACTAGATTGATGCAAATAAACTACAGCTCAAAAGGAAAACATAGTGGTAGATAAGAAACTATAGCTGAGGCCCAATTCCTAAAAAGCCTTTAACTCTAACACTATAGTTTTGTACTGACATGTAGTTAAAAAAAGCCCATTTGACTACCCAACAAAAATCAGTACTTAAGCCCCCCCCTAGAAAAAACAAAAGAATGCGTTGTTTTATTGAGGAAGGGTGCTAAATAAATTTTGTTTCCCTCCTCATCTATCAAAAATACACTCACGAATCCCAAGCGTTGAAGAGTCCTTGTTCTTCCTCTAAAAGAAAAAATCCTCAGTTCTTAAGTTGCTCTCTTCCTCTCTCTCTCAAACATTTCTCTCCTGCTATCGCTACCATGCACATTCTGCCAGTGACCGTCACTCCCTTTCCCGATGGACGGTGCTCCTATCACACACACCATTGATGGCTTTTAAAACCAAATCAAATTGCAATTGGGTATAGGTATTGTTCTTCATCCACTTTTGCAATCATGTCTGATTCTCTGTTTGTTTTCGGGGAACTGGGATGGGAGCCAAATGTTTCAAGAATCAATTTGACTCACATTTGTCTAATCTTTTTTGGGTTAATTTTTTTTTTGATAATGAAATTGATTTGCAGGTACTGCTTAGAAGTGAATGTGGCAGGGTTTGCATATTCAAGGTTCCAAGTGTTTGTTTTGATTTTTTTTCTCACCATAGGGAGACATAAAATCCACCACCAGATTTGATATTGCTTTGATCTCTTCATAGATCAGGCAAGTAAATTAAAAAAGAAATGATCTTTCTTTGTTTCTTTCTTTTCAATTTCTTTCTTTTTGAATTATAATTTATTATTATACCTAATTATGGCGTTTTGCTTTTGTCCACATTCCCCACCCTTTGTTCTGATCTTGGCCATTATATATTATTAGTTGTCTTTATGATGATCTTGTGATAGGGACCACTCATCAATGTACTGTCCTTCAAAGAAATTTGTAGTTGTCTTTGTGTGGAAATTTTTAACTTCTTTTTTGACTAAAGCAATAATATTCCATTTGTGCTCGAGCTTATTTTTGTTTTTTTTTTCTTTTTTTGAGGATTGGAACTGCTATCTACTAAAGCAATTGAACTTTTTCAAAAAAGTGTGATTCTAAAAGCTAAAGAACATAATCCTTTCCCATTTGTTATATATTATTTGAAATAAGTTTAAGCAATATGCAACTTTAGAATGTTTTAAGGACAAAATGTTAAGTTCAAACTATACTATTATGCTATACATAAAAGATGCCTTCTTTTTTCATTTTGTGGTTTTGTTGGCCTTATGTTGTATGATATATTCTTTGAAAAGAAAATCCTCCTTTTTTTTTGTGGCTAGTGTTATATGAAATTTTGCTACAGATTGATGTTTGATGCTCCTAAAAGACTATTTTGAACTTCATGATGACTGGATATAAATACAGAATATTTGAACTCACGCACTAACTGGGGTGCAGATGGAGGCCTTTTCTTTTCTTTTCTTTTCTTTTCTTTTCTTTTTATGGGTGCTATGTGACGGTGGCTTATAAGACTAAATTGAAAGAAGAAGAATTAGTATTAAAAAAGGGTAATGCACTTAACATTTTGATTTGTTGGTGTAACGCCCCCTGTAGACATCATAGATATCGTTACTTTAACCCATATTACCATTGTTTTAAGATATACTATTTAAAATAAAGTATAATTTAATAAACTTATCCTAGGATCTATGCATACATTTTTTTAAACTACTTATATGTTTAACTAAATAGTTTATCAATACCAAAATAATAAAACTATATAATTTAAATAAAATTTGAAACAATCATTTAAATCTACTTTTTCAACTCGGTAGGCCAAACTTCGGACACCGGCAGTCTGAACATGACTCGTAGTCCAAACTTTAGCCTTCGACAGGCCGTTCGAAGCTCTGCAAAATCAAAGTTTTAAAATAACTAGATTGGAGGGCCGATATAGGGTAATCGATAGGCTGACACTAACATCGGCAGTTCGACCAATGATGATCGGTTGGCTGATCTATAGCAAAAAAAAAAGTAAATTAAAAACAAGTCCTTAATTCAACATAGTGTGAAAAATAAACAAACAATTAATAAAATAATTATTCAAGTATTTAAATTCTTTTCTTGTTGTCCTTCCATTTTCTGATCCATCATTCCTAGCACACATGCCTGTCCTTGTCCTCCACCTATTCGATAACTCTTTTACGTTTATCTGTAACATGACATAAAACTAGTAAACAAAAGCTTAGTAAGTACATTTTCCTACCTCACAACATAAAACATTTCATAAAATCATTATGTAACATCATATTCATAATAATCATCATCATAGTAGTACACTTTCATTTAAACTTCCCAATTAAAACGTCATTCATTTTATCTTTAGGGCCCCAAGTGTTGCACCATAATCATCATCATAGATGTGCTATCATGAGTGGCGAGGGATAGCTAATCTCAAACCAAACATGACAAGTCCAACTTTTGGACAACATCGTGAACATAACATAGGGTGTGCAACACTTAATTAGGTGATGCATATATATATATATACACTTTTAAGTTTTGACATACGTCATATCAAACATGCATTAAATCTTCTTGTAACATAAAAAAACTTTCATGATAAATCATTATATAAAATCATCATAAACATAATTTTCAAAGTTTTCATAAACTTCATCATGTTGTAGGTGAGAATGTACTTACTTGACTCGTTTACTTGCAAAACTTTAACTTAGATGACATTGTCACAGTCTCGATGTGCTCACCTCTTGGAGAGTTTTTGTCATTCATCATATACACGTAAAATTAATATCTATTTTCATCTCTCCAAATACTAATACAAAAATGCATTCTACCAACTTTTACAACGTTTAAGCAAAATTGCAATAGTAAAACCTGTCTGACAATTAAGAATTCACAACTCAATAATTCACAATTCACATACAATTAAAGCATGAAACTTTGCAGGGACCAATTAACATATATACACATTACCCTAATTTTTATTTAGTCATAAAAATTCCATTTGACAATTAAAACAAGTCACATATATCACAACATGAAATCTGCCAGTGTAATCAGAATTGTAAGCAGCCTTAAATAAAATCTATGTAATAAATTATCTATGCCATAAAATAATTTAATAAAAATCCTACATATAATAGACACATAAAACTACAACATATCTAAAACTTAGCTTCAAATAAATTCAGAACAATTCAAAACATACGTTTGAACTCAAGGATAAAATTTACTTTAGGTATATAAGACAGTGAACACCCTACAATTACCATTCCTAAAAACAAATAAAATAAAAATTACTATGACCTTAAAATTTTTATGACAATCTATAAACATACAAATATAATAACACAAAAAGTTTCAATGTCATATCAATTTGTTTAGCCACAATAAAAAGTCATAAAATCAAGAAGTCTAGAATTTATAATTTGACAGCCATAAAAACCTATCTTAAAGAAAGTTCAATAACTCATACAATATTCATCAAAACATTATGAAACTTTCTAGATAATAACCTAACATATACATGAATATTTTGGCAAAATTTCATAAGAATCAAGATTTGTTTGCCCTATGAACATGATTGCAATTTTATGAAATTTTACCAATAAGCAATAATTTGATCATTAGTGGCAGAGAATGAAAATTTATATCTTAGCATAGAAAATTCCAAATAATGCGAAACTTTGAAGAGAATTACTTAATATATACATAAACATCATATTAAAATTTTATAGCAAATGGACATCTATAGGCAACGTTATAGGAGACGAAATTAAAGAGGAAATACAATTATAGAATAAACCTAGAATGAATTCTTACCTCAATATGGTCCTTCTCTATAAAATTCAATTCAAGCATAGGAGAGATTAAGATCACAAAATTTATGCATATAACATGATCACAAACTTGCAAATTTATGTAAAAACCTCGGCTCTGATACCAATTGTTGGAAACAAAGTGCGCAGCGGAATTTTAAAATTTTTTTTCATCAGAGTAATTTCCAAAACACAAGTTTGACATGTTATATGTATAAATTAAACAGATATTACTAACCTCAGTGTGCCGAAGAACCTCCGCAACCTGTGTAGAGAAGTAACGTTTGAGAAGAGCCTCAACAACTGGTCTTCTTTGCTATTCTCTATCCACAACCGGAGTGAGTGTGGGCTCACACGTACAGCTCTTCCACCGGTGACTCTCCTTCCAACCAATAGAGAGAACCCAAAGCTAGTGTTCGTGATTTGTGAACAAAAGCTCTCAAGGAGTTTTCAGATGCTCACTAGAAGAGTATCACTCTTAATCTCTCAAATTGATATGAGTAAATCATGAGACTCACTCCCTTTTTATACCTATTGGTCCTGGGGTTAGTCTATATCAGATTAGGTCTCAAAAACTCGAAACAGAATCAAGTTCGGATCAATATATGATAAGATCCGCGTGAAAATGCGTAATCTTATCTCCGCTGATCGGCAGGCCGAACAGGCCAGTTCGGCAGGCCGACCACGTCATTTGGCAGGCCGAACTCCCGAGAAAAAATCTCCGCGATTCTTTTATTTTCCACCCGAGATTCTAAAGGATAAAGTCTCAGTTTTGATTCAAATAACCCAATAGAGAAGTTATCTGATCAAAACAAACTTTATCAAGATAATCTCTAAGAAAATAAATCAGTTCACAATAATTCTACAAGTTTATCTTGTTCTAATTTATCCAAAATTACGACAACCGATAAACAAACAAGAATTATCTGATCGCAATAATTCAACAGGTTTATCTTGAACTAATTTCTCACAAAATTAATTCAACCGATAATCAGACATGAATTATTTGATTCTTACAAATTTTAAACCAATCTGATAAATCCGACATAAGTCACCAATTATTGGAAAAGCACGCCGTGTCGTTATAGGATTTTGTGAGCTAGCAAAGGGGACCGAAATGGACCAATAAAGTTCAAGCTCATGATAATTATGAAACCCAATATCCCAGATATACATTTCACAATTATCAACTCCAACGCTACTCCACTAAAAGCTTGGAGCTGCACTGTCGAACTTTATAGAATTATGAAGCTCGTGTAGCTAAATCTCCATGACATATCATAGTGCATCGTATCCCCATATGATCATCCATAATCGCCTTAACGACAAGTTCTGTCTTACCTTCCCGATTATTTTTATCTTATGTTCCATTGTCTCACCATTAGAAAACTTACCATCCAAAGATAGTATACCATTCGGTTACAACTATGTATCCAAATGGTTGAGCGCTCCAGTTTTCCAATTACAGGACAACGCATATAAGAGGATATCATTACTCCTAAAGAGGAGCTATGGATTCCATATCTATGAATAACAAGTCTACGCCATCAAGAGTCATGCCTCTAATGTACCGGCATGCATACCACTATTGAGATGTGGGAGTCACCCATTGGTACATCAAAAGACACAAGTCGTGACAACGGGCCAACTATTCATCTCAAGATTAAGATACAATACAAATGACTGTCTAAAGTGAATCGATTTGCCAAGACAGAATTATTAATCCAAATCAATTCACTTTATGTCCCAATCCAACACGTCGTCACCTATGACAACGTTCCAATGTTTCTATTCACGGAGTCCAACTCCAATGGTCAAGACAAACCATCTCCCAAAAGGGATATAGACAACATAACAATCTTTACATAAATAAAGCGCCCAACTTTATTCCCTCGATTGCGGATCATATGTTTTAGACCATCACCTTAAGAATCATGTCTACCGCATAATCATCCCATCATATGCCCAATTCTTAAGGTTTAGACTGACAGTCTCAGACTACTGTTTGCTTATCATACATTCAACAAATATGAATGTAAAGAGGACAAGATTTGGTATATATAAATGAATAAATTCTTTATTGATAAAAATGTCTCCAAAAACGTATTACATTTTTACTCCTTAGGGCATAGATGTCTAACAAGGGAGATATACATAGAGGAAGAAAATGATATAATGAGGTAGGTAACAATATCTATAATAGCAGTGAAATTTTTATAAAAAGGAATGCATACTTATGGGAGGGGTAAAGAAACTAGGGGGGAAAGTCAATGGTTTAATTATAGGAAATATAGTGATAGTATCTTGACCAACCATGAATCAAATTCTAAATAAGTTAACTATTCATCCTATAAAGGAATAAAGGATAAAAGATAGTTTGGAATTCCAATATTTGCTCCACTTACCAAATTTTAAATTGTCAAAATAGGAAACCATATCATGAACTCCAATCACCAATAAGAAGTCAAATAGTCCTTCACATGAAATAAGGAAAGAGACAGAATATGCCAATAATTTAGAACATTACAACCCATCATATTAATCACCAATGCCACAATTTTTTGGAGATTTTTTGTTGATTGCTCGTCGGCACGTCAGCAGCCTTTGGCCTGCCGACTACTAGAATAAGCTTGCTAAAGTTATGAGATTCGGCTTGTCGATGAAATCCATTGGCCTGCCATTCTGGAAAAATAATTCGGCCTGCTGAATTAAAAAAATTACCACATTCAACTATACACAAATACGACATTAAATATTTATCATGTAAACATTATAAATGACATGAACATTTTGAGCATATCAATTCCACGTGATCGTCACCTATCATAATTCTCAAAAAAAGGTCAGTAATATTATTTCATAAAGAAATTGCATAACATCGTTAATTATTTAACATTAACCATTACATGAAAAATGGTGGGTGTTACAATTCTCCCCACCTTATGAGAGTTTCGTCCTTGAAACTCATAACAATTGCGGATACTTAGTTCTCATATAATCTTCATGCTCCCACGTAGCTTCTTCCACTTGGTGATTTCGCCATAAAACCTTGACCAATGGAATCTCTTTATTCCTCAAGATTTTAGTCTTCCAACCTAAAATCTCAACTAGCTTTTCTTCATAGTTGAGGTGTTCTCATATGTCAACCACCTGTGGCTTGATCACATGTGTAGGATGCGGGACATCCTTTTTGAGCATTGAAACATGGAACACATAGTGAATTGATGACATCTTAGAGGGCAAACTCAACTGATAAGCTACCTTGCCGATCCGCTTCACTATTTCATAAGGTCCGACAAACCTTAAGTTCAACTTGCCTTCTTTCGAAACCTCATAACTCCCTTCATTGGTGCAACTTTTAGAAATACAGAATCGCCTATAGTGAATTCCAAGGGCCTTCTCCTTTTATCAAGATAGCTCTTCTGTTGGCTTTGAGCAGTCTCTATTCTCTTTTGTATCAGTTTTATCATCTTAGAAGTCTCATTGACAAAATTAGTCTTTTCACCATCAATGCTTTCCATTATCTTCTTTTCACCAACTTCATGCCAACATATAGGTAACCTACATTTTCGTCCATATAAGGCCTTATAAGGTGCCATACTAATTGTCGCCTAATAGCTATTATTGGAAGCAAATTCCTTTAATGGCAACATTTTACACCAACTGGCCCTGTAATCTAGGGTATAGGCCATAAGAATATCCTTTGAAATTAAATTCATCCTCTTCGTTTGACCATCAATTTTAGGATGAAAAGCTGTGTTGAAGTGCAACCTAGTTCCCATTGCAATCTATACACTTTTCCAAAATTTGGAGGTGAACCGACCGTTGCGATTATAAATGATACCGAGGAGAGGTATCCACCATTGGAAAATTTGGTCCTAGTTCTCTTTACCTCTGCTCAGAAGCTCTGACCATACTTCCAAGGGCACACAATCCTAATCCCGACCAAGTACTCCTTATGCCAAATCCTCCAAAATCTAGAAAGTTCTAGTCAGATGGCCAAGTGGTCTGTTGAACATGGAAAATTTGACAAACACTTTGTGCCCCAAACGGCCATAAAAGGACAAGCTTTGGCAATTTCATAGCAGAATTCATAGATACCAAACAGTTCACCCTTTTGGGCAAGAAGGCACCTGTGGAAGATTTTGATGTAGCCAACAGTAGCATGACAGGGCCCAAACCTGAATGAAAATTATTCATTGGATGGATCCTCAACCATGAACGGGTTGGGTGCCAGACTCATCCTTGTTAGCCTAGACGGCTGCAAGGCCAACTACACACTCTGATTTGATTTTAAGGCCTCCAACAAAGAGGCCAAGTACAAAGCACTAATAGCTAGTCTCAAAATTGCATGGGACCTTAGAGTGGATTACATCCATATTTACAATGATTTCATACTCATGGTGCAACATGTAACCGGCAAATTCCAAGCCTGGAACAAATACATGGCCACCTATTTAAGTGAAGTCAAGAGCCTATTCGAACAATTCAAGAGCTTTTCATTCATTAAAATCCCATGAGTAAAGAATGCAAAAGCCAACACATTTGCTTTGCTAGCCTCAAGCCTTGAAGACAACAATCTAACATCGGTTCCGATTGAGAGGTTAGTGGAATCAAGCATCAGAATAGAATCAGTGAGTGAAGCCAACTATGGATGGACCCGATCATCTGATAACTGACCACAACTGAATAGCCAGGCGATCAAAAAAAGTCCAACATATTTGCATCAGCTCGGCCTGGTATTCAATGATCAAGGGAAGACTGTACATAAGCTGCTAAACGATCCTTGACTAGAGGTGCATTGGACCACAAGAAGCTCTGTACCTTATGGAAGAAATCCATAGTGGGTTGTGCGGCAACCACACAGGTGGGCATTCCTAATCCTTTAAGTGTTGGAAAAGTAGCACGCAGCGAAAATTTAAAAATTTTTTATACTAGAATATTTTTCAAAACACAAGTTTGACATGCTATATGTATAAATTAACCAAATCTTACTAACCTTGTATGTCGAAGAGCTCCTGCAATCTATGAAGAGAAGGGTGTTCTAGAAGAGCCTCAACCAACTGGTCTTCATTGCTATTCTCTATCCATGATTGGAGCGCTAGTGGGCGCACAACATACAGTTCTTCCCCAGTGACTCTTCTTCCAACCAATTAAGAAATACCCAAAACTACTATTCGTGATTTGTGAACAATAGCTCTTTAGGGGAGTTTTAGAGACTTATAGTACAGAGTGTTCACTCTTGATCTCTCAACTGATCTTAATAACTAATGAGTCTCGCTTCCTATTTATAGAGGTTTGACTCAAGAGTTATTCCTTATTAAATAGGGCCTCAAAAATAAAAATCTAGATCAATATCTGATAAAATCACGTAAAAATATGTGATCAAATTACCGTTTGGTTGGTAGGCCAAACTGGCATTAGTTGACACCATGATTTTATTTTCTTAAACATTATAGAAATTACCCTTTTAGTCCCTTTTGGATATTCTACAAACACAAAAGCTTCCGAACGTGCTTCCAACTTATTCGCTTAATTAAGCAGGATATGAGCTGGACATCCCCATATGTGAATATGGTTTAAAGATGTCCTTTTCCTCGTCCATAACTCATGAGAAGTTTTAAGAACTAATTTTGAAGGCACATTGTTTAAAAGATAACATGCGATTTGTAGTGCATATCCCCAAAAGGATAAAGGCAATGATGAATAACTCATCATGAGCCTGACCATGTCCAACAAAGTCTTATTCCTTCTCTCAACTATGTGATTCTACTGCAGAGTACGTTTCATTCTCTAATAAGTGTCCCAAGAACTCATTAGAAAGGTTTGCACCACCTCGATCAGATCAAAGTGCCTTTATGGTCTACCTAATTGCTTTTCTAATTCAGCCCAAAAACTCATTAAACTTGTCATAAGTTTTGCTTTTATGGTGCATTAGGTGCACATACCCATACCTTGAGTAATCATCAATAAAATTGAAGAAATACTCATACCCTCCTCGTGCTCGGATGTTCATAGGACCACAAACATCACTATGCACAAGTTCTAGAACCCTTTTGGCCCTATTGCCCTTAGACCTAAATGGTCTTTTGGTCATTTTATCCTCCAAACAATATTCACATTGTGGTATAGAATCCACTGCTAAGTGGCTTAAAGGTCCATCCCTTACCAACCTTTGAATCCTATTTATATTAATATGACCTAGTCATAAATAACAAAGATAAGTCCTATTAGAGTTAGAAGTTTTAAGTCTTTTGGAGTTATTATCATTCATCTTAGCATTAAGCAGTAAGTCCATCTTAGTTTTGATAAAATATAGATTATTTTGCATCTATCCAAAGCAAATAAAAGATTTATTTTTATGAATCACTACTTTATTATTAAAAGAAACCAAATAGGAGTCTTTAAATAAACAAGCTGCATAAATTAAATTCCTATAATTATCATTAACCTCAGTGTTCAGCAGTAAGTCCATCTTAGGTTTCATTAAATATAGATTATTTTGCATCCATCCATCATAGATACAAGATTTGTTTTTACAAATCACTACTTTATTATTAAAAGAAACTACATAAGAGTCTTTAAATAAACAAGCTATAGAAATTAAATTCCTTTTAAGTTTAGGAGCATAAAAATAATCTCGTAAAATTAAACTCCTATAATTATCAAAATAAAGATGGATGCCTCCCACTGCTTCAGCCAACACCAAGGATCCATCGCCCATCCGAACGTGAAGTCTTCATACAGTAGACTTCTCGTTTCTTTGAACCCCTGTAGAGAAACACAAACATGATTAGTTGCTCTAGAATATATGACCTAAGTGTCATTGGATTCCTCAACTAAACAAGTTTCAACAACCAAAAGATCGCACCTACCTCCTCGGGAAAGGAAGTCATTGCAATTCTTCTTGATGTGCCTGACCTTCCCACAAAAAAAAGCACTTGAGCTTCTTTGGGTTCTTCTTTTTCTTCTTCTTATTCTTGCCATTTGTAGGAATAGAAGACTTCCCATTCTTAGCCCATTGCTTCTTTCCATTCCTAGAGTTAGGAATGGAACCAAAGGCTACTGCCAAGTTGGCCTCACCACGCGCAAGAGTTTCCCTAATCAGAAGTTCAAACTCTTGTAACTGTTTCATCAGCCCGGTCAAGGTCATATCCTGTCTATTGCTCAAATTAAATATAGCTCTAAATAGAGTAAACTCCTTAGATAGAGTCTCAAAGACCATAGCCATCTGTGTTTCAGCATTAATGTTAGCTCCATTGGTTTGAGCCTCAGCAAGGTAACTCATAACTAGCATCATATGCTCCTTTACAGATGTGGTCTCGCGTCTATTTACGCATTTTAAACTAACCTCAAGTATAAGGTTGTCTCAAGTAATATTTTCTCGGTGAATCTAAGGTCGAACCCACAAGGAAGGATTAATTTAGTTCCAGTACATGTATTATATTAACTTTTTCTTTTTATTTAAACTGAAAAATTTGAGGATTAATATTTATTATTCACATAATGTATTTACAATATTTACACATTTTTTTACAACATTTTTCATCTTTAAATTTTGATAATTTGGAACTTTAATAACAAGAAATACAAATAATAATTTAAGCAAAGTAACAACAATAATAACAACAATTTAAGGAAGTAAGACAACAATAATAATAGGGCTGAGGTTCAAAGGTTTTGTTCTGACAATTATTTTCAATATAATTTAGTTTATCTTTTTATTTATTAGTTGGTTTAAGTATGCACTATGCCATACTATGTCGACAATAAATCAAGATTTACCAAGCATTTACTATGCCATTCTATGTCTATAATGCAGCAAAAACTCAACTTAATAAATAAGCAGCATTTCAACATAACTTAACTAAAATAACAACCAAGATAGTAAGTTAAGCATTTACCGAGCCATTCTCTGTCTACGAGTAATCAAGGTCCTCCCAAGCATTATCCGTGCCAGTCTATGTCGTCGATAAATCAGAACCGTGATTTTGGCAGAGTTCTAGCTAAGAAAATATTGAAATTCTAGGTTTTCTAAGAGAATATTTTGGCATTACAACAGCTTAGAAAACTAAGAAAAACCAAAAATATTTAAGATAATTTTGCCAAAATTTCCCCCTCTCCCCTCAGCTACAAAGAAATTTAGAAAGACATAATTAATAAAGTACTACTGATATTATTAAACATAATTTTTACAACATAAACTAGAAAATATTTTACAAGAAACTAGATTGAAAACTAAAATAAAAACTAGACTATAACTATTACAACAACATTTTTATGCTGCGAGGAGGCTCTCTCAACTGAGGCAAAAGCCTCGGTATTTATAGCAAATCAGCTTTGCAAACGTCCACGTATAATTAATGTTATTTCCTGTTGAAAGTTGACGATTTTCAATTATTTTCCTTCTTCTTTCACGCTGATCCGCGTTCATGAGAGTGCAAATCTGTCTTTGAGATTCTCTGCCTCGTGATACATAGCAACACTTAAACGGACTGATCGTGGCCGTTAATCGCTCGATCCAACGGCTGCCAGACGCTCGCAAATTGGGCCAGGTGGGACGAAGATTTAAGGCCGATGGATGAGTCAAAGAATTCAGATCTGACGGTTCAGAGAACGGATGCATGTGAACACGACTGCACTCGATCGGACAAGCCTGCTGCACCCTCTGGGACACGCTCAGCTTTGTCGACGCGTGTAAAGCACGCGCCAATCATATCCCGACACGTGGATCGCACTTTGAGTTTCCGCTGACACACCGAATGACGCGTTGACACACGTCTCTTCCTCGGTTGGCTGAGATTGATTTGGCAGGTGATCGAACGGCTCTCATGATGCCACGTGTCCCACTTAATTTAAATTCAAATTTTGTTTTATCTTTTTGATGCATTCGATGTCTGATTTTATCCGTTTTGGTGTCGTTTTTCTCCATTTTTCCTCCAGATTTCAAATCTAAAATCAGAAACATACTAATATTAATTATTTTACAAACATAATATTTATTAAAAATATTTATTTTAAAATAAAAACACACAAAAATAGATAAAAACTCCTAAAATTTCTAGTCTCTAGCGGTTGAGCACAGATATAATTTTCATGACTTGGAAATATTTTTAAAAATTACTAAAAATATAATAAGACATATTTATAAACTTAAAACACACTACCAAACACACTAAAACTCAAAATAAAATAACCGCATTACTTTTACGGTTTTGACTATTTATAGACTAAACACTTATTTAACACACTAAAATGACTCCAATAATTACTAAAAACATAAAAACACACTAAAAACGTATTTTTAAACATATTTTCACGCCAAGACACAAAAATACTTATTAACACAAAATGCTATTAATTAAAGGATTTAATGAGAAATAAAAGCGTAAACAAATGATTTAAGCCTTAGAAAATGTACACTTTTACAGTCTCATCACACCCCCCCAACCAGCTTATTGCTAGTCTCTAGCAACTAAAGCGATAAAACTTAAAACAAACAAAAGATTTTTTTTTTTTCGAAACTTACGATTCCTCAATGATTTTCCTCAGGGTTTATCTCATATTCATGCCTCAAGGTAAAGATGCAAACACTAATTAAGTTATGATTCATGTCTAGAGTTTGTCAATTATTTAAGATGAATTTTCCCCTATGTGTGTGTGAATTTCTATTACTAATCAATGCATATTAACTAGATAAATTTATATTAATATATCTTAATTTATTTAAATAAATTCTTATAAATTTGTTTTTCATCCCTCTCTCCACTAATGTAGAATAACACCTTGTTAAAGACCTTTAGGACTTTATTCAGCTTGTAATGTAAGGCTTGGGTTAAAGGTATGATGGAGGATATATTTGAGGCTTAGTTCACCCATAAGACACTTACAAAAATCCCGAACTTGTAAAATGTACAATCCAATTCCCAAAGTTTACAATCCCGAACTTGAAATGAAATTTCCTTTGTCAACCACTTTTTATTTAACTTTCTTCTTTTTCTTTTTTTTTATTTTTTTTTATTTTTTTTGAATAACTGAAGAGTTATAATAAACGTACATATTTTACAGAGGTAACAGATATTCCTAACTCATCCTAACCTCATAAACCTGAATTCACTTGAAAGAACAGATGTCTTATGAGTGAAAGGTACAAGAAAAGGATTATGAATTTATTAAAAAGGCTAGGCTAAATATATGGGTAACAAAGAAAATAGAACATTAAGCACAACGAGGTGAGTAGGGATATAGAATGTAAACAAGTTAGCTTCAAAGGCTCAAACAATCCAAAGATGGCCTAAATTATATCTATAACTTAGTGTTATCTAGGATTTCGCCTCAAGAGGGATTTAAACAAGTTATAAGATTTTATAAAAATAAACCAATTTATACTAACATAAACAGTCTCTAAATTAATATAACAAATCATAATGCAAGATTAAGTGTTCAAATTTTGGGAAAATTTCATCCTAAATATATGGCAAACTAAAGAAACTAACATAAACTTAAATAATATTTAAAATTTACCTTAAGTCATGGAAATGCTATAATCTTGATATCGTCATTGGACAGGAGGCGAATCACCAAAATATTTTTAGATTTTTAATTTTTTTTTAATAAATGCAATGTAAACATACAGTTTTTACAATCATGTAGAAACACGTTTCAAGAATGCTAGTCACTCCATTACTCAGCTATTTCTACCAAGGTGAAGATGCATTTCAAGAATAATAAATACTCCTTACCTCAGCCACCTTCAAACTTTTATGCTACAAAAGAAAAATGCAGAGATGAGAATTTTACAAACACAAAGGACTTCATTTTCGGACCATTATCGAGACGCGTTTCAGGTCAAAACCTTCACTCAGCCATCTCGACCTATGAACACATGAATCTTAAAGTCTTACAAACAGCACACTTTTTTTTTTCGCTTGGTTTTTAAAACTAGTCCCAAATTCAATCACAAAAGAAAAACAACATTGACACAACCTTCTCCCCCCAACCTAGATTGAACACTATTCCAAAGTTTAACAAGATTAAGTAAGAAGAGTAACAACATATACTTACCAGAGCGGTTATTCAAAGACAAACACATAAACAAAGATAAAAACAACAATGTTGTAAGTAAAACTAAAAGAGGTAGAGTTTAGAGAGAAAGATCCCAATCTCGTTTGCGTTTTCCGCAGAACTTTGATGTTGTCGTGTCCGTTTCAGGATGAATGACGTGCATTTTTTTGAGCAATTCTTCTACAGTAGTGGCAGAGATAAAAATCTTTCTTCTTGACTCATCAAGAAACTTTTGTTCCACAGCATGATCTAAAAAACTAAGCAAACTGTCAAAGTAACCATTTATATTTAACAAACCAACAGGTTTAGAGTGTAGCCCTAACAATTTCCAACTAGCAATGGCAAAAAGTTCCTCCAGAGTTCCCAAACCTCCAGGTAAGCCAATGAAAGCATCAGAAGCAAACTCCATGTCTCTTATTCGCTCAGGCATACCTGCAACTATTTTTTCAACACCAATGGTAGGACCACATAAACGACTTTGAGCAAGGACACCTGGAATAATACCTAAAGCTCCAGTAGCTCCAGAACGTCTTCCAGCAGAGACAGTACCCATTAAACCTAGACTACCTCCTCCATAGACAAGGTTTATCTTTTTCGTAGCCAAGACATAGCCTAGATGAAATGCAGTTTCTATGTAATCAATGCCTTTCCCTGATTTAGAACCACAAAACACACAGATATTATTGAACTTTAAAGATGACTGGGACGAGGAATCCATGATAATTGACTAAGACTAAGACTCTTTTTTTTTTGAATTTTTTTTGACTGACTCTATCTTATAAATTCGCTCTGAGAAAAACTTAAGAACTGAAAGGATTTTATGGACATCTAAAGAGAACGTTGGGTAAAATTAAATAAAGACAGCTGTGATGACAGACAAGGACAGATAAATGCGACACACCTATAGACAACTTGTACCTGACAACACTATTAACTTTTTGACAAACTAGACTTTACTGTGCAACTTTTGACAAATGGGACTAAATTTTAAAATTCGAAGCAAGGCTTATCTGACACACAAGATACCTACCGAAGAAAATTATGCATCTGACAAAAGAAGAAAAGTCAAGATATAATTATTATAAGATAAACAGTACTATCACAATTATTAAACAACATCTGTACAAATCACAAAAATAAAAATCTTTTTGTTGATGAAATTTTATTCGAGAATGAGTTGAAGCAAAATTTTGTTCATCAAAACGCGTTTCTAGAAATTCTGTTACTCAACCGTTTTGATGATTTTTCATTAAAACCATGATCATACCTCGAATAAATTTTCAATCAATTTTATATATATATATATATATTTTATTATTATTATTATTTTTTAAACACACAGAGAAACAAAGAAAAATACCTTATAGACCTTGTTCTGAAGTAGAAGGATCTTAAGTCTGTTTTCCATCTAACATTCTCGCAAACTGAACAGTTGGGTCTTTTAGCGTCAGATTCCCAAGACGTTCTTTTTCTTCATGAAATTGAGGCCAGAGTTGTTTCATAGCCCCCCAGACGTATCCACTTGGATGGGACTCAAGAGAAATTCGGAGATCTTCTAAGTTTTCATTCCTAAGACCATTTTTACAGAACTGAATTTTATCTTCCCTATTTCTAGATACGAAACCAGGTGAGGGACATTTTCCAGAACAAGTTTGACGAGAACATTTATGACATTTTGACTCCATACGACGAGCTCTTCTTTTTCTAGCACACAGACTTGTACCCATACCGGGCAAACCTACATTGTTTACATCACTTGAACGAGCAAGACCTTCTATGTACATCTTAATATCAATAGGAAGCTTAAAACGTGAAAGTACCCAAAGACGAGTGACTCTAGTTTTGTACTTCTTTCTGATTTCTCTTTGAGAAAGTGAAGGGAAATATTTCTTTAAGTGCTCATATTTCGAATCCATGATTGAGAAATTGAGATTCTTGAGAGTGAATTGAAAGCTTTAAGAGAGAGTTTGAGAGAGGATTGTGAAGATTTTTGTAGAAGCAGAAGAAAAGGAGATTGAAAAGTGTTTGAAAGATTGAAGAACTTTGAAAGAGTTTTGAAGAATTTCTCAAAATTTTAGTGAGAAGACAGAGAGAATTTGAGAGAGAGAACAAGAAATTTAGAGAGAGAAAGAACAAAGATTTCTAAGCTTGGATGCACAGTAACAGATTTTATAGACAAGGGGTAGACTTCTGTTCAGACAGGGGGGAGACTGTTCAGACGCATGCGAGAGTAATGGGCTGAACTAAAATAGGCCAAAGAAAAGTAACCTAACAGATTACTCAGACATGAAAATATTTTTGTGTTTCTGAGTTTTTTTTTTGTTTTGTTTTTTTTTAATAAGATCTAAAATTCAGAAAAATTCATTAAAAATTATTTCATTAAAATGCGTTTCTAGAGGCCGTTGATACAAAAATACCAACTAATCGTGCTGATTATAACCTCCATAATTTCTACCACTTTAATGAATTTTTGAAATAATTTTTCTGATTTTTAGGAAAAACAAAGAAAATAAAAATACAACAAAAAAATACAAAAAAAAAACAAAATAAAGGCAATACAAACATTAATCTATAACTATGATTTCAGTTTCTGGTTTGGAGTCAGAATCGTCAATGTTGATGACTGTTGGAAGAGTTGCTCTAAACCTTCCCAAAAGATAGCACTCCCAAAAAGTTAAGTTGCCAGCAGCTGCAAGAATCTTTGCTGAAATTCTTCTTCATCCATGAGATCATACATGAGGTCATCCATAGTGTCACCCATCACCACATCCTCAGGTTCTTCTTCAAAAACTTCATTTTCACATTCAGTCTCAAAATTTGAAATGTTTGCTTCAAGAGATTAGTCAGAAACATTCACAGGATGGTTATCAACCTTGGGTGGAACATTCAAATCAAAAGAATTAGCCAAATCAGCCAAGGGATCAACAAACATTCCTGAAGTATTGCTCTCAACAAAATTCACTTCACACTTTCCAGAGGGTGATTGTGCCATGTTAAAAACGTTGAATTCTGAAGTCATATTCCCAAAAGACAATTTTAGTATTCCATTTCTATAATTAATCAAAGCATTAGAAGTTGCAAGAAAT
Source organism: Artocarpus heterophyllus (assembly GCA_025403435.1). Taxonomy (NCBI): domain Eukaryota; kingdom Viridiplantae; phylum Streptophyta; class Magnoliopsida; order Rosales; family Moraceae; genus Artocarpus; species Artocarpus heterophyllus. The sequence continues at coordinate 26,701,759 of CM046342.1, forward strand.
GGACGACCCAAAATGATAGGAATTTGAACATTTGAATTTGTGACAGGTTGTGTATCCAAAATAATGAAATCCACTGGGTAGTAAAATTTATCAATTTGGACTAACACATCCTTGACAACACCTCTTGGAATTTTTACAAATCGATCAGCTAGTTGAAGTGTGACAGAAGTTGGCTTTAGTTCAGCTAGACCTAATTGCTGATAAACAGAATAAGGTAAGAGGTTGATACTAGCACCAAGGTCTAACAAAGCATGTTCAATTTGAGTATTTCCGATGATGCAAGAAATTATGGAACAACCAGGATCTTTGTATTTCAATGATGAATCATGTTGAATGATGGAACTAACATTCTCAGCTACAAATGCAGTTTTAGTCACATTATGCTTTCTTTTAATTGTACAACAATCTTTCAAAAATTTTGCATAAGATGGGACTTGTTTGATTGCATCTAAAAGTGGAATGTTAATTTTGACTTGTTTGAACAGTTCAAAAATTTTAGCATTTTTGTCAAACTTCTCTTTTGAAAGCAAAGCTTGAGGAAATGGAATCTTTGGAACAAATTTCTCTTTTGAAACACTCTCTTCTTTTTCAGAATTTTCCCCATCACTATTAATTTTATCACCACTTTTCAAAGTTGAATTAACGTTCTGATCTTTTAAAAGATTAGTTTTATCAACAGTTTTTCCACTTCTAAGAGTTGTAACAAAATTAACAGTTTCTTGTTGTGCCTGTGAACTAGAAGAGGCAATTTCATTTGTAGATGAATAATGTACAGGTTTAGCAGGAAATTTGCCTTTTTCTTGAATGCAAAGAAAAGAAGTGAGTTTAGAAATGGATTCTTTAATTTCATGAATGTCTTGAGAAGTGCGAGTGTTATGAACTTCCTGTTTTTGAATGAATGATTTTTGAGCTTGAATGAAAGTTTGCAAAGTGTCTTCAAGAGTTTTGACTCGAGAATGGAGATTTTTAGAAAAATTTTGTGGAGGCCTTTGAAGATTTTGAGAATTTGATGGAAATGGTGGTCGGCCTTGAGAGTTTTGTGGTGGAAATGGTGGTGGTGGTTGATATTGCTGTTGTGGTTGATCATTTCTCCAACTGAAATTGTGATGGTTTTTCCATTGTGAATTGTATGTGTCAGAATGTGGGGATGGAAATGGCTTTCTAGGTGGGTCCAATTGATTTGTGTAATTCACCTGTTCATGGGACTCTTCCTTAAAAATTGGGCATTCATAGGTTGAGTGTCCTAGAGTTTGGCAAACACTACACAAAATTTCAATTTTTGGTTCTTGGACATTCCTTCATTCCATGGCTTCAATCTTTTTAGTCAAACATGCAATTCTAACACTTAGATCATTTTCTTGACTAAGTTGATGGACACCTCTTTGAGCATTAGCAAGATTAGATCTAATTGAGCCTTCAGAATTACTATGTTGCCAGTATTGAGAGTTATCAGCCAAATTATCAAGGAAATCTAACCCTTCATCAGGTTCTTTATCAAGGAATTCTCCATTATACATTGTTTCAATAAATTGACGGGTTTCAGGAGTTAAGCCTTCATAAAAAAAACTAATGTAACGCCATTTTTCAAAACCATGATGTGGGCAAGAATTCAACAAATCTTTAAATCGTTCCCAGCTTTGGAAATAAACTTCTTTTGCATTTTGGGAAAAATTTTGAATTTTTTTTTTCAAAGCATTGGTCTTATGTGTTGGAAAGAATTTTTTCAGGAACTCAGTTTGCATTTCTTGCCATGTACCTATTGACCTAGGTTTTAAAGAAGTAAGCCAAGTTTTAGCTTTGTCTTTTAAAGAAAAAGGAAAAAGCTTAAGCTTAACAATTTCATTTGAAACTTCCTGGTCAGTGAAGGTAGCACAAACATCTTCAAACTCTCTAAGGTGCATATATGGATTTTCAGATTCTAAGCCATGAAAATTGGGAAGCAAGTTGATCATTCCAGGTTTAAACCTAAAGTGATGAGCATTGAGCGGAAAAACCAAACATGATGGAGTGGATTCACGGGGTGGTTGCAAATAATCTCTCATTGAACGCTTTCATCATCAGCCATTTTTGGTGAATTTGAAGACAAAACAGAGACGAAATGTGATTCTAAACTTTTCCTAACTAACCTACGACTATTAGACTCACGATACCAAACTTGCATACAAATTATTTAAATATTTACAAAATTTTATAGACAAATACTAAGCTTTTCTCCACTCAAGGAGAGTAGAGTAGTAAATGAAAAGTATCTGCCTTATTGATTTTGTGAAGTTGCAAATTTTATTTTTCAAGAATGCCCTCAGGAAAGATTGGTGGTGCTAAGGCTCCTTAAGAACCAATGTCCTTGACAGAACAACGTTTCAGGAATGACTGGTGTTGGGAGAATCTCTAAAAGTGAACCGGTTATGGGAAAGAATTCTGAACCAGTACCAGTCCCCAATACAAAACTTTCTCAAAAAATACTTTTCACAAAAACACAATTTGTTTATTAAGTATTATGGAAAACCTAATCTAAAATTTTATGAAGTTTTATTTCTAAGGCAAAAACCTAAAACTAGCAAAATAAATATTTTACAGAAGAAATGAGAGAAAATAAAATTTTTATGATTTTTTATGATTTTTGATTTTTTATGATTTTATTATTTTTTTTATATATATTTTTTATTTTTTTTTTATTTTTTGAATATTAAAATAGTGACGTGAATAGTAACTACCACAAATAGTAACTTACAGAAAATGCATGCAGATTTCTATGTAAACAGTACTTAATACCTACAAAACAGAAGATATTAACAAAAGAAAAGAAATAAAACAAAAGAAAAGAAAAGTTAGTAATATATAAAATAAAAATAAAAAGAAAGAGAAAATATATTACACAATATTATACTGTACTAAAAACAATACCTTCCCCGACAACGGCGCCAAAAACTTGGTCTCGCGTCTATTTATGCATTTTAAACTAACCTCAAGTATCGCAAGTAATATTTTCTCGGTGAATCCGAGGTCGAACCCACAAGGAAGGATTTATTTTGTTCCAGTACATGTATTATATTAACTTTTTCTTTTTATTTAAACTGAAAAATTTGAGGATTAATATTTGTTATTCACAGAATGTATTTACAATATTTACACATTTTTTTACAACATTTTTCCTCTTCAAATTTTGATAATTTGGAACTTTAATAACAAGAAATACAAATAATAATTTAAGCAGAGTAACAACAATAATAACGACAATTTAAGGAAGTAAGACAACAATAATAACAGGGCTGAGGTTCAAAGGTTCTGTTCTGACAATTATTTTCAATATATTTTAGTTTATCTTTTTATTTATTAGTTAGTTTAAGTATGCACTATGCCATCCTATGTCGACAATAAATCAAGATTTACCAAGCATTTACTGTGCTATTCCATGTCTATAATGCAACAAAAACTCAACTTAATAAATAAGCAGCATTTCAACATAACTTAACTAAAATAACAACCAAGATAGTAAGTTAAGCATTTACCGAGCCATTCTCTGCCTATGAGTAATCAAGGTCCTCCCAAGCATTATCCGTGCTAGTTTATGTCGTCGATAAATCAGAACTGTGATTTTGGTAGAGTTCTAGCTAAGAAAATATTGAAATTCTAGGTTTTCTAAGAGAATATTTTGGCATTACAACAGCTTAGAAAACTAAGAAAAACCAAAAATATTTAAGATAATTTTGCCAGAATTTCTCCCTCTCTTCTCAGCTAAAAAGAAATTTAGAAAGACATAATTAATAAAGTACTACTGATATTATTAAACATAATTTTTACAACATAAACTAGAAAATATTTTACAAGAAACTAGACTGAAAACTAAAATAAAAACTAGACTATAACTATTACAACAGCATTTTTATGCTGCGAGGAGGCTCTCTCAACTGAGGCAAAAGCCTCGGTATTTATAGCAAATCAGCTTTGCAAACGTCCACGTATAATTAATGTCATTTCCTGTTGAAAGTTGACGATTTTCAATTATTTTCCTTCTTCTTTCACGCTGATCCGCGTTCATGAGAGTGCAAATCTGTCTTTGAGATTCTCTGCCTCGTGATACATAGCAACACTTAAACGGACTGATCGTGGCCGTTAATCGCTCGATCCAACGGCTGCCAGACGCTCGCAAATTGGGCCAGGTGGGACGAAGATTTAAGGCCGATGGATGAGTCAAAGAATTCAGATCTGACGGTTCAGAGAACGGATGCATGTGAACACGACCGCACTCGATCGGACAAGCCTGCTGCACCCTCTGGGACACGCTCAGCTTTGTCGACGCGTGTAAAGCACGCGCCAATCATATCCCGACACGTGGATCACACTTTGAGTTTCCGCTGACGCACCGAATGACCCGTTGACATACGTCTCTTCCTCGGATGGCTGAGATTGATTTGGTAGGTGATCGAACGGCTCTCATGATGCCACGTGTCCCACTTAATTTAAATTCGAATTTTGTTTTATCTTTTTGATGCATTTTATGCCCGATTTTATCCGTTTTGGTGTCGTTTTGATCCATTTTTCCTCCAGATTTCAAATCTAAAACCACAAACATACTAATATTAATTATTTTACAAACATAATATTTATTTTAAAATAAAACACACAAAAATAGATAAAAACTCATAAAATTTCCAGTCTCTAGCGGTTGAGCACAGATATAATTTTCATGACTTGGAAATATTTTTAAAAATTACTAAAAACATAATATGACATATTTATAAACTTAAAACACACTACCAAACACACTAAAACTCAAAATAAAATAACCGCATTACTTTTACGGTTTTGACTATTTACAGACTAAACACTTATTTAACACACTAAAATGACTCCAATAATTACTAAAAACATAAAAACACACTAAAAACGTATTTTTAAACATATTTTCACACCAAGACACAAAAATACTTATTAACACAAAATGCTATTAATTAGAGGATTTAATGAGAAATAAAAGCGTAAACAAATGATTTAAGCCTTAGAAAATGTATACTTTTACAGTCTCATCAAGATGTCCCTGATTTTTGTTTGTAGTTTAGAAGTTTTCGAAATGTCCCTTGCCGTTTTGTTAGCGCCTGGCCTCCAAACATGTCCTCAAGATCATCCAAGATCTGCTTCTCAGTCTCATAATCTTCATGTTGAGCTTATAGCACGTTATCATGCTAGCCATAACATAATAGCAGGCCTAATCATTAGCATCTTTCCAGCAATCATACGCTTGGATTTGCCAGCAATCATACGCTTGGATTTGCTCATTAGTGGAATCTCCCATAGGCTCGGGAGGACATGAAGTTGTCAGCATAAATTTCAGCTTCTCAAAGGACAGGACGATATTCAGGTTCCGTTTTCAATCTTATTTATGCAGTTTTTCAATCTTATTTTCAACAATTTAAAAACATAAAATTAGAGATTTAGGAAATACCTATGGAACGCTATTGTCCATTTTCTAGATCAGTCTTCACCGAATGGTTATTTAATTACAAAATTCTCACAAATTTTAAATTAAATAATAATTTCTAGATGGTGATGATAGACTGCCATCTAATTACGTGAAAAACCTAGATACACATTTTAACCTATAAGGAACTATAACCAGCATAAATTAATTAATTAAATAATAATTTAATCAACCATAATTAATTAATAAAACATTCACCGTATAATTCATGATAAGATATAAATATATAGAAACCCTAGAGTGCTAACTCTCTAATGAAAATAAATTTAAGCATAGAAGAGATCAAGATTACATAATTTATACATATAGCATGATCACAAACTCGTAAATTTACATAAAAACCATGGCGATGATACCAATTATTGCAAAAGTAGTACAGAGCATAAATTTAAAATTTTGTATACTAGAGTATTTTCCAAAACACAAGTTTGAAACGCTATATGCATAAATTAGCCAGATCTTACTAATCTTGTGTGCCGAAGAGCTTCTACAATCTATGAAGAGAAGGGCGTTGTAGAAGAGACTCAACCAACTAGCCTTCTTTATAGAGATTGGACCCAAGGTTAGTCTTTATCAGATATTCAAAAATTTGAATCTAGATCAATATTTTATAAAATCGTGTAAAAATGCGTAATCAAATTATCGTTTGGTCTGTAGGCCGAACTTACTTCATCGGCTGGTCGAACTTGAAGATTGGCTTGCCAAACTTACGATAAAGGATTCCTGCAAATCTTTTATTTCTCACCCGAGGTTCTTAGGATAAAGCCTCAGTTTTAATTTAAATAACCTAATAGAGAAGTTATCTGATTGAAACAACTATATCTAGATAATCTCTAAGAAAATAAATATTCTGGATAATTCAACAAGTTTATCTTGAATTAATTTACATAAAATTAATTCAACCGATAAACAGACATGAATAATCTGATCGTAATGAATATCAACCAATATGATAATTTAACATAAGTCATCAATTTATTATAAAAGCATGCCGTATCGTTAGAGGATTTATTATGAGCTAGCAAAGGGGACTTGATGCACCTATATAGTTCAAGCTCCTAATAATTATGAAACCCAGTATCTCAGATATACATTTCATAATTATCAACTCTAACGCTGCTCCACTAAAAGCTTAGAGCTGCACTTTCAAACGATATAAAATTACGAAGCATGAATAGCTAAGTCTCCATGGCATATCATAATGTATCGTATCCCCATAGGATATCCATAATTGGCTTAAGGATAAATATTGTCTTACCTTTTCGATTATTTTTCTCTTATGCTTCATCATCTCACCATCGAAAAACTAACCATCCAAAGATAGTATACCATTCGGTTATGCCTATGTATCCAAATGGTTGAGTACTCTAGTCTTCCAATTACAGGATAATGCATATAAGAGGATATCAACAACTTCTAAAGAGGAGCTATGGATTCCGTATCTATGAATAATAAATCTACGCTATCAAGAGTCATGTCTTCAATGTACTGGCATACGTAACAACATAAATTGTGGATGTCACCCTTTGGTATATCAAAAGACATAAGTCAAGACAACAGACTCGTTATTTATCTTAGGATGAAGGTAAAACACATATGATTGTCTAAAGTGAATTGAGTTACTGAGACAGAATTATTAACCTAAATCAATTATGCTTTATGTCCCGATCCGAAGCATCATCACCTATGACAATGCACCAATGTTTCTATTCACGAAGTCCACCTCCGATAGCTAAGACAAACCATCTCTTGTTAGAGATATAGACAACATAAAAATCTTTACATGAATAAAGCACCCAACTTTATTCCCTCGATTGTGGATCCTATGATTTAGATCGTTACCTTTAGAATCATGTCTTTTGTATAATCTGTAATGCCCCCCCTTACAGACGTCACAGATGTCGTTACTTTCTTACATTCATACTTGTTTAAACTTTAAACATAAACATAAGTCCAAAACTTATACGATACTTTAAATTGTAAATATAATTAAACATACTTAACTAGGATCCATTCATACATTTTTTTTTTAATAACATTGCTTAACTTATTCCATATCATAATTTATTCAATATACTTTAAATTAATCGTGAACTTATTTTAATAAAATAGACATATCAAGTTGTAAAATCATAACTTATAAAAACATCACATCACTTAATAATTACATGCTCCCTCAGTTCGACAGGCCGAACATGGGACTTCGGCAGGCCAAACATGATCGGCAGGCCGGAATTCCTCAACCGGCAGGCCGGCAAAGGCTTTGCAAATCTGGATTAAAAACTCATCATCGTCCGGCAGGCCAAAAACGTGATTGGCAGGCCGACCGAGCTAAAATCCTTGAGAAAACTTAATTTGTAAAACGGATTTAACTTTTCATAACAATTGTGGAAGATCAAAATTTTTTAAAATGATAAAATAAATTATAAAACCATAGTTCAAGTATTCTTAAACTTAACATAAAAATATGTTCAAAATATAATACTTGATTTAAAACATAAAAACATTCTTCTTGGCGTTCTTTCAGTTACAATTCATCGTACTTTGTGCTCACACGCCTTCCTATGTCCTCCGCCTATTCCATGATCTTCTTACCCTTATCTGCAACATGACATAAAACTTGATTAAGCTAATGCTTAGTAAGTACGTATAATTCTCACAATTTAAAACATTACATATACATCGTCATCATCATTATCATCATATCATAAAAGTGCCTTAAGTACAATTTCATAGAAACATATCTTTCATTACATTGACCATATTAAAACTTATCCCATTTTATCTTAAGGGCCCAAGTGTTGCACCATGAACATCATTGTAGGCGCGCCGTCATGAGAGGAGAAGGGTAGCTAATCCCAAACCAAACATGACATCGTAACATATCATTTCATAACATTGGTGTGCAAGACTTATTAGGTGATACATATATACATAATTTTCATACTTTTAAACATGTCATCATCATACATGCATAACTTTAAATCATGATAATCTTTGATAAGAAATCCTTTAAGGAAAATAACCATAAAATCATCATAAATATCATTGTGAACATATCATCAAACCTTGTAAAACGTGTCATGTTGCAGGTGAGAATGTACTTACCTTAACGGCTAGCTTACTTAACCTTAATATGGTTTGGTGACGACGCCGCGGTCTCGATGTGCTCGTTCCTTTGAGTGTTCATGCCATTTATCCATTTAAAAAAAATACAATAAAATTAATACTTATCGTTAAACATCCATTCATATAACATTCATTCATATATATATATATTCATATATATATATATATATTCGTCTCATATTACAAACATAATTCATAACCATAATTGTGAAAACATAAAATTATCATCACATAAACATGTTATCCTGATTTTTTTTCTTAAATCATAAAAATTACCTTAAGCATGTAAAAAAAAACTATACATTTCTAAACATGAAATCAACCAACATTAATAATAATGTAGATGAATAATCTTTTGAAAACATTTTCTAATAATTTAAGATACATATATTTTAATTTTAAAATTCATACAAACACCTTATTATTATGCATTTCAATGACATAGAATTATTTCTCCATCAATAAAAATCATTTAAACATATATAACATTTTATAAAACGAAAATCCGAAAATAACATTGTTAAAACAATTTTTCTTGACATAATCTCATAAAATTTCATAACATAAAATACACTCATCATACATTATACATGTACATTCTTGACAACTTTCATGAAAAACATCATTCATTTACCCCTTGAATAAACATTACATTTTTCATGCATCAAAGTTAAACAACAATATTTTACTGTGAGGGATAGAAGATAGAAAATTCCTATTTTTCATAGAAATATCGAAATGACTAGAAACTTGGAGAAACATCACATAATACATACATGAACATCATATTAAAAACTCAGGACAATATACAATACCTAAAAAAAGATATTGCAAATGAATTGAGGAGGAGAATTCTTTTCAAAAACACAAAGAAACAAGTCCTTACCTTAAAAAGTTTCTTCTCAAAACCCTTGAATTCAACCAATGAAATATAACTTTTTCTTTCAATATTCTCGTAGAGAATTTTTGAGAGAAAAGAATGGAATTCATGGAGGAGAGAAGAGGAAGAGAGGAATTAGAAAACGTCTCAGAACTGAGAGAGAGAAGAGTGAGAAGATGAGAGAAAAACTGAGGAAAAGAACATTAATTTTTTTTTTAACGTAACGAACATAATGAAAATTCATTACCCTCCATTAAGTTAGAATTTTTCTGACTCATTGATAGCAAATGGCGTGGAGGAAGGAGAGAAAAGAGGGAAGTCAAACAATCACTCATCACTTACCATGTTTTGCCCTCTTAAAATAGGAAATCATTTAAAATCATACAAATCAATGCGAAGTCAAACCTTTTCTTTTCTTAACTGACAAAATTATTCCATTAATATGCCAATTAATCACAATAAATCACCCATTTAACATAATTATCTCAGCCATAAATTTTGAGAGATTTCTGCTAACTACTCGTCAGCTGTGTTCAGCCTGCCGATGGTTTCCTTCGGCCTGTCGATCTTGGGCAGACTTTTGGGCCTGCCGAACTGTCCTTAAAATGCCATACATTAAAACATTCAATTCATCATTGCATCATAATTAAACATACATTATAATTCACATGAACACTTGAGCACAACGATTCCATGCTATCGTCACCTGTCATAAAACTTGACATAAAAAGTTAGTAATATTAAAAATCATATATCATAACATATAACATAAATTATTAATAAAATTTCCTTAACGTCGTTACTAACTTAACGTGATGCATTACATAAAAATAGGTGGGTGTTACAATTCTCCCCACCTTATAAAAGTTTCATCCTCGAAACTTAGAATAAATGCGGATACATAGCTCTCATGTCATCTTCACATTCCCATGTGGCTTCTTCAACTTGCTGATTTCACCATAACACCTTGACCAATGGAATTTCTTTATTCCTCAAGGTCTTGGTTTTCCGATCGAGTATCTTCATTGGCTTTTCTTCATAACTTAAGTCTTCTCGTATCTCGATCACTTGCAGCTCAATCACATGCGTAGGGTCCGAAACATACTTCTTAAGCATAGAGACATGGAATACATCATATATTGCAGACATTTCTGATGGCAACCTCAGCTGATAAGCTACTTTGCCTATTCGCTTAACCACTTTATAAGGACCGACAAATCTTGGACTTAACTTGCTTTTCTTTCCAAACCTCATAACTCCTTTCATTGGCGCGACTTTCAAAAACACATACTCGCCCACGGCGAACTCTAAGGGTCTTCTTCTCTTGTCAGTATAACTCTTCTGACGGCTTTGTACGGTCTCTATTCTTCTTCTTATCAACTTTATCATCTCAGAAGTTTCATTAACAAAATCAATTCTTTCAGCATCGACGCTTTCCATCAGCTTCTTTTCATCAGCTTCGTGCCAACATGTAGGCGACCTACATTTTCATCCATACAAAGCTTCATATGGTGCCATTCCAATTGTCGCCTAAAAACTGTTGTTGTAAGCAAACTCTGCTAACGGCAACATTTTACACCAGCTGGTCTTAAAATCGAGAGAATAAGCCTGTAACATATCCTCTAAAATCAAATTCATCCTCTCTATTTGGCCTTCTGTCTGAGGATGAAAAGCTGTACTGAAATATAGCCTGGTTCCCATTGTTGTCTGTACACTCTTCCAAAACTTAGATGTGAACCTGCCATCACGATCTAAGATGATTGTCTTGGGAATCCCATGAAATCGTAAAATCTCCTTAACGTAGAGTTTCGCTAACCATTCCATAGAGTAAGTGATCTTGATAGGAATCAAATACGCCGTCTTAGTCAGTCGATCCGCAACTACCAAATTGCATCATAACCATTCATAGTTATGGGCAAACCAGTAATGAAATCCATTGCTATATCCTCCTATTTCCATTCTGGTATTTGGATAGACTGTAGTTCTCCACCAGGTCTCTAGTGTTCTGCCTTTACTTGTTGACATGTCATACATTTCTTCACATAATTTGCAACATCACGTTTCATTCCAAACCACCAGAAGTTACCCCTTAGATCATTATACATCTTTGTTGCACCTAGATGAATTGAGTAAGGAGTATCATGAATTTTCACCAAGATCTTTTCCCTTAAGTCATCAACATTGGGAACACATAAGCGATCCTTAAGGTACAGAGTTTCGTCATCCACAATACGAAACTCTTGACATTTTCCTTCTTCTATTTCTTGCTTGATCCTTACAAGACTTACATCTTCATCTTGTTTTCTCTAAATTTCATCATACATCGTCGGAGCAAGAGAGAGTGCTGATAGCTGGTCTACTATAAGTTCCAAACCGAAGTCTAGAATTTCCTTTCTTAAAGGTGGAGACATTGCTTGCATTGACATCAACGTGGCAACTGACTTCCTACTTAGAGCATCTGCCACTCGGTTAGCTTTTCCAGGATGATAAAGGATTTCACAATCATAATCCTTCACCAACTCTAGCCATCTTTGTTGTCTCATGTTCAGGTCTCTTTGCATGAAGAAGTACTTCAAACTTTGATGATCAGTGAAGATCTTACATTGGACCCCATATAAATAGTGTCTCCATATTTTTAAAGCAAAAACAACTGCTGCTAACTTGAGGTCATGGGTAGGATAGTTCTTTTTATAATCCTTCAGTTGTCTTGACGCATAAGCAATCACCCTTTCATTTTGCATTAATACAGCTCCGAGGCCCATCTTGGATGCATCACTATAAATTACGAACCCATAAATTCCTTCAGGAATCGCCAACACTGGAGCCGTCGTTAGCCTTTTCTTCAGTTCTTGAAAACTCTTTTCACATGCATCTGTCCATTCATACTTCTTTCCTTCACGAGTCAGGTTCGTGAGTAGAGCTGCTATCTTGGAGAAATCTTCTACAAATCTCCGATAATAACCTGCTAAACCCAAAAAGCTCCTTATTTCACTTGCATTCATTAGTTGCTTCCAGTTGAGAACAGCTTCCACTTTAGCAAGGTCAACCATAACCCCTTCCTTTGAAATAACATGCCCCAAGAATGACACTTTATCAAGCCAAAAATCACATTTAGAGAACTTTGCATATAGCTGGTGTCTTCTTAAAGTCTCCAGTACAATCCTTAATGCTCCTCATGTTCTTCTTGATTCTTAGAATAGACAAGAATATCATCGATAAATACAACAACAAATTTATCGAGGAAATCCTTGAATACCCAGTTCATCAAATCCATAAAGGCAGCAGATGCATTCGTCAGACCGAAAGGCATAACCACGAATTCATGGTGACCATACCTCAACCTAAAAGCAGTCTTGGGGATATCTCCTTCTTTAACCTTCAACTGGTGATATCCTGATCGTAGATCAATCTTTGAGAACACCAATGCACCCTTGAGCTGATCAAACAAATCATCGATTTGAGACAACGGGTACTTGTTCTTGATCGTTACCTTGTTCAGCTCTCTGTAGTCAATGTAGAGTCTCATAGTGCCATCCTTCTTCTTCACAAACAAGATTGGAGCTCCCCATGGTGAGTGACTTGGCTTGATGAAACCTTTGTCAAGTAGCTCCTTTAATTGCGTGTAAAGCTCCTTTAACTCTGCCGGAGCCATTCTATAAGGTGCTTTAGAGATTGGATCGGTGCCAAGAGCGAGCTCAATCTCGCATTCAACTTCTCTTTCTAGCGGTAGACTCGTCAGATCATCAGGAAACACATCTGCATATTCATGAACTACAGGTACATCTTCAATTCTTATCTTTCCTTCTTGGCTTTTTTCTACTATGTTCACCAGATAGCCCATGTAACCACTTGCTAATAACTTCCTTGCTTTCATTGCTGATAGAAACATGTGGGGTTTCTTTCTGGACTCGCCAACATAAATGAACTTCTGATTACCTTCTGGATGAAAGATCACCTTTTATTTTTGGTATTCTATAGAGGCATTATACTTGCTCAGGAAATCCATCCCAAGAATCATGTCGTAGTCATGCATGTTGATCACAATGAGGTTGACGAATAGCTCCCTATTAGAAATCCATAAAGGGTAGTGTACGCAAACAGTGTGTAGATAATATCACTTCCCCGAAGGGTAGTGTCGTAGTGAATCCCTGTCTCATAGGCTCTAAACAAACCTCTAACTTCTTAGCATATGACATAGATACAAAAGAATGCATGGCATCCGCATCAAAAAGAACATAAGCATCATTAGATAAACTTGTTATCTGACCTGTGACCACATTGGAAGCTTCTACAGCCACTTGCTCTTTCGTCATGGCATAGATTCAGGCATTCATCGGTGGGGCTTCAATTCTCCCTTGACTAATAAGTGGCCCTTTAAGGGAGGCTTACATTTGATGAAGCTGGGCTTGAGAAGGAGGTCTCTACGAGGCACTGGCATTCATCAGCTTGGGGCAAATCTTAACAAAGTGGTCTTCACGCCCACAAATGAAACATTGGTTTGTTCCCAAATGACATTCCCCTGGATGCTTATTTCCACATTTGACACATGGTTGAAACCTCCTGTTATTGTTGTTGTGCTGACCATCATTATGCCTCTTGTTGTCTTGGCCCTACTGATTTTGAGGATTGCCCTTCCTCTTGTTATTCCTCCAGTTTTGGTTGTTGTTGTTGTTGCTGTTGTTATTCCTATATGGAAGGCGGCTCTGGTTGCTTACATTGTTGGCTTGCTGACTCGACTGAGGCTGGTTCCTTCTTGGCTTGGACATATGAAACTAAGCACGTTGATCCCTCATAACAACCTGCTCTTGAGTCCTTGGTGGACTTGCCCCATCAACGATTGCAGCAATATCTGGTCTAAGGGCTCTGATCAGTCTTCTGACCCTTTCACTTTCATCCATAGCCATTCCTGGACATAGTTGAGCAAGCTGGTCAAACTTTGTCACCACATCAATGACTGACATATCCCCTTGGCGTAAGCTCTCAAACTCCTTATAATGCTTCCTTGTAACATTCATATGGAAGAACTTCGTGTTGAATTCATGCACGAAGTTAGCCCATGTCATTTCTTCAACATTTCTGCTCATTTCAATGCCATCCCACCAAATTCTAGCCTCCATAGTTAGGCAGTACGATGCATAGAGGACCTTTTCATTGTTCGTGAAATCCATGAGTCTTAGGGTGGCTTTGATCGTCTTCAACCATCCCTGAGCTACCAGCAGATCCTTAGAACCTTCGAAATCCGTTGGCTTAACTTTCTTCCATCTGACGAGTAGGGGTTCTTGATATGCCGCTCTTGGTTCAGCAGCAGGAACTGGGATTTCGTTGACTTGTGGCTGCGGAGGAGGAGGAGGCTCATCATTGCCTCAATGTTTGTCATTCTGGCCGTTGGCCCTTAAAGCAGCAATTTCCCTTCTTTGGTCCTCAAGTTGTCTCTGCAACTCAGCGATCATAGTCATGAGTCTTTCGTTGGTTTGAGTGTGAATATGCATTCTTCTGTGGCCATCCATCGTAAATTTCCTAAAAGACTTAGGACTTAGAAATAATCATCCAATTATGAGACAGGTTTTCACTACTAGTTCATTAATCATTAAACATTTAGACCTTATTCTTATCATCATACTTGCATCAAAACATCTAACTTTCTAACATACTTACTTGGAGGACTCGGATTGACGTGTGGCGATATGAATTGTAATCGGAAACCTCGCTCTGATACCAAAGCCTGTAACACCCCCCCTTACGGACATCACAGATGTCGTTACTTTCTTACATTCATACTTGTTTAAACTTTAAACATAAACATAAGTCCAAAACTTATACGATACTTTAAATTGTAAATATAATTAAACATACTTAACCAGGATCCATTCATATATATTTTTTTGAATAACATTACTTAACTTATTCCATATCATAATTTATTCAATATATTTTAAATTAATCGTGAACTTATTTTAATAAAATAGACATATCAAGTTGTAAAATCATAACTTATAAAAACATCACATCACTTAATAATTACATGCTCCCTCAGTTCGGCAGGCCGAACATGATCGGCAGGCCAGAATTCCTCAACCGGCAAGCTGGCAGAGGCTTTGCAAATCTAGATTAAAAACTTATCATCGTCCGGCAGGCCAAAACCGTGATCGGCAGGCCGACCGAGCCAAAATCCTTGAGAAAACTTAATTTGTAAAACGGATTTAACTTTTCATAAAAATTGCAAAAGATCAAAATTCTTTAAAATGATAAAATAAATTATAAAACCATAGTTCAAGTATTCTTAAACTTAACATAAAAATATGTTCAAAATATAAAAATTGATTTAAAACATAAAAACATTCTTCTTGGCTTTCTTTCGGTTACAATTCATCGTACTTTGTGCTCACACGCCTTCCTATGTCCTCCGCCTATTCCATGATCTTCTTACCCTTATCTGCAACATGACATAAAACTTGATTAAGCTAATGCTTAGTAAGTACGTATAATTCTCACAATTTAAAACATTACATATACATCGTCATCATCATTATCATCATATCATAAAAGTGCCTTAAGCACAATTTCATAGAAACATATCTTTCATTACATTGACCATAGTAAAACTTATCCCATTTTATCTTAAGGGCCCAAGTGTTGCACCATGAACATCATTGTAGGCGCGCCGTCATGAGAGGAGAAGGGTAGCTAATCCCAAACCAAACATGACATCGTAACATATCATTTCATAACATTGGTGTGCAACACTTATTAGGTGATACATATATACATAATTTTCATACTTTTAAACATGTCATCATCATACATGCATAACTTTAAATCATGATAATCTTTCATAAGAAATCCTTTAAGGAAAATAACCATAAAATCACCATAAATATCATTGTGAACATATCAACAAACCTTGTAAAACGTGTAATGTTGCAGGTGAGAATGTACTTACCTTAACAGCTAGCTTACTTAAGCTTAATATGGTTTGGTGACGACGCCGCGGTCTCGATGTGCTCGTTCCTTTGAGTGTTCATGCCATTTATCCATTTAAAAAAAATACAATAAAATTAATACTTATCGTTAAACATCCATTCATATAACATTCATTCATATATATATATATTCGTCTCATATTACAAACATAATTCATAACCATAATTGTGAAAACATAAAATTATCATCACATAAACATGTTGTCCTGATTTTTTTTCTCAAATCATAAAAATTACCTTAAGCATGTAAAAACAAACTATACATTTCTAAACATGAAATCAGCCAACATTAATAATAATGTAGATGAATAATCTTTTGAAAACATTTTCTAATAATGTAAGATACATATATTTTAATTTTAAAATTCATACAAACACCTTATTATTATGCATTTCAATGACATAGAATTATTTCTCCATCAATAAAAATCATTTAAACATATATAACATTTTATAAAACGAAAATCCAAAAATAACATTGTTAAAACAGTTTTTCTTGACGTAATCTCATAAAATTTCATAACATAAAATACACTCATCATACATTATACATGCACATTCTTAACAAGTTTCATGAAAAACATCACTCATTTACCCCTTGAATAAACATTACATTTTTCATGCATCAAAGTTAAACAACAATATTTTACTATGAGGGGTAGAAGATAGAAAATTCTTATTTTTCATAGAAATATCGAAATGACTAGAAACTTGGAGAAATATCACATAATATATACATGAACATCATCTTAAAAACTCAGGACAATATACAATACCTTGAAAAAGATATTGCAGACGAATTGAGGAGGGGAATTCTTTTCAAAAACACAAAGAAACAAGTCCTTACCTTAAAAATTTTCTTCTCAAAACTCTTGAATTCAACCAATGAAATATAACTTTTTCTTTCAATATTCTTGCAGAGAATTTTTGAGAGAAAAGAATGGAATTCTTGGAGATGAGAAGAGGAAGAGAGAAATTAGAAAACATCTCAGAACTAAGAGAGAGAAGAGTGAGAAGATGAGAGAAAAACTGAGGAAAAGAACATTAATTTTTTTTTAATGTAACGAGCATAATGAAAATTCATTACCCTCCATTAAGTCAGAATTTTTCTGACTCATTGATAGCAAATGGCATGGAGGAAGGTGAGAAAAGACGGAAGTCAAACAATCACTCATCACTTACCATGTTTTGCCCTCTTAAAATAGGAAATCATTTAAAATCATACAAATCAATGCAAAGTCAAACCTTTTCTTTCCTTAACTGACAAAATTATTCCATTAATATGCCAATTAATCACAATAAATCACCCATTAACGTAATTATCTCAGCCATAAATTTGGAGAGATTTCTGCTGGCTGCTCGTCAGCTATGTTCGGCCTGTCGATTTTCCCCTTTGGCCTATCGGTTCCACCAAGTTTGGCCTTTCGATGGTTTCCTTCGGCCTGTCGATCTTGGGCAGACTTTTCGGCCTGTCGAACTTAAAAGTCCTGCCTGTCGAACTGTCCTTAAAATGCCATACATTAAAACATTCAATTCATCATTGCATCATAATTAAACATACATTATAATTTACATGATCACTTGAGCACAACGATTCCATGCGTTCGTCACCTGTCATAAAACTTGACATAAAAAGTTAGTAACATTAAAAATCATATATCATAACATATAACATAAATTATTAATAAAATTTCCTTAACGTCGTTACTAACTTAACGTGATTCATTACATAAAAATAGGTGGGTGTTACATAATCTGTCCATCATATGCCTAATTCTAAAGGCTTAGGCCAACAGTCTTAGACTTTAGTTTGCTTAACACACATTCAACAAATGTGAACGTAAAGAGGACAATCATTTGGTATATGAATAATAAAAAAACTCTTTATTCATAAAAATGTCTCCAAAAACATGTTACATTTTCACTCCTTACGGCATACATGTCTAACATTAAGTGCCTCTGTTAGGGCTACTATTAGTTGACCATAGACTAGTACTGCAAGGAATACACCCATATTGTGCCTTAAGTGCTAGCAGATTTGTCGAGTGATTGGATGCTACACTTAGCCACACAATTCTATTGTGTGTGCCCGTTCGTTCGCCATGGCTCTTTAGTCTAATCAGTCTTCTTCTAATGGCCTGATCACAATTTAAGCACTGTACAGTGGCCATCAACTATCGCACTAAGTAGGTTGAAGTTGAGCCCTACACCAACATGACTGAAGCTAAGTGTACTAACTTCATTTCGAAGAACATAATCTGCCGGTATGGCATCCTACACACGATAGTCACCAACAACACCAAGCAATTTGAAGCAGAGCAAGCCTCCTCAGGTTATGTCAGCAACTCAGCATTTGGAAGGTGGTCTCCTCCTCGAGATATCCCTAGAGCAATGGACAAGTTGAACCTGTCAACAAAACCATCAAGGATAACCTCAAGAAAAAGCTAGGAGGCCTCAAAGGCACTTGGATCGAGGAGCTCCTAAAAGGGCTTGGGGTGTATCATACAACTGTTAGGACGGCTACGGGAGAGACCCCTTTCTCCCTGGTTTATGGAACTGAGGCTGTAATCCCTACAGAGGTCGTCTTGTCAAACTAAAAAGTGGAACACTGTAAGAAGCAACAAAATGCCTGTAAGGGGGCATTACAGCTATGGTATTAGAGTGGTTTTTGTTTCCAGTATGCATCGCCACACATCAGTTTTAAGTCCTCCAATTAAGTATAGAAATTATTAACCTTCTAATATATAGATGTTAAGTTAAATGTTCTATGACTATATTATAATTATCTTTTAGTCGATGAAACATAAACTTATGTTATTTAGAGAAATAAGCTATCTTTGTCTCATTATTCATATATAACGGAATAATTGATAATCAAGAAGTGTTGTGACAAGAGGTTAATTATGTGATTTTATTATTTTTCTTGGAAGAAACATTTATGGAGGAGTAGATGAATGATATACAGCTCAAGAGAAGGGTAGTGATAGTTATGTACTTTTAATGAACAATTTTAAGAGTCATACAACGTTAATAAAAAAATTTTGTAAGGTCACATGTGAGATCTCTATGGTAATTTTTTTTAAGTGAAGGACATTTTGAAAATATGCAGGTTATCAACAGGATTGACTATATGTGTGTTTGAGGCTTAGTGATGATTAATTTTGGGAGAAAATTATTTATGATAATATTTTAGCAAATTGAATGATCCATAACATAATATGATAGAGATCACATAGAATAATTCCTTTTATGGATGACCTTTGAATTAGTAGAGTCTTGAATGTAGTATTCTAGACTTATAAATGTAGAAGACTAGAAATTAAATATGAGGTTTTTTTTAAAAGATAGTAATTGAGGAAATTATCAAATGAGGTGATAGAGTAAGCCTAAAATTTTTATGGTGATACATGATATTTCAAAAGCAATGTTTAATATTTTGTTGTGAAAATTGTAGAAAAGAAAGTCAAGCTTCAAGTATGGTGTATTTTCACTGTTATAAATAGGATTGGTTATTTCATGAATGAGGGGATGTACTAGTAGATTTATTAGAGCCCATGATATTTTTTTGTATCTTGAAGTTAGAGATGAATATTTTAGAATCATTTGTAGTTTTTGGAGTAAAGAGTTCCTAGAGTACAATTCTCTTTTGGCATGTGATTAAAAACAAGTTTACATAAATGAAATGTGAGATATAACGAAAAGAGAGAGAATTATTCTTCTATGAAGGATGATAGACAAAGAGGCAAGAAGAGAATTCAAACGTTCCATATAATATTGTTACTTGGATGTATAATGACTTTAATTAGACATGATTTTTGAAGAAATTTTTATGTGAAAAGAAAGAATGTTAAAGAAAAAAGATTAGAAATTTCTCTACATATTCATTATTACACATATTTCAAGGACGAAACCCTTAGAAAGAGGGAAGGATGTAAAACCCTGGATTTTTACACGTTTTGCATGTTCATATGCTAAGGAAGTACATACCAAGTCCTTGTTATTTTGCCCAAAAAGAACATATAAGGTCTTTGAGGGAATATAATTTACAGGGATAAGCCGACTATGCCTTTGATTGAAAAGGAAGATATTAGGGAACAAAGACATTTATCTAGTCAAAAAGTTAATGGGTAATCGAAAGATTAAAGAAGCTACATGGAAAAGAGATATGAGATTAGTACCAAGACTTTGAGAACTAAGGAAATCACATTAGTTAAAGTCTTATGACATAACCACAAAAATGGAGGAGGCTATGTGAAGCCTACTGTTCGTAGTTATTTTAAGTTTCGAGAATGAAACTCTTATAAGGTGGGGAGAGTTGTAACACCTGTCGTTTTCTTCTACAAACACTTATGTTAATTTAACGTTAAAATGTGATATTTTAAGTGCTATTATTATTTATGTTATGTAAATTAACTTTTTGTTTAGTAATGTAATAGGTGACAACTACGAGGGATCGAAGTACTCAGGTTGTTCGTGTCAAAAAAATGATAATAAGCATAAGTATTTATTGTTTTTTTTAAGAGTTGCAACTTGCTTTAAATTTATACTTTAGCTCTAGAGTTATGTATACCCTAGAGTTATATTCTTGATGATGACATGAATTTTATTGCATATTTTCTTATATTTATAACATTTACAATATCATGATAATTATGTGTAACATTTTTGTTATGGCATTAAGATACTCAATAAGATAAAGTGTCCAAGAGAATAATGTGTAAATTAATATTTTTGGGGCTATAATAATAAATATTATTGTTGTGTAATTAATATTTTTGGGGCTATAGTAATAAATATTATTGTTGTGTATAAATAATTATGTATTATAATTATATTTTAATACATTATTTATGTTATATTATATATAACCTTTTATAGCTTTACATTATTTTTTATATTATATTATATTATTATATCATATTATACATATCATATAAAAACTGTGTACATTTCTTTACAAAAAAATAATAATACGTAATATATATATATATATATATATTAAGATAATTTGTGTTTAGGGAAACAAAAAAAAAAGGAAAAAAAGAAAACCTAATTAGAATAGGATTACACTAATCTAAAAAAAGAGAGAAACCAAATTAGATTAGGATTAGGGTTTTCTATACTTGTTTAATCTCTTCTCTCTCATAAACCTATAAATATACTTTTAAGTCACTAAAGTCTTTATTGTCTTAATTTATATTCAAAGAAATTCTCTCCTTTATCCCCTCTCAAAAATCTCTCTAAGAAAGCCTCCATCATGCCTCTAATTTTCAAAGCCAAGAATTCATTACTCTTATTTTCTTTCAAGCCAAAGTTGAGGGAATTCTTTTTGGAAATTTTGTGTTTAAGTCTTCATATTTGTTAAAGAAAACATAAGAATTTAAGGAATAGTTTAAAGATTTTTATGGTTTTGAATTTTTATAATTGATAAGTATTATCTTGTGACAAACTTTGTTAGAAAATTCTTCTTTTATGTTGTGAATGTGTATGTATGTATGTTTGTGTGAAAAATAAATTATTTTTTATTACTTTTATTATAACAATGTTATTTTATGGTTGAAAGCATTTATGTTTATATGATATTATGAAATTTCATGAAAATAAGGTTTTGTTATTAAAGTGTAATATGAAAATTTTAGAGTTTCTAGTTAGTTCATAAAATTGCCAATAATGTTTTATAATCAAATGATATTATTTTGCTGTTATTTTTGGATATGATGTGAATAAATATGTTATGATTGTTTGGGATTTTTTAAAAATTTTTGTTCACAATATTTTTAAGATTATGAGCTTTCAATCAAACACTACTCACAAAATTTTATTTGCTGGCAGATTTGTATTGTGTCTTGTAGAGTCTGTTTTATAGGACAAGGAGCATCTTTTAATTCTATAAAAAATTATGAAATACTTTTGATATGTTAACTAAATTTTTGTAAATTTTTAGCTTCATATCCTTATTATGTTATAAGATAAAATTCGTTGATTGCTAAGTACTCAGTGATTATGAATGTCTGGCCGATATACTCTATATAAATCTTGAGATTGTAAATCACATTTTTAAATTTGCTATACATGATTTGTTATTTTTTTAACTTTTATTTATATGTTAAGCATGTCACATAAAAATTTTAAATATATATTTGATTTTATATAAATATTTGAATGAAATATGTTCGCTGTTTAGCATGTCTGGTGCTAATATTAATTCTAAATTCAAACGTGTGTTTTGAATTGCTCCAAATTTATTTGAAGATAAATTTTTTATATGTTATGATTATGTGTACATTATGTATAATAATTTTTATAAATTATTTTATAACATAAATAATTTAATACATAATTTTTAATTAGGACAACTCACTGCCTGGGCTTTCCTGGCAAATTTTATAGTATTGGTTATATGATTTATTATAATTACCAAATGAAATTTTTATGGCTAAAGAAAAATCTAAGCATTATATATATATATATATATGTTAGCTTTATTTTTGTAAATTTTGATACTTTAATTTAATGTGAATTTAAAGGTATAGGATTATGAATCCTTGAAGATCAATCAATTTTCATGACTGGTAGATTTACTTGAATGCATTGAAAAATTAGAAAAAGATATTTTGGATTAATATTCTCAAGAGAAGAAAATTTAAGTGATGTTTATATATATTAGCTATGTTATGGAATAGTTCTCACACTTTGGTCATATTTATAAGTTGAGATTGATTTCTCTAAGTGATTAAAGGTCAAGTTTTTTGTCTTTATGTTTCTTGGCTCCAAGTGCATGGTTGTGACTCAAAGATACTTTGTTTCTTTAAGAATGATATATGGTGATGTAATATAGTATTATATGATATTATGAACATAAATATTAATTTCATTTATTATATGAATGATTGACATGAGCACTCCAAAAGGTGAGCAGATTGCGAATCATGGCAATGTCGCTGATTTAAGGTTTAGTAAGCAAGCAAGTCAAGTAAGTACATTATCACCTACAACAAGATAGAAGTTTACAAAAAAGTTTTGAGAATATATTTTATGATAATTTTTAAGTTTGTTTTTACATATTGTCTCCTTATAAAAACTCTTGTTGCAATAAGAAGGCTTAACAGATGTTTCAATGATGAGGTATGTTAAACATATATCTATATATATATGTATTACTTAATTAAGTGTTGCATACTCTATGTTTATGTTTGTCCCATTAGGTAAAGGTGTGAAATCAATGGGGACCGAAGATGCTACAATTGCTTAATGGGAGCTGCTTTCGGTATTAGAAACGTCTTCAGTTCTTTAATTTATTTTGTAGCATGAAATCCAAGCATTGAACCTGATCCAATTCATTTTGTAGTCATAGCTTATTGGCCTGAGATTCTCCATCGAGTGGTTCATACTTAAAACTTAGATGATTTGTTTTGTGGCTCACAAGAAATCATTCTATCGAGAAAGAATTAGTTAATATTTGCTTGCACCAATAGAATATTTCAGTTAATAAGAAGAGACAAGATTGCTAAGTCAAGTGTTCGCTTTCCTTCTTGCTTTCTTAATTCTGATAGTGATTAAGGTGGACTTGTATGTTTGGTTTAGGACTAGCTACCTCACTCCCGTCGTGCAACTATGTTTATATTTGTAGTGCAATACTTAGGCTTTTAAAGATAAAATGAATAATATTTTAATATGAAAGTCTAAATGAAAAGATATGTTCTGTATAAACCTATGCCTCATGCAGTACTATGATTATGATTATGATATTATGTAATGCTTTTTATGAAATTTTTTTATGTTGCAAAATAGGAATGTATACTTATTAAGCTTCTGCTTACTTAGTTTATATCATGTTGTAGATAAGGATATGGAAGACAAGGATGGGCGTGTATGCAAGGAATGTTGGATTGAAAATGGAGTCATGTCATGAAAAGAATTTAAACTCAAACAAAATTTAACATATTATGTTTTGCATTTTTATTTGTTTGAGACTTAGTTCTATATGTGATATGTTCTTTTAAACTTATGTTTTATTGCATTTAATTTTCATTTTAGATTTTTAGTTTCTTAGGTTAGTTTTTAAAGAATACGATATATATTTCTTCCCTCGTAATCAGTCTTAATTAGTTATTTAATTAGAAGTTAAGAGTGCTTGCATTATATGTGTGAGTTTGTTATTTGTTAAATATTTATTTTTGTAAACTAAGTTTTCTGTAGGTGGTCGGTCAAATGCCTTAGGTGTTCGTCAGGCTAACTAAGAAAGAAAAGTTAAATCTAGTAAGTTGTTAAAAAATGTATATAATTCTTGAGATATTTCTTTAAGTGTTATTGATTGTTTTAAACTTCTTATTGGTAATTATTTAGTTAATAGTAAAAGCAACATTCCCTGTGGTGCCTGTAAGGGGGTGTTACAATAGACGTTGAAGGCATTAGATGGGTATTCCAATTTAAGTTTCATGAGATTTTTAGAATTTTTATACGATGCATTTTTGGATAATAATAAAGTGCTGGAAACTATGTATGAGGCAAAGAAAATGTTGAGCAGTCTAGGAATATATTACGAATAGGTAAATGCATGCTCGAATGATTGTGTGCTATATCGGATATAGTTTAAATACTTGGATGAATGTCCGGTGTGTAATAAGTATAGGCTGAAGAAAACTAAGAAACTGTAGGGCGGAAGAAAAGATGTGCCGACAAAGGTACTATGATACATTCCAATAAAACCATGCTTAAAGTGATTGTTTTGCAATGCAGTTCATGCAAAGGATTCAACATGACATGCGATAGGAGGATCGATAATGCCATGTTGAGACATCCAACTGATTTCCTACAATGGAAGATATTTTATGTGGAGAATCCATAATTAGTATACAACCTAAGAATCTTCATCTTGCTTTATCTATGAATAGAATGAATCCCTATAATAATTTTGGTAACAAGCATAGTACTTGGTCTTTCATTCTCGTCAACAATATTCTTCCACCAAACTTGTGCATGAAGCGAATGTTCTTCATGTTAACTTTGTTGATCATTGGACCTAATCAACTAGGAAATGACATTAACTTGGCACCGTTGATCAATAAGTTGAGGAAATTATGGGAAAGTGCTATACAAGTCCAAAATGTTTTCCATGAGTAGAACTTCACACTCTAAGTAATGTTGATGTGGACTATTAATGACTTTTCTACATATGAAAACCCATCTGGGTCCTCAGTCTAGAGTTCAATAGGTTGTCATGTTTGAATGATGAATACATCTTCATTTCGATTGAAGCATGGTAAAAAGGCAATTTATGATGGATATAGATGGTTTTTGCATATGAACCATCCATATTGTAATGCCTTAGGGCCCACCTTGTAGAACCTCAGGCATAGTCGGGTCTAATACTCGTTACTCAAACGTACTATCCCCTTTAAGTACCTAGTGTCCCTTAGGGAATTCTTTGCATTCCTCAATAGTTGAACCTAAGATCAATTGGTACCAACACTTGACTTAAGAATCTGATAAGGAGGGAGGTCTTATGTCTAAGTGTTAGGAAACGCGAAGAAATCTTTGAGGGCCACTAAGTGCCTGGAAGAGACAGTATGTATGAGTAACGAGTATAAGACCCGACTACGCCAGGGGTCCCACAAGTTGGGCCCTATGGGGGTTAAGGCGTTATACATACCATAGACAAAAAAAGCATTTAATGATAAGATTGAAGAAAGACGAGCTCAATGACCTTTGATAGGTAAAAAAGTGTTTGAGAAGGTAAGGAATATCAAAGTAGTTTTTAGAAAGACAAAAAATAACTTATTTGAGATGGTGAGAAGGACCTTGAAAGAAGAAGTCAATTTTCTTCCAACTTCCATATTAGTGTACTATTTTTGTTTTTATTGCTTGGATGTTATGCACATTGAGAAGAATGTTTATGAATCGATAATGGGTACGTTGCCTGACATTCCTAGGATAACTAACAGTCTCAATGCACGGTTGCATCTTGTCGAAATGAATGTAAGAAGTGATTTGGCTCCTAAGAAAAGGGGTGTTAGGACTTACTCACCTCCAGCAAAGTACACCTTATCAAGACAAGAGAAGAAAAAGTTTTGTGAATATCTTGCTTTGGCCAAATCTCCATAAGGGTATTCTTCTCACAAACTTGGAGTCAATAAAGGACTCAAAACTTGTTGGCATAAAGACACTTTGATATAACAATTGTTGCCACTTATGTTGCATGGAATTCTTACATTGAAGGTGAGATATGCACTGACAAAGATTTGTTACTTTTTCAAATCTATATGCTCCAAAATGATAGACTCAACGAATCTATATATAATACAAGCAGAGTGGCTGTAGACCTTGTGAACTCTTGAGAAGTATTTTTCACCATTGTTTTTTTAACGTGATAATTCATTGAATGGTGCACTTAGTTTGCTGGGTTAGGCTTTATGGGTCAGTGTATTTAAGGTGGATGTATATGTTCAAAAGATACATGAATATTTTGAAGGGTTATGTCAAAAACTAAAATAGGTCGGAGGGTTGCATTGTGGAAAATTATATAGCCTAAGAAGCCATCGAATTTTTCTTAGATTACTTGTCTAATGTTGAAGCAATTGCCAAGGAAGGCTAATATTAAGCCCAAAACAATCTTCTAGTACTCTATCATCGGTTTCTCACGAGGAATGGGAGCAGGCATGCCTTTATATTTTGCATAATATTCACGTGATTAAACCATTTATAGAGGTCCATATGAAGGAAATAAAAGATACAAATCCTAAAAGAGGAAGGAATAAGAAATGGTTGCACAATGAACACAACAACACTTTTATAGAGTGGATATGAGCACACATATATGCCAAAGCTCATGACTTTTAGAGCGATAGTGCCTTAGAAGAATTGTATAAATTGGCTAGAAGACCCTCGTTCACGGTCATGAGATATACTTCATATTCAATTAATGGTTATACCTTCTATACTCGTGATTACAAGAATGATCCGTTCATATAGTGTCACAAGCAAGACAAGGTTTTTATACAACCTATCCTAAGAATTTGGAGTTGTCATTAGTCATGCCGATGAAGCCAATAATAATTAGTGATGGTGATGAGTATGATGATGAATGCAACAATATTCGATCTTTTAGCAAAGAATTGCCATCCATGAAGGAGGTTGATGTTTTTGATGATGACGATTCACACTTAATTCATTCGTATGTTCAATTGACTTATGTTGATAACACTAATAAAGGTAAGAGGAAAAAGTAGTTACTTCATTTTATTTTTTTATTAAACTATTTCTTATGTTGTATTGTAATTTATTATGCTGCATTTCATTCCCTCATTATTGGGTGCATTTTGTACTATTTGTATTTTTATTTCAATCAAGTCATTGCATGAATTATGATTAGTGTGAAATTAGTTTATCAACTTACTCTTATAATTATGTATATTTGATTAATTTTTTGTTTAATTTATATTTGATTTAAATATATTACTTGTTATAAATATTTATTTCTGCAAGTGTGGAAAATAATAACTAAAATCTATAAATTGTGAGGCTAGGGAATAGATAAAGTACAGGATATTAGGCCACACATAGAAAATATGAACAAAACAACATTTTTTTTTTTTTATGTTTTTCAACTCTAGACAGTAGATGACGGTTTTTTAGGAAACTGTCGTCTAAATTTTCACTTTAGATGATTTTTTTTTTTTTTGGCAAAAATCACCGTTTAAAGTCCAAAACCTCACGTGTTTTTGAACATCATGTGGATATTAGATGACGCTTTAACACCGTTGTCTATTGTACACCACATATAACGTCTATGGATTAGACAACGGTTTAATTGACCATTATCTAAAACTATCGTCTAATGTTCCATGCATGTAGTATAGTCAATTTCTTTTTAGAATCTATGATCGTCTTTTTTTTTTTTTTGAATTATTTAGTTCTCTTATTTTATTCCAAGACCATGAAATTGCTATCTATACTTCTTTCTAAGCAAGTATACAATTATTATCTTTCCAGCTCTTGGCTTGACTTTCCTACGATACAAAAACATCTCTTACCCTACACGTATAATATTATTCTTTTTCTTATCGTACGTTTTTTTCTCAATTTGACAGAAATGAATGCTCCTTTGACTTCCTTAACATTATCGGTCCAAAAAAGTTTAGCGACTGCATTGGCTTCCTTCATAGCTTGATTAATTGCTTGATAATTCTCATCAAAAGACAACGTAATTGCAATGTTATATAATTGAACTTGCTCTGTGGTATCTTCCTTATGCAAATATTTCGACCTTAAGGAATCTCCGAAGTTGGAAGCTCGAAGAGTCTGATATGTTGATTGGACGTGATTTACACTAATGGCAAGATTTTGAACTTCTTTTCTTTTTGTATCATTTTTTTATTTTTTAATTAATCAATAAATTAGATTGGGGGTTTTGATATACAAGTTCTTCAGCGGATGCCAACATAATTAAAATATAAATATGCCAACTCTCTCAACCATCTGATACCCCCTATCTCCGTTTACTCTATAAAATGGAAAACAAAACCGTCTGAAATAATTCATATCTAATAATAAATTCGCCAACTTGTACATGCAAAATACACTGACAAGCTCTAGTGCTAGGAATAGCTAGAAATTACACGATTGGGAGAAGAAGGCCAGATTTTAGGACTATTGTAATCTCTACAAAAAATTGAAATTTAGTTACAACAATTTTTAGTAAACTTTTAGTCACGATATTTTTATGATTAATGTACATTAAGTCACAACTTTAATTGAATTTTTTTGCTGTGACTAAAACTTTTAGGCATAAATTTTTTAGCCATAAAAATATTTATGACTAAAAACTTTTATGGCTAAAAGTTTTAGTCACAACAAAATTCAATTAATTTTGTAGCTAAAAACTTTATGGCTAAAAGTTTGTCACAACAAAAATTTAATTAAAGTTGTGACTAAATGTAATTAGTCATAGCATTTTATAATAATTAAAAGTTTAGCTAAAAACTATTGTAACTAAAAGAATACAATTTCTTTGTCTAAATCTTAAATATATTATAGACCAATCATTGGAAACATAGAAAATTAAACAATTTATTATTATTATTTTTATATAAGTTCGTTATATCAGCGCACCAAAAATGTCGAAACTAAAAAAACAACATTAGTTGAGAAATTTAACAGGTAATTGACCCGATACATTTAGAACTAGAAATTGAATTCTTAAATTTCGAGAAATACGAAATTGTGATATGCATGCATCGTAATGTTGGAACCATAACGCGTCACCTAACGATCACTGGAGATTTATATAAATGTACTAATTTAATTAGGGGGCATGATTAATTTATACAAATTAGTAAAGTAAAGATAACATGTTTTTTGACAAGTGAGAGCAGTTTAGTTGGTTGTAAGTCCTTTCACCCCAACCATAGGTTGCAGGTTTGAGTCACACTTAGCCCAACTCAAAAGTGGTAGCATTTTCTCTCCCCTTATATAAAAAAATTAATAAATAAATAACATGCTTTCTGATCATGTAAGTTAGAATGTCCAAGTCATTCAACAATTATGCATATGCAGTCATATTTAGCTGCGGACTTTATTCGTGGCCCATTTATTAGGACGCATACCAAAGAAAATTTAAAAAATAGATTGATCTATAGACAAGAGTAAAAAGAAAAAACAGTAACATGTGTTTCTTGCCCTACGTACTGCCCCCTAGCGTGTGATACAGTTATTTGGGTTTCTTAAGCAATAAATGTTGGAATATGCGAGAAGGGTCGACAAGTTTCCGGTTCTAGTACTTTTTGTTGAAACTTTATGAGGCAAAACGCAACCTTTTCATAAAAAATTGTCTTAATTTTATTCTTCAAAATGTCTTTAATATAAGGCTTTGGAGATAATGGGGGTTTACCTGAAAGCTTGCGCTTGGAGACTAAATGATGAAGCTTTTTCGGACGAAGAAAAAAGTTGGTGATTTTTGTGTCAAGGTTTAGTACTACATCTAGAACCACGTGCTTGGCCCATATATTAAGAAAAATATGTGATGGAAATCAAACATATTAATTTGGTCTCATTGTGTGAACGTTATTTAGTTATATATACGCAATATATGTTGCTTAATAGTTCCATGAACTAATTTAAAGTAGAGTTTATTCGATATGTATATACATGTATATATCAAAAGGAGAGTAATATTATATCAAAATATTGCATCTAACAAGGAACATGAATTTTTAAATCAGAAAGAAAAGTCAACTAATGGGTCCTAGAAATCCATATTGAAGCTTTGTCTTATAATGATGATTTATTAATCTAACTAATCACTTTTATAATTCAGATTTGTGGTCGGAGGCTGATCATAATTGGGGGACAATCAATTATTTAACGTATATTATATTACAAAAGGTTTACTTATCTACTAAACATATAATTGTTTGACTTTGATATTCTTACACAGCCACCAGCTAAACAGTTCAAGTACTAGAAGAACTATTGATTTGTCGTCCACTATCTTCGAAGTCATGCGCCTAATTTCCGTTCAGTTTGCTTGCTAAATTCAAGATTACCTACCAAACGAAAAGGTCAAGTCGACTCATCAAAATTGTAAGGCACGGATAATATTCTAGCTATAGAAAGACGTATCTTGAAATTTAATCCAAAAAATTTATAGTACGTCATTGAAATTAATTGCTTCACCAAAACTTTTGGAACACCAATAATTTTCAATGTATATGCGAGAATGACTAATTATATACATACAAAAATTCTCTCTCTGTTTTTCTTTTTTTTTTTTTCGATTGCAATATACAAAAAGTCTTTCACCATGGAAAATGCTAGTCTTTTGGTGATCCGCCCAGAAGTCTTTGGGTATGCATTCTAAATTATGCCGAAATCAATAATATTCTCATTGCGATAATTAGGGAGAACGCATCAAAGAATAATATTCCAAACGAGTATCAGGCATAAACCTAAACTTTTAAACAACTGTTGTGTGTTTACACTACAATAGTCTTCCTTTACTTAGGTATATGTATAGCAAAGAAATCTTTGGTTAATTAACCATTAAGTTATTCATATATAAAAAAAAAATGGCTAACTTAGTAGTTAAAGGAGAATTGTAATATTAGTATTAATAAGGAAAATTGCACCGCGTAGTAGAGTTTCAATTCTTAGTATAGGTATATAGGGCACTTTTATTAATGGAGACACTAATGTAGTGAGAGTACATTATTTGGTGGTAACGCCCCAATAAATGTTTATCTTCTTAATAAATGGCAGACGTTTGTAGTATAAAAAAGTTGTCGTATCCACAGGAAGATGAAAATTTGTAACTCGGGAGATTGTTAAAAAAATGTTCAAAAAGGCAAGCACTTTTTTTAAAAGCAAAGTTTAAAATGAAAGAAATATTTTTGTGGTTTTCATTCGAAATTAAATTCAAAATTTAAATCATAAAATTAAAATGGTGAAGCTTTGAGAATCCCTTGTATGTTTTACAACTGATATGGAATTTTAACTCTAAATAATAATTATCTAAAGCATTTGATTTATTATATCTTATCTCAGTAATTGCAAGCACTTTTTACAAATTATATAGGTCAACCTAAATCGACAATATAGCAAGCCATAATGCAGTAAGGGTATTCCTATAAAAACTAGCAAAATAATCATCAGTCATTAATGATTTAGTGCACTAATTATAAAAATTATAACCGTTGTCACTCAATTATAATTAACATAATTTTAAGATAGAAAAGATAATAACAAATCAAAATTAATATATTTTTATGAATAAATTATTGCATTAATTTCGGCAGCACCTCGACTTATTAATTGGTTTAAGAATACAGTATTCCATTCTCTGTCTACAATAAATCAAGAATTACCAAGCATTTACTGTGCCAGTCTATGTCTATAATGCAGCAGAAACTCAACTTAATAAATGAGCATGACTTTAGTATTATTAATATTAATTATGCAACACAATTAAATTACATAAAGAAAGCATGACTGAATTTATGTAAAAATTGGCAGCATAAAAACAGTAACAATAATTATTGAAAACATAAAGATATAATTTATTTCACAAAAATATAAGCATTACAGCAAATATATAGAGTTAAAACCCATACCAGAGTACTACGCATACAAGATCATCTCTCTGACTCACCAGACTCTCTATACTAATTTAAGCATTATTTTATTATATATATATTTTTTACCTAAGAGATAAAAAAGAGAAAAGGAAAAATGGGAGAAGGGGAAAGGGAAGAATGGGCCAAATGGCCCGAAGGGGTTGATGTGAATGAGGGGGGGAGAGCCCCTATTTATAGTGAAAATATTTCACTGTTTCAAGAATCGGATCAAAATGATCCGATCTTATCTCCATTTCCACACTGAGATTTGCTCTTTGATATGCGAATTTTAGTTTAGGATCCTGTGCTTCGCAGGTCATGTCAGCATGAAACAGGCGCAATCTGACCCGTTGAACGCGCGATCCAATGGGCCCAGGCGGGACCAGTGGGACAGTAATTTTGGATCGTCAGATTGGTCTCAGTCATCGCATCGAACGGCTGGAAGAACAGCTGCATGTGGACTCACCCACACACGAGCAGACACGGCCTGCGACTCCCTTCTGACGCGTCTACAGCTTGTCGACGCGTGAATCACACGCGCCAATCATTCTTCGACACGTGGACTGTACCTTGAGATTTCGCTGGCGCACCGGATGATGCGTTGGCATGCGTCTCTTCCTCGGACGGCTGAGATTGATTTGGCAGTGAATCCGATGGCTCTCATGATGCCACGTGTCCCATTTAATATAAATTCAAATTTCCTTTATCTTTTTGATGCATTTGATGTCTGATTTTATCCGTTTTGGTGCCGTTTTGCTCTGTTTTTCCTCTAGATTTCAAATCTAAATATCACAAAAACACTAAAATTAATTATTTTACAAACATAATATTTACAAAAATATTAAAAATA
Source organism: Artocarpus heterophyllus (assembly GCA_025403435.1). Taxonomy (NCBI): domain Eukaryota; kingdom Viridiplantae; phylum Streptophyta; class Magnoliopsida; order Rosales; family Moraceae; genus Artocarpus; species Artocarpus heterophyllus. The sequence goes on from CM046342.1 coordinate 26,735,186, forward strand.
TTTATTTTATATTAAAACACACAAAAATAAATAAAAACTCCTAAAATTTCTAGTCTCGTATGGTTTGATACAGATATAATTTTTATGACTTGGAAATATTTTTAGAAATTACTAAAAATATAATAAGACATTTTTACAAACTTAAAACACACTATCAAACACACTAAAACTCAAAATAAAATAACCGCATTACTTTTATGGCTTTAACTATTTACAGACTAGACACTTATTTAACACACCGAAATGACTCTAAAAATTACTAAAAATTCTATTAAACATAAAAACACACTAAAAATACGTTTTTAAACATATTTTCACACCAAGACATAAAAATACTTATTAACACACAATGCTATTAATTAGAGGATTTAATGAGAAATAAAAGCATAAATAAATGATTTAAGCCTTAAAAAATGTACACTTTTATAGTCTCATCACACCCCCCAACCAGCTTATTGCTAGATAGACTATAATTAAGCGATAAAATTTTGAAATGCTTTATTGAATAATCATAAAATGGAAACCATTTGACTATAATTTGACTTATCTAACTAGATAGACTAACAAAAAAAAAATTTTATTTGAACAATTTATATGCTATTTAACAAAATGTATACGAACCAAACTTAGTGTAGAAAGGGATAATGAATAATTATGAAGTTTCATCCAAAACTAAGAATAAAATTATTATGATATTTTGCTTGAAATCACTCTTGTAGACAGCAACACTTCAAATTTATTTACGAGAACAATTAAAAAGCAGAAACATAAAATACAAATATTTACAAACTTTACAACTGTGGATAGTGTAATGTTTGGCTCCCTTAAGCTTTCTCCATAACCCATTTAATGAGCTTTAGGTCAGTAACTCCTAGACTAGTTGGCCTAAGGTACTAGGTGTTGAAGCACCCCTTAGAACTTACTTACTCGAGCTAAAGAGGCTACGAAACCAAACTTATCCAACTTTATTTATTACACACTTTATTTATTTACAATTTTTTTTTCTTTTTTTCTCTTTTTTTTAATTTTTATTCTCTCTTTTTTTTTTTTTTAAATATTGCTGCCTTTCAATTGTTCAGCTTCACAAAATAACAAAACTTAAATATTCATAGCTTTAACTTACCACCACAATTAAACATTATAGTGTGTGTGAAAAGAATGGCTTACAAACACCTTGAAAAATAAACACGTAAAAATGTTAAATAAAACTAAAGTTTTGAAAGTGTATAAAATTAGATAATTCAAAGAATAGAAAAATGATATTACATTAATATGAAATTCAAAAATCAAAACAAAATAATAGCACATTAATTACTAAGAAACTAATATTTACAAATTTTTTTTATTTTTTATTTTTTTATTTTTATTATTATTTTTAATTTTAAGACCCACACAAAAAAATAACACACAAAAAATGAAAAATGTACAAGAATCTGGAGCAAAATAAAAAATTTGGGCAAAATCAAAAAATTTTGGCACAACATTGAAGCACAATTTTTAAGCACAACCCTCTCCCCCCAACCTAGAATATACATTATCCAAAATGAATAAAAGAATGGTGAAAGCAGCAGAAATATTACCTGAATCAGCACAGCTGCAAAGATGATCTGTAGCAAACTTAACAAACAAAAACTAAAAACTAACAATGAAAAGCACACTTTTTTTTTTAAATTTATTTGAAAATCCAAACCAATTGCATTTACAAAATTAAACTTATTAGAATGCATCTCGAGAGAAAACAATTTAACTCCTTAACTCAGCCATTCTGAACAAATTTAATTAATAGCCTTCATTTTAAATTTTCAGAACAAATCTCATTTTTAATTTTTTTTTAAAACAAAATCAAAATAGCACACAACAACACACAAAAATATATTACAAAATATATTACACAGAAGGGAAGGTAAAGATACTACTTGAAAAGTGTTTTCCCATCGCTTGATGCTCTGAAATTAGCAAATCTTTCTTTCAGCTCTTGCTCCTAGTGGACAATCGTCAAAGAGCGGCTTCCTCCCATAATAAGTGTCGAGAGACACCACATATGGGTCTTGTGTGAACGTGCCCTCAAGATTGGCAAAATTTAAAACATTAAAACACATGCAACTTAGACTCATTTTATATTCTTGGTAGGTCCTTAAAAACAATGCTAGAGACAGTGGAGGAGGTGTTGACCACATAGGATCTTGGTAAAAATAGTCTTTGGTGAACTCTTGTGGCAACTAAGGTTGAGAACCTAGGACTAAGGGTGATGATTGTTCTTGCTCTACGGCTATGTCTTCATTCTCTTCCTTACATTCCTCTCCTAAAAGTTGTTCCTCAAAATCGGTGGGTTCTAAAGTTTCTTCAATGATTTCTTCCGCACCTAAAGAATCAAGATGATATTCAAGCCTATCTAGTTCTATTCTTGCCATGGTGTCCATATATTTGTCTACAGTTTCTTCCAATGTTTCTAAGGTTTCTTTCAGATTCACCCTATTTGAGTCACTATATGTTTCTTGTAGTTCAAAATTTGACTCTAAAATTTTGGGTTGAGTTTCAAGCCACGGTTCTGAAAAATTTGAATTGTTCTCCCAAATTAGATTGTTCCTAGAACTATTCAATTTCCAATAATCATATTTAACCATATCTTCTAACATATAATAAGTTTCGTCGATAGATAATTGATAAAAAGCGGTGGTACCATCTCCTCTCTCTACCCAATTTCTTGTTTCAGGACTTAACCCATATATAAAAATTTCTAAAAGATAATTCCTAGAAAAACCATGGTAAGGATACCTATCTAGCAAGTCTTTAAATCTCCACCAAGCACTATAAAATGATTCTAAGTGTTGTTGGGAAAAATTTACAACAAAATGTCGATGAATTTCCCAAAACATTTTTTTATTTTATTTTTTTAATTTTTAATTAATTTATTTATTTTATTTTATTTTTTTTGGATTTTTTTAAAGAAAAAATTTTCAAGCTAAATAATGCTCAATTAATTGGATTCCCAGATCATTGGGGGGTCACAATGGACACGCTTAGAATTCCCAACTTTCTTAGGCAAGGGTGTTAGCCTTATGGTCGTAGAATCGAATCCCAACGATAAGCCTTTTTAACAGAATCTAACAAATTTTACAATTACCCAAACTTGCAAAACAAAAGATGGGATGAAAAGCTTTTCTTTATCCGAAACGAATAAAGTAGTGAGTGAAAAGCATCCATCCCTTTTTTTATTTTGTTTTTATTTTTTTTATTTTTTTTTTATTTTAATTTTTTTTATTTTTTTCTTAATAATAAACACACAGATTAAAAATGCAAATAACTAAAATAATATTTACAAAGGATAGGGATAGATTACTTACCTGTTTTTTCATTTAATTCAGCAATCTGACAGAGCAACGGCACCTCCCCGGCAACGGCGCTAGAATGTTTGGTGGTAACGCCCCAATAAATGTTTATTTTCTTAATAAACGACGGACGTTTGTAGTATAGATGTAACACCCGAGATTTTTAATGCATTAAAATGGATTAAGTTGATGATTATATTACGACAAAGCACAGTTTAAAGAAAAATACTGTATAATAACATGGAAAATTATACAGTATTAGAGCAATGCAATATAAGAATTGAATTATGTGGACCACAATTTCTTTTTATACTTTTATAAAAGAAAAGAAAAATCAGAAAAATCAGAAAATCTCATAAAAACTCGACTCTCTCTCTCTCTACTTTCTCTCTCTCCTCAAATCTCGTTCGAGATTTCGGCGTCCGTTTTTGACACCTCCTGCACCAATGGAAAGCTCTCGACGAGCTGAGTCCAACGAGGTGCCATGCCGCCCAAAACGCCGCCGGAGGAGGCCACACACGCAGCCCAAAGTGGTGGCGAAACCCATTTCTTTCCGACGAGATATCTTCGTTGTCTGACGTCCGATCGACGTGATTCTTGTTCCTACACGACCACCGTGATGAGAGGAACAAAACCCACCCTTGGTGGCAGCTCAACAACGGCTAGAAAAGCTTCACTGGAGCTGCCTGTCACGCCCCGGAGTACGAGAGGTGAGATGGTGGATTATTTGAATTAATTAAAAGAGAATTTCATTAAAATCCAGAGTTTAAAGGGGTTAAATCAAATATAAAATATGAAAGTTTAAAGAAAATCACTCATGAAAAATTTATATAAATAAATTACATAGCGAGTATGGGTTCCACAACCCACAACTTGTGCACACATATGGTTCTGACAATATCATAAATACAATCACAGTCCAGGTACAAATAAAGTTAAGTCTTACATGCCTTGATTAAATAGTACAAAATATAAATCAATTCCTTCTATTGCTCCTGAGTTCGGTCCGAAGAATCCTCTCCAAACCTAAATGGGAAACCACCTAGAGGGGGAAATTTAAAACAGATAAAACGTGAGCGAAGGGCTCAGTAGGACTAGGTTTTATAAATAATTTAATTTAAAGAAACAATTCATTGTTAGGAGTACTCAAAAGAAACCTTAAATAAATAAATAAGTAAGTAGATAATTTGAGTAGAACCGTCCTGACACAGAACAGTCTACTCGCACAAATCAGAAATACCATTTTTTTCTTTTCCTAGGCAAACCATAATAGAATCACCACCGTAGTGGCCCAGCTGGGTTTTGGGACCTACCCCCAAGGTCGATCGCTACACGACCCGATCTCTGATATGGCATCATGCTTATATGTTTATTATCATTATCATTCAAAGCCCAATTACCGAGTGCTGTCAATTATATTCATTATGAAATTTATTTCAAATCACGGTATATTAAAATATAGCCGATAAATTCATTTTCAAACAACCTTTGAAAACATTTTGATAGAAATCATTTTCAAAGCCAAAATTATTTCAAAAAAACCAGGCTACCAAAGAAATAGGATAGAAGTCCTACCTCAATACTCGTGCCGGTGCCCCACACCGTAATCCCGGTCCGCTATACGTTAGCTCCGCGGAACCATGAACGATCCTAGATACAAACTAAGTCGATCAATATCTAGTTCGAGACTTTCTATGTTACTAAACCATTTCATGATGTCCTAGTGTGCCATTTGTATCATTAAAATCATTCTATAAGGTTGGGGTTCAAATCAGGGTTCAAAACAGTGAATACGGGTAAAAATCACAAAATTTTCCATGCCTCGGTCGGCCTGCCGGACTCCCTGCTTCGGCCAGCCGAACTGCACAGTTCGGCCTGCCGGAAGCAAAGTTCGGTCGGCCGAACACTTCCCCAGGTTCGGCCTGCCGGTCGGAAGAACACCGGCCTGCCGATCCTCACCCTGGCCTGCCGAACTGGGAAAATCCAGAAATCCCAGCCACGGGTTTCTCGATCCCAAAAATTCAAATCTTGATTCTAACCTGTTTTTCTCAAATCTCAGGCATAGAAAACATTCATAGATGATAGAAAAACATACTTAGACACTTTAAAACCCATTTAAACAAGATTCAAACACAAAATCCTGAAAATCCAAAAATAGAAAAAATTGAGGAAAAATGAAAAATCTTGAATTCAATCCGTTTTTCTTCAATCTAAGCTTAGATTCTAGTTGTTCTAAGTTCATTTAACTCAAATCCACGGTTTTCTAAGCTTAAACAAACCCAGTTTTCAAAAATACACAAAATTGAAAATTTTGTAAAAAGTTTAGAAATTTCAAATCTAACCTCGAATCGAAGCTTCAATCTGCATTCTCGGTTGCCAAATCACGTCCCCGAGCCTCCTCCTTGCTATCCCGAAGCTTGGATTCGAATTTGGTTTCAAATTTTTGAGAGAGAATTTGAGAGAGAGGGAGATGGCTCACGGTGAAAGAGAGAAGAGAGAGAGAACCGGAGAGTGAGGAGAGAGAGAGAAGGGAAGGAAATAAATAGAGAAAATCGGTGGGCGATTTTACTGTGCGAAAACCATGTGCCGCCCACGGTTTTGCAAAACGGAGTATTTTTAACATTTTACAAATTGTTGTGTTTTAAAACTCAAAACATCATTTTAAAACAAGAAGAAATCATTTGAATACATCAATTTAGCAAAACAACCAAAAATTCAAAATCCAACAAAATAATCTAATTAATGTTAAAACGTTAATTATGGCACACTAATTCATCATTTATATTACATTAACATTAAATAAATTTCGGGGCGTTACAACTCTCCACCCCTAAAAGAAATTTCGTCCTCGAAATTTACAACTCATCTCAAAAACAAAACAAATGCGGATACAATTCTCGTATACTCGACTCTAGTTCCCAAGTGGCTTCATCAACCCCAGGATGCTGCCACACGACTTTTACCAACGGTATCTCACGACGACGCAAGCTAATCACTTTCCGGTCGATAATCTGAATCGGCAGTTCTTCGTACATCGTATCTTCCTGAACCTGCACATCGCGGAATGAAACTATCCTGCCCTGCTCAGGTGGACACTTCCTAAGCATCAACACATGAGAAAGTTCGGGCGAAAGATCAAGCCGATAAGCGACCACACCAACACGCTGAGTGATCTCGAACGGCCCAATATAACTCGGTGCGAGCTTCCCACTCACTCCGAACCGCATAGTTCCCTTACGAGGCGATGCCCTCAAGAGAACGAAATCTCCAACCGCGAACTCTAAAGGTCTACGTCTCCTATCCGCGTAACTCTTCTGCCGACTCTGAGCTGCCCTCAACCAATCCCGAATCACCGCGGCTTTCTCGTTGCTATCACGAATCTCATCTGGCCCAAGAATAACTCTATCTTTCGGCTCGGCCCAACACACAGGTGATCGACATGGCCGCCCATACAATGCCTCAAACGGTGCCATACCGATACTCGCCTGATAACTATTGTTGTACGCGAACTCCACCAGATGCAAACATTGCTTCCAGTTCCCGCCGAAGTCCAACGCACAGGCACGCAACATATCCTTGAGAACCTGAATAACCCGTTCAGACTGCCCATCAGTCTGAGGATGAAACGCCGTACTGAAGTTCAAATCCGTACCCAAAGCCTCCTAAAAGCTCCTCTAGTACTTAGCATTAAACCTGGTGTCTCGATCAGAGGTGATGGACAAAGGAACTCCATGCAACCTCACAATGTTCTGCATATACAACTCCCCGAGAACCTTCCTAGAACACGTCGACCTAAACGGAATAAAATGCGCCGATTTCGTCAACCTGTCGACCATAACCCAAACTGCATCATGCCGCTGCTCCGTCCTCGGCAAACCTGTGAGGAAATCCATCGTCACATGCTCCCATTTCCACCCTGAAATAGGAAGCGGCTGAAACTGACTTGCAGGCTTCTGATGCTCGGCTTTCACCTGAAGACACGTCGAACATTTGGCCACGTACTCTCGAACGTCTTTCTTCATGCCTCTCCACTAATACTGCCTCTTCAAATCACGATACATCTCGGTGCTCCCCGGATGAATAGCAAACTGAGACTATGAGCTTCATCTAGAACGGCTTTCGTCACCTCGACGATAACTGGAACTGCAAGACGCTCTTGGAAGTACAACGATCCATCTACACGCATGCTCCACTCCTTGAACTGCTCCCCATTCTGAATCCGCGACCAAATCCCTTGCAAATGCCGATCCTGCCACTGACTTTGCTTCACCATCAGAACAAGAGCTGGAGTCGCTTCCACATGATACACCGAAACGCGATCACAGTCTTCATGATACCGTAGCCGGTACTCACTCACTGTCGCATCCCTGCTCCAGTCCTCAAAATCAAACAAGCGAGAATCCCTGAAGACTTCCTGCTAAGCGCGTCCGCGACCACATTAGCTTTCCCGGGATGATACTGCAACGCAAAATCATAATCCTCCATATACTCGATCCACCTATGCTGTCTTAAGTTAAAATCCCTCTGAGTGAACAGATACCTCAAACTCTTGTGATCGGAGAAGATCTAAAACGACGCTCCATACAAATAACACCTCCAAATCTTCAGCGCGTAAATCACCGCCGCAAGCTCTAAATCATGAGTAGGATAATTTCGCTCGTGAGGTCGTAGCTGTCTCGATCCGTACGCAACTACACGTCCATGTTGCATCAACACGCATCCAAGTCCGTGCCCTGAAGCATCCGCATAAACCTCATATGGCTCGTCACGGCTAGGAATAACCAACATTGGAGCAGAAGTCAACCGGTTCTTCAATTCCTGAAAAGCAGACTCACAATCTTCATTCCACTCAAACCTGACATTCTTCTTGATCAATCTCGTCAACGGAGCTGCAACCTTCAAAAAATCCTTTACAAATTTCTTGTAATATCCAGCAAGGCCTAAGAAGCTGCGAATCTCCGCTACATTCCTTGGTCGTTCCCATTCCAATATAGCCTCAATCTTGGATGGATCCACAGAAATACCATGCTCCGAGATAACGTGACCTAGAAACTTGACCTCAGTCAACCAAAACTCACACTTTCCTCTCTTAGCATACAACTGGTGCTCCCGCAGAGTCTGAAGCACGATCCAAAGATGCTGCTCATGCTCCTCCCAAGTCTTAGAATACACAAGAATATCATCGATGAACACGATCATGAACTGATCCAAATACGGCCTAAATACCCTATTCATCAAATCCATGAAAGCTGCCGGAGCATTCGTCAATCCAAACGACATAACCAAAAACTCGAAGTGCCCATGCCGAGTCCTAAATGTTGTCTTGGGAATATCCTCTTCCTTGATCCTGAGCTGATGATAACCTGACCGCAAATCAATCTTTGAGAAGTACCGCGAACCTCCCAACTGATCAAACAACTCATCAATCCTAGGCAAGGGATACTTGTTCTTCACAGTGACACGATTCAGCTGCCGATAATCCACACATAACCTGAGAGTCCCATCGTGCTTCTTAGCAAACAAAACTGGTGCTCCCCACGGAGATGTGCTATTCTGAATATATCCTTTATTAGCAAGCTCCTGAAGTTGCTTCCTCAATTCCTTCATTTCTATCGGCGCCATCCGATAAGGTGCCATAGAAATCGGTGATGTCCCTGGAAACAACTCGATACCAAACTCAATCTCCCGATGCGGTGGTAATCCTGGTAACTCGTCGGGGAAAACATCCTCGAACTCATCAACCACCAGAATCGCTAAACTACGACTTGAAACATAGGGCTCGCAATCTAGATTGGCAAGAAAAGCACAACAACCTAGATTCCTTCGCCCTCCTAGACACGACTTCATGAGACGCTCACTCATTAACCAATCACCACCACCCTGGTAAGTGATCATCGTCCCTCTATCAGACACTAGGGTCACTTTTCTAAGTTGGCAGTCCACGACTGCATTATACCTGGACAACCAGTCCATCCCTAGAATCATATCATAGGAGCTCATGGGGAGTATAATCAAATCACTTTTCAAAATCTCATCCCCAATCTGTATTTTATAGGATTTACACATACAATTTACACACACCCGCCCCAAGGGAGAAGTTATGACTAGGGGTTCATTAAATTCTTCTACTTCTAATCCCAAGGCATGTACAAAAGAACTCAAAATGAGAGAATGAGAGGCACCGGTATCAAATAAAACGCGAGCTAAAGATCTGGAAACCAAAATCATACCATCGACAACCGCGTTACCAGTCTGAGAATCTGACCCTCCAGATGCCATTGCATGAACCTGCACTAGCGCCTTCCCTTTTCCTCTACCGACATTGCTGGGTCCCGGATTACTTGGCCGATGCTGCTGAGATGGAGATGACTGCACACTACCTATACTCGGCGCTCTATACTGAGGAACACTACGCTGAAAATACTACGGCTGCTGCGCCCGTGCCGGATATGAGAATTACTAAGGAGAGAACTGCGGATACTGCAACTGCGAGTAATGCGGAGGCGGAGGTAGGGTCTGAGGCTGAGGCTGAGACTGACGACTGGCATCCTCCCCGGTCTAAGATCCAAGACGAGCACTCCTGATCGGGCAATTCCTTTTGATGTGTCCGGGCTGCTGACAGAAATGACAATGAAAGCTGTAAGGATTGCTGCGCCCGCTGCCAGACGAACTGTTGCTACCACTGGTCGCACCGCCTTGCTTGCCTTTCCTCGGAGCTGGACGACTACTGGTGCTCTTCCTGCCACTCCTCTGCGGTCCTCCTGAAGCCTTGGCTCGGTCCTCACAATACTGCACATAATCATTCTCCACAGAAATCACCGACGACACAAGCTCTCCGAAACTCCTAAGCCGTAGAGCAACCAACTGCCGCCGAATAGGAGCCTTAAGCCCCTCCTGAAACTTAATACACTTTTCACGCTCCGATGCCACCGCTGATGGAGCAAACCTAGCCAACTCATTAAACTTTGCCTCATACTCCCGAACTGACAACTCACCCTGCTACAACCGGTAGAACTCAGCTGCCTTCTGATCTCTATACCCCTACGAAAAATACCGATCATAGAACAGCTCCTCGAACCTGTCCCAACTGATATCACCACCACGCTCCAGACGCTTAGCCTGTTTCCACCAAGTGTTAGCGCCACCCTCGAGCTTGTACGCAGCAAACTCCACACGATACTCCTCAGGCACACCAAGAGTATCCAAATGCTTCAAGATCGAATCCAACCAATACTCAGCTAACTGCGGATCCCCATTGCCATCAAAAGTCGAAACAGACGCCCACCGAAATTCCTTAAAGTATGCATGCCGACTACCAACATCAGAATCCCCCAGTCTAGCCTTGGCTGCCATCTGTCGAAAAGCCGCAAACATAGACCTCATCATGCTTTCATCGTTCCTGAACTCGGTGTCAGCTGTCAAACGACGTCTAGGTGCCATTCTCTCACTTCTGAAAACAAAATTTGGACTGTCAAAGGTATTTCATTGTCAAACCTATGTGTGCACAATTCCCAAGGTTCATAACCTTGAGCTCTGATACCATTCTGTCACGCCCCGGAGTACAAGAGGTGACGTGGCAGATTATTTGAATTAATTAAAAGAGAATTTCATTAAAATCCAGAGTTTAAAGGGGTTAAATCAAATATAAAATATGAAAGTTTAAAGAAAATCACTCATGAAAAATTTATATAAATAAATTACATAGTGAGTATGGGTTCCACAACCCACAACTTGTGCACACACATGGTTCTGACAATATCATAAATACAATCACAGTCTAGGTACAAATAAAGTTAAGTCTTACATGCCTTGATTAAATAGTACAAAATATAAATCAATTCCTTCTATTGCTCCTGAGTTCGGTCCGAAGAATCCTCTCCAAACCTAAATGGGAAGCCACCTAGAGGGGGAAATTTAAAACAGATAAAACGTGAGCGAAGGGCTCAGTAGGACTAGGTTTTATAAATAATTTAATTTAAAGAAGCAATTCATTGTTAGGAGTACTCAAAAGAAACCTTAAATAAATAAATAAGTAAGTAGATAATTTGAGTAGAACCGTCCTGACTCAGAACAGTCTACTCGCACAAATCAAAAATACCATTTTTTTCTTTTCCTAGGCAAACCATAATAGAATCACCACCGCAGTGGCCCAGCTGGGTTTCGGGACCTGCCCCCAAGGTCAATTGCTACACTACCCGATCTCTGATATGGCATCATGCTTATATGTTTATTATCATTATCATTCAAAACCCAATTACCGAGTGTTGTCAATTACATTCATTATGAAATTCATTTCAGATCACGGTATATTAAAATATAGCCGATAAATTCATTTTCAAACAACCTTTGAAAACATTTTGATAGAAATCATTTTCAAAGCCAAAATTATTTCAAAAAAACCAGGCTACCAAAGAAATAGGATAGAAGTCCTACCTCAATACTCGTGCCGGTGCCCCACACCGTAATCATTTTGAGAGAGAATTTGAGAGAGAGGGAGATGGCTCACGGTGAAAGAGAGAAGAGAGAGAGAACTGGAGAGTGAGGAGAGAGAGAGAAGGGAAGGAAATAAATAGAGAAAATCGGTGGGCGGTTTTACTGTGCGAAAACCATGTGCCGCCCACGGTTTTGCAAAACGGAGTATTTTTAACATTTTACAAATTGTTGAGTTTTAAAACTTAAAACATCATTTTAAAACAATAAGAAATCATTTGAATACATCAATTTAACAAAACAACCAAAAATTCAAAATCCAACCAAATAATCTAATTAATGTTAAAACGTTAATTATGGTACACTAATTCATCATTTATATTACATTAACATTAAATAAATTTCAAGGCGTGACACTGCCAGTCTCTACTGTGTCGCCGCCGCATGGAACCGCCGATCACGGCGGCGGTGAGGAACACTGCCGCCACCGTTCGACTCAGACGGCGACGAGGAGTGAAACCCCTCGCCTAATTTCATGCCACAGCCGCAGCTGGTCGAAGTTCCACCTCCGCCGTCATGCACCGCCGCGACAACCACCGATCACGATGTTCCTAGCCGTGTCACCCCAAACTGAAAGGGGGAAAATGCTCAGAGTGACTCGGGGAACGAAAGCCCCAAGTCAATTTCACGATAGCTCCGCCTGAGATACAAGATCGGAGCCTCAATTTTTGCCACCGTCATCGGGCTTCGATTTGCATGGTTAGAGGCCAAATTGGATGAAATTGACCCCACCAATCGACTCAGGAGGGTTGAATTAGGGGGGTAGGTTTGAGCTCAGCCCTCAACAGAGCCAACCACCGTCGGTCAACGGCGTTCAACGATAGGTCAACACCAATTTAGGATTTTGTGATCCGGACCTCCGATCGAAGATCCGAGACTGCCTCCCAACTTGTTTTGATGCTCTGAACGCAATGGTGACCTCCGTTCAAGCAAATTCCACTCCGGTGAAAATCCTCCGGTACCGACTGCATGCGGATCGAGGCGATTCAAACAGCAGTATCGGAGTCTAGAATGACTGTTTCAAGAATGTATGATCTCCAGGAAGCATTCCTAGCTATTTATGGTCGCTCGAGGAGCACTGTAGAAGATGCTTCACATACTGTAGATGCAGCGAGATACAACTGGATCTGCTTAGCTTGGAGTCCAAGTAAGTAGGAATCTCGCCTACAGTATGAACTGTTTTGAAATAAATTGTTTAACATGCTTTCATAGAAATTTATGGAATGCATGATCAGTGATTGTTACACTGTTTTATGTAAGAATGAGTTTTATAACGTTACAAGGTGACGAAAAACCCGTGAAGGGTAAAATCATCATTATGAAGGAAACGGCTAGAACGGAGTCGAACACTCTGATTTAGCAAAATGTTCCGTAATACGTTAAGTAACGTAACGGTCATATGAGATCAGAGATTTAACAAGGGATGTTTAAGTAAACGAGAGGTAAACCGATGGGTTACGAAGTTAAAAGGAAAGAATGGATAATGTTTGCGTTTTATTATCAATCAAGTGGATTGATAAAAAGAAAGTTAATTAATGAGTCGACTGTCATATGATCAGGACACAAAAGCCGACCAATGGAAGGAAAAGGAACGAGAAAGGAACGAAATAGAGAACGCTAGGGCATAGTCCGGGTAAGTTCAGATTTCACCTACAGCATGAAGTAAATAGTTTTTAATGCATCCATATGCATTTGTGAATGAGTTTGCAATGGTTACGCAAGTTGTTTTTAAAAGTATATTTGCATTTATTATGCAAAAAGGTTCTAAAGTACAAAATAAGGTTTGTATTGAATTTGCAACCGTTATGTTTGAAGCCTATTTGCATATTAATATGCATGAACGTTATGAACTATGATTGGTGTGTGTATTATAAATGTGACATGACTTAAAGTATTATATGGATATAATGTGAAATAGTTGCTATTCAAAGAAGAAAAATGTATAGCAACTCCACGATATGAGAGTATGAACGACAAATGATTGTGTGATATGAATGACATGAGTATGAATAATATGTGAAAGCATGAAATGTGAAAGTATGATATGAACGACATGAATATGAGTAATATATGAAAGCATTAAATGTGAAAGTATGATATGAACGACATGAATATGAGTAATATATGAAAGTATGAAATGTGGAAGTATGGTATGAATGACATGTATATGTATGATATGTTTATGAATATGATATGCAAGTATAATACAAGCAAATAATATGGATAAGAATGTTATGATTGATGCTTGTTATCTATAATGTAACAAGATATAATATATAAGTACAATACCACGTAGTGCATAACGGATATGCACAATAAGGTCCATAAGAAATCCGTTAAGGATATAATCTTCAATTTGCCTATAGGAAACTAGAAAAATTACTATAAGACACCCTAGGTTCGATTAGAAATCGTGAGAATGATTTAGATAATGAAGTAAAATTTAAAAAATTTGTCGTGACCGACAGCGAGGTCACAAAAGCAGAGCCAAGACAAAGACTTTATGAATACGAAAAAAAAAAGAAGAAGATAAAAGCTAGTTTTTCCTTTTATTGCACCCCCAGGAAAGGCTAGACATGTTCAAGAGAGATATAGAAAGTTAAGCACTATTATGACCCTTAGAAGTTTTCAGACAGGTACGTCAACATGTTTTAAATCAACATTGTCACTAGTCTAGAACGACTAGATGATAAAAGGGCTATAGACTGAACAATAAAAAGATGAACTTACTGACCAGTTTTTACGTACCAAATTATGATCTAGATGCAGATGTGCAACATAGATATGAAATAGGATTAGTATAAATCCTGCATTTCGACAATGCATAATGTGTTATAATGTAAGTTATAAGTTTTATGAAGCATTGCTATGTAATATATTGCATTTGTATGCAATATGTTTTAGGATAAGAGTTATGATATGCAATATGTGATTGCATAATATATTGCATTTGTATGTAATATGTTTTAGGATAAGATGCAATATGTTGTAGGATAAGAGTTATGATATGCAATATGTGATTGCGTAAAATTTTGCATTTGTATGCAATATGTTTTAGGAGAAGAGTTAAGACATGCAATATGTGATTGCGTAATATATTGCACTTGTATGCAATATGTTTTAGGATAAAACTTATGATATGCAATATGTGATTGCGATATTTATTGCATTTGTGTGCAATATGTTTTAGGATAAGAGTTATGATATGCAATATGTGATTGCGTAAAATATTGCATTTGAATGCAATATGTTTTAGGATAAGAGTTATGATATGCAATATGTGACTGCGTAATATATTGCATTTGTATGCAATATGTTTTAGGATAAAACTTATGATATGCAATATGTGATTGCGATATATATTGCATTTGTATGCAATATGTTATAATATGCAATATGTGATTGTGATATATATTACATTGTGTGCAATATGTTTCAAAGAAGAATTATAATTTGCAAAATGTGATTGCGTTATATGATGTATTTGTTATGCAATAAGATGCATTTGTTATGCAATAAGTTTTAGAATAAAAGTTATGATTCACAAATGTGATTGCGTTATATGATGCATTTGTTATGCAATATGTTGCATTTGTTATGCAATAAGTTTCAGAATAAAAGTTATGATTCGCAAAATGTGATTGCGTTATATGATGCATTTGTTATGCAATAAGTTTCTGAGTACAAATTATGATTATCAAAATGTGTTTGCATTTTAAGTTGCATTTGTTATGCAATAGATTTTATAGTACAAATAATGATTTACAAGTGTATTTGCATATGATGTGGTTACATTTGATGTACTCAATAAGGTTAGTAAGAAGGTAACGTAAAGTTGAAAAGAAAGTGTCGTACCAGCCTCCTCGTTGTGAGGTAATAAAAGTATAGTTAAAGTTTGACCTCCCAGATGTGAGGTATACGACCTCGAAGTTCGATGGTCTTAAGTCTTCCACAAGGGAAGCATCACGTTTATGATCTCATGATTAAAGATGTTGGTACGAACACTAAAAGTTATAAGATAAAGAAAGTTAAGGAACAAAAGGTGGAAAGTTTAAGTGTAAGATAAGAAAATAAAAGGAACAAGGATAGAAAGTCAACGTAAGAAAGAATGGTCATAAGATGCTCATAATCGAAAGTTCATAATTGAGCATAAATTAAAACATGCATTGTGATTGTATTTGATTTGTTTATTGTGAAACATTTATATGCTATGAAAAACATTTTGAGGAATGTTTTGTACTAAATGTTTATGAAAACATGAATGACGTTATGAAGAGCAATCTGAGGATTATTTTATGTTAGATATTTTGTGAAAAACGTTTATGAGAAACGTTATAGCAATTGCTTTAGGAAAACATTTATGGGAAACGTTCTAGAAAAGGTTTTTTTTAAAGCATGTTTAAATGCTTTGTGAGATTTTGTTTGAACTTACTGAGCGAAAGCTCATAAAAGGTTTCTTCATGCTGTAGGTAGTTTTATGGATGACCAGTAGGACCCGTTAAAAGAGCTGGGTGCTGCGGAGGACAGATGCGAAGATTTGAGTATGGATATCATCACTATTTGCTTCCGCTATGCAAAGAAAAGGTTTTCTATTGTTTAATGTAGTGTTTGTGAAGTTTTAAGAAACGATTTGAAATGATTTTAAGGACAAGAGTTGAGCGATGTCTCAACTTGAATGGCGACAGATTTCGCATCGGTTTTAAAGAATGTTAAAGAAAAAAAAATTATTTCAGTATTTTTCTTACTAAGTAAGATTACTATTTATGAAATGATGTTTAAGAAAGTAAAGTGACTGCCCGAAAAGGTGGGTTGTCACAGGTGGTATCAGAGCAGTATCCTGCCTTCCCATCTCGCGTTGTCACATGTCCGCTACACCATAGCTCAAGTAAGTAAGTTAAGTTAAGTAGGAAGAAAAGTTAGAATTTAATGAATACGTGTTTTTGTTGGGCGTAGCCTTTGATATCGACACACCCAGATGAGCGACGAAAAGGTAAGGGTCAAAGGATGAACGTGATGTTTTATGCTAAAATGTCCTCGTAAGTCGACAGTAGTCGTTGTTTATTAGCGATGTCAAGTCAACGATGACAAAACGTGGTCAATGATGGTCAATAGATGGCCGACGGCTCAAAATCAAGAAGATGAGCTTGTGACACGTTATGATGTTTAGGCACACAATGGAGTCTCCGTAGGAGCAAATATTACTCTGTTGGAGTTATTTTGTATTGGCTCCACATATAATGAGGAAAAGTGGATCAAGATAACGGAATAATGACGGTCTAAAGTGATTTTCAGTGCTTTATGGAACTAGAGTGCCTGAGAGCAACTAATGTTAGATCACTAATTATGTGATTTGATCGAGCTTAAGCACTCCTTCACTGAGCTGAGACATGCGAATGACCTCGTAACTGCCCGGATGGGAAATACGGCTAAGACAACGATGCCCAATCTAGCAGCAGAAACCTCATAGATTGGAGAATGGAAGCTAGTAATATATACGTTATGAGAAAGATTATAGGAAAATGTCATTCTAGAATGGATATAGAACCGAAAATTATGGATTCTGTGGTCGAGTGACCCTGATCTTTAGAAAGAAATTAAGAGATTAGAATGGAAATAAACTATATTTCCGAGAATAGCATTCAATGATAGAATGCTAAACCTTTAGATGAATAGAAACTGCGCTCAAATGTTGAAAGATTAGAGTTGCGCAGCAGAAGTGTGGTGTATAATTTAATGGAATATGTCAAGAACATGATGAAAATTGTTGAAGTTTCAAGATGAAGGCTCAGTTTTAATGAAAAAGTAGTGACCAAGGAAGTATGTTAAGAACGAAAAAGGATGACAAGGAAGATGAACTACCTATGAAGGTTCTAATTTTCGAGGACGAAAATTGTTAAGGAGGGTAGATTGTAACACCCGAGATTTTTAATGCATTAAGAATGCATTAAGTTGATGATTATATTAAGACAAAGCACAGTTTAAAGAAAAATACTGTATAATAACATGGAAAATTATACAGTATTAAAGCAATGCAGTATAAGAATTGAATTGTGTGGACCACAATTTATTTTTATACTTTTATAAAAGAAAAGAAAAAAAAAGGAAAAATCAGAAAATCTCATAAAAACTCGACTCTCTCTCTCTACATTTTCTCTCTCTCTCCTCAAATCTCGTTAGAGATTCTGGCGTCCGTTTTCGACACCTCCTGCACCAATGGAAAGCTCTTGACGAGCTGAGTCCAACGAGGTGCCATGCCACCCAAACGCCACTGGAGGAGGCCACACGCGCCGCCCAAAGTGGCAGCGAAACCCATTTCTTTCCGACAAGATATCTTCATCGTCCGACGTCCGATCGACGTGATTCTTGTTCCTACACGACCACCGTGATGAGAGGAACAAAACCCACCCTTGGTGGCAGCTCAACAACGGCTGGAAAAGCTTCGTCGGAGCTGCCTGCCTCTGTCGTGTCATCGCAGCACAAAACCACCGATCACGGCGGTGGTGAGGAACACTGCTGCCACCGTTCGACTCAGACGGCGACGAGGAGTGAAACCCCTCGCCTAATTCCACGCCATAGCCGCGGCTGGTCGGAGTTCCACCTCCACCGTCGTGCACCGCCGCGACAGCCACCGATCACGACGTTCCTGGCCGCGTCGTCCTAAATTGAAAGGGGGAAAATGCTCAGAGTGACTCGGGGAACGAAAGCCCCAAGTCAATTTTACGATAGCTCCGTCGGAGATACAAGATCGGAGCCTCAATTTTTGCCGCCATCATTGGGCTTTGATCCGCATGGTTAGAGGCCAAATTGGATGAAATTGACCCCACCAATCGACTTAGGAGGGTCGAATTAGGGGGGGTAGGCTCGAGCTCAGCCCTCAACAGAGCCAACCGCCGCCGGTCAACGCCAATTTAGGATTTTGTGATCCGGACCTCCGATCAAAGATCCGAGACCGCCTCTCGACTTGTTTCGATGCTCTGAATGCAATGGTGACCTCCGTTCAAGTAAATTCCACTCTGGTGAAAATCCTTCGATACCGACTCCATGCAGATCGAGGCGATTCAAACAGCAGTATCGGAGTCCAGAATGACTGTTTCAATAATGTATGATCTCCAGGAAGCATTCCTAGCTATTTATGGTCGCTCGAGGAGCACTGTAGAGGATGCTTCACATACTGTAGATGCAGCGAGATACAACTGGATCTGCTTAGCTTGGAGTCCAAGTAAGTAGGAATCTCGCCTACAGTATAAACTGTTTTGAAATAAATTGTTTTACATGCTTTCATAGAAATTTATGAAATGCATGATCAGTGATTGTTACACTGTTTTATGTAAGAATGAGTTTTATAACGTTACAAGGTGACGAAAAACCCGTTAAGGGTAAAATCATCATTATGAAGGAAACGGCTAGAACGGAGTCGAACACTCTGATTTAGCATAATGTTATTAGACGAAAAATGTTCCATAATACGTTAAGTAACGTAACGGTCATATGAGATCAGAGATTTAACAAGGGATGTTTAAGTAAACGAGAGGTAAACCGATGGGTTACGAAGTTAAAAGGAAAGAACAGATAATGTTTGTGTTTTATTTTCAATCAAGTGGATTGATAAAAAGAAAGTTAATTAATGAGTCGGCTGTCATATGATCAGGACACAAAAGCCGACCAATGGAAGGAAAAGGAACGAGAAAGGAACGAAATAGAGAACGCTAGGGCATAGTCCGGGTAAGTTCAGATTTCACCTACGGCGTCAAGTAAATACTTTTTAATGCATCCATATGCATTTGTAAATGAGTTTGCAATGGTTATGCAAGTTGTTTTTAAAAGTATATTTGCATTTATTATGCAAAAAGGTTCTAAAGTACAAAATAAGGTTTGCATTGAATTTGCAACCGTTATGTTTGAAGCCTATTTGCATATTAATATGCATGAACGTTATGAACTATGATTGGTGTGTGTATTATAAATGTGACATGACTTAAAGTATTATATGGATATAATGTGAAATAGTTGCTATTCAAAGAAGAAAAATGTATAGCAACTCCACGATATGAGAGTATGAACGACAAATGAATGTATGATATGAATGACATGAGTATGAATAATATGTGAAAGCATGAAATGTGAAAGTATGATATGAACGACATGAATATGAGTAATATATGAAAGCATTAAATGTGAAAGTATGATATGAACGACATGAATATGAGTAATATAAGAAAGCATGAAATGTGGAAGTATGGTATGAATGACATGTATATGTATGATATGTTTATTAATATGATATGCAAGTATAGTACTTATACGAGCAAATAATATGGATAAGAATGTTATGATTGATGCTTGTTATCTATAATGTAACAAGATATAATATATAAGTACAATACCATGTAGTGCATAACGGATATGCACAATAAGGTCCATAAGAAATCCATTAAGGATATAATCTTCAATTTGCCTATAGCAAAACTAGAAAAATTACTATAAGACACCCTAGGTTCGATTAGAAATCATGAGAATGATTTAGATAATCAAGTAAAATTTAGAAAATTTCTCGTGACCGACAGCGAGGTCACAAAAGCAGAGCCAAGACAGAGACTTTATGAATACGAAGAAAAAAGAAGAAGATAAAAGCTAGTTTTTCCTTTTATTGCACCCCCAGGAAAGGCTAGACATGTTCAAGAGAGATATAGAAAGTTAAGCGTTGTTATGACCCTTAGAAGTTTTCAGACAGGTACGTAAACATGTTTTAAATCAACATTGTCACTAGTCTAGAACGACTACATGATAAAAGGGCTATAGACTGAACAATAAAAAGATGAACTTACTGACCAGTTTTTACGTACCAAATTATGATCTAGTTGTAGATGTGCAAGATAAATACGAAATAGGATTAGTATAAATCCTGCATTTCGACAATGCATAATGTGTTATAATGTAAGTTATAAGTTTTATGAAGCATTGCTATGTAATATATTGCATTTGTATGCAATATGTTTTAGGATAAGAGTTATGATATGCAATATGTGATTGCGTAAAATATGCAATATGTTTTAGGATAAGATTTATGATATGCAATATGTGATTGCGTAAAATATTGCATTTGTATGCAATATGTTTTAGGATAAGAGTTATGATATGCAATATGTGATTGCGTAATATATTGCACTTGTATGCAATATGTTTTAGGATAAAACTTATGATATGCAATATGTGATTGCGATATATATTGCATTTGTATGCAATATGTTTTAGGATAAAACTTATGATATGCAATATGTGATTGCGTAAAATATTGCATTTGTATGCAATATGTTTTAGGATAAGAGTTATGATATGCAATATGTGATTGCATAATATATTACATTTGTATTCAATATGTTTTAGGATAAAACTTATGATATGCAATATGTGATTGCGATATATATTGCATTTGTAATATGCAATATGTGATTGTGATATATATTACATTGTATGCAATATGTTTCAAAGAAGAATTATAATTTGCAAAATGTGATTGCATTATATGATGCATTTGTTATGCAATAAGATGCATTTGTTATGCAATAAGTTTCAGAATAAAAGTTATGATTCGCAAAATGTGATTGCGTTATATGATGCATTTGTTATGCAATATGTTGCATTTGTTATGCAATAAGTTTCAGAATAAAAGTTATGATTCGCAAAATGTGATTGCGTTATATGATGCATTTGTTATGCAATAAGTTGCATTTGTTATGCAATAAGTTTCTGAGTACAAATTATGATTATCAAAATGTGTTTGCATTTTAAGTTGCATTTGTTATGCAATAGATTTTATAGTACAAATAATGATTTACAAGTGTATTTGCATATGATGTGGTTACATTTGATGTGCTCAATAAGGTTTGTAAGAAGGTAACGTAAAGTTGAAAAGAAAGTGTCGTACCAGCCTCCTCATTGTGAGGTAATAAAAGTATAGTTAAAGTTTGACCTCCCAGATGTGAGGTATACGACCTCGAAGTTCGATGGTCTTAAGTCTTCCACAAGGGAAGCATCACGTTTATGATCTCATGATTAAAGATGTTGGTACGAACACTAAAAGTTATAAGATAAAGAAAGTTAAGGAACAAAAGGTGGAAAGTTTAAGTGCAAGATAAGAAAATAAAAGGAACAAGGATAGAAAGTCAAAGTAAGAAAGAATGGTCATAAGATGCTCATAATCGAAAGTTCATAATTGAGCATAAATTAAAACATGCATTGTGATTGTATTTGATTTGTTTATTGTGAAACATTTATATGCTATGAAAAACATTCTGAGGAATGTTTTGTATTAAATGTTTATGAAAACATGAATGATGTTATGAAGAACAATCTGAGGATTATTTTATGTTAGATATTTTGTGAAAAACGTTTATGAGAAACGTTATAGCAATTGCTTTAGGAAAACGTTTATGGGAAATGTTCTAGAAAAGGTTTTTTTTTCAAGCATGTTTAAATGCTTTGTGAGATTTTGTTTGAACTTACTGAGCGAAAGCTCATAAAAAGTTTCTTCATGCTGTAGGTAGTTTTATGGATGACCAGTAGGACCCGTTAAAAGAGCTGGGTGCTGCGGAGGACAGATGCGAAGATTTAGGTATGGATACCATCACTATTTGCTTCCGCTATGCAAAGAAAAGGTTTTATATTGTTTAATGTAGTGTTTGTGAAGTTTTAACAAACGATTTGAAATGATTTTAAGGACAAGAGTTGAGCGATGTCTCAACTTGAATGACGACAAATGTCGCATCAGTTTTAAAGAATGTTAAAGAAAAAAAAATTATTTCAGTATTTTCTTACTAAGTAAGATTACTATTTATGAAACGATGTTTAAGAAAGTAAAGTGACTGTCCGAAAAGGCGGGTCGTCACAATAGAAAAGTTGTCGTATCCACAGGGAGGTGAAAATTTGTAACTCGGGAGATTGTTAAAGATAAACGTTCAAAAAGGCAAGCACTTTTTTTAAAAGCAAAGTTTAAAATGAAAGAAATATTTTTGTGGTTTTCATTCAAAATTAAATTCAAAATTTAAAGCATAAATTAAAATGGTGAAACTTTGAGAATCCCTTGTATGTTTTACAACTGATATGGAATTTTAACTCTAAATAATAATTATCTAAAGCATTTGATTTATTATATCTTATCTCAGTAATTGCAAGCACTTTTTACTAATTATATAGGTCATCTTAAACCGACAATATAGCAAGCCATAATGCAGTAAGGGTATTCCTATAAAAACTTGCAAAATAATCATCTGTCACTAATGATTTAGTGCACTAATTATGAAAATTATAACTGCTGTCATTCAATTATAATTAACATAATTTTAAGATAGAAAAGATAATAACAAATCAAAATTAATATATTTTTATGAATAAATTATTGCGTTAATTTCGACAGCACCTCGACTTATTAATTGGTTTAAGAATACACTATGCCATTCTCTGTCTACAATAAATCAAGAATTACCCAGCATTTACAGTGCCAGTCTATGTCTATAATACAACAGAAACTCAACTTAATAAATGAGCATGACTTTAGTATTATTAATATTAATTATGCAACACAATTAAATTACATAAAGAAAACATGACTGAATTTATATAAAAATTGGCAGCATAACAACAGTAACAATAATTATTGAAAACATAAAGATATAATTTATTCCATAAAAATATAAGCATTACAACATAGATATAGACTTAAAACCCATACTAGAGTACTACGCATACAAGATCATCTCTCTGCCTCACCAGACTCTCTATACTAATTTATGCATTATTTTATTATATATATATTTTTTACCTAAGAGATAAAAAAGAGAAAACGGAAAAATGGGAGAAGGGGAAAGGGAAGAACGGGCCAAATGGCCCAAAGGGGTTGATGTGAATGAGGGGGGGAGAGCCCCTATTTATAGTGAAAATATTTCACTGTTTGAAGAATCGGATCAAAATGATCTGATCTAATCTCCATTTCCACGCTGAGAGTTGCTCTTTGATATGCGAATTTTAGTTTGGGATCCTGTGCTTTCGCAGGTCATGGCAGCACGAAACAGGCGCAATCTGACCCGTTGAACAAGCGATCCAATGGCTGGCAGAGGCGTTCGAGAATGGGCCTAGGTGGGACAGCAATTTTGGACTGTCAGATTGGTCTCGGTCATCGCATCGAACGGCTGGAAGAATAGCTACACGTGGACTCACCCACACGCGAGCAGACACGGCCTGCGACTCCCTTCTGACGTGTCTGCAGCTTGTCGGCGCGTGAATCACATGCGCCAATCGTTCTTCGACACGTGGACTGTACCCTGAGATTTCGCTGACGCACCAAATGATGAGTTGACACGTGTCTCTTCCTAGGACGGTTGAGATTGATTTGGCAGTGAATCCGACAGCTCTCATGATGCCACGTATCCCATTTAATATAAATTTGAATTTTCTTTATCTTTTTGATGCATTTGATGTCCGATTTTATCCATTTTGGTGCCGTTTTGCTCTGTTTTTCCTCTAGATTTCAAATCTAAAAATCACAAAAACACTAAAATTAATTATTTTACAAACATAATATTTACAAAATATTAAAAATATTTATTTTATATTAAAACACACAAAAATAAATAAAAACTCCTAAAATTTCTAGTCTCTTACGGTTTGATACAGATATAATTTTTGTGACTTGGAAATATTTTTAGAAATTACTAAAAATATAATAAGACTTATTTACAAACTTAAAACACACTATCAAACACACTAAAACTCAAAATAAAATAACCGCATTACTTTTACGGCTTTAATTATTTACAGACTAGACACTTATTTAACACACCGAAATGACTCTAAAAATTACTAAAAATTCTATTAAACATAAAAACACACTAAAATACATTTTTAAACATATTTTCACACCAAGACACAAAAATACTTTTTAACACACAATGCTATTAATTAGAGGATTTATTGAGAAATAAAAGCATAAATAAATTATTTAAGCCTTAGAAAATGTACACTTTTACAGTCTCATCATGCATTGAATTAGAGCTGCAATATACATAATTCAAATTAATTTTATATAAGAATTAAATTCTATTTCTTTTACATTTAATCAATTTACCTTATAATTTCTAAGTTGTTAGTGGATTCATATTTATTTATTGTGTCTTTTGATTTGTCAATGAGTGAGACTAATTTTTGTTTATCAATAGCTTAGACGTTGGAGATGCAAAATTATAAATAAGTGGAAGTATTACTTCACATACAAGGAATTGATGAGTTTGTTAAAGATAGAAATAAACGTTCCAATGAATATTAATTATGTACTCTGATTCATAATAAAATTATCCATTAAAGGATTAAAAATATCATTTGAAATTTTAACAATAATTAATAACCTAGTTTTGATAATGAATTTTATAAAGAACTATAAAATCACATGGCAAATCAAATGGTAAAGGTGTTTTTATAATTTATTCATATAATTTAAGATTGCAGTAGTTTTGATTTTATAATGACATAAAAAGTTAATAAGTATAATAGTTTCACTTTCGGAATTTTTTTAAATTCATACTGGCTTTATAGTTCTCTTAAAAGAATGAATAAAATTTTCTTGGACAATGTTCAGTCTTCTATGATTGTAAAAGAAATCACTTGGCATAATCTCTAAGCAGGGGCAGAGGAAGGTCTACATGAGTGGGGGCACATGCAACGGCTCACTTTTTTGAAATTTTATTACTTCTAATTTTGTGTAAAATTTAGTTATGCTCCTACAAATTTTAGTTATGCCTCACTTTGTATGAAAAATGTAATTATACCCTCACTCAATAGTTAAAATATGTAATTATGTCATTGTTAAATAAAAAATTAGCTTTGACTTTTTCTTATATTACCCTCACTCACTACAAAAAAAAACTACATTTAACGACATATTATTTACGACATGTAGTTTTTGAATGTCGTTGAAAAGTACATACAACGACATCTCCAACAAACATGTCCTTAATGAAATTTAAAAGAATAATTAACGACATCTGTATAGACGCCGTATTAAAGGTTTCCTTTTAACGACAATAGTTTAGTACCGTTAAATTATTTAATGACAAGTAGGAGATATCGTCAAAGCCTTGGAGATTCTACGACACCCCTTATGGACGACATCTTGACCAATATCGTCTATAAGGGGTGTCGTAGAATCTCCAAGGCTTTGACGACATTTCCTACTTATCGTTAAATAATTTAACGACACAAAACTATTGTCATTAAAAGGAGAGTTTTAATACGACATCTATATGGATGTCGTTAATTGTTGTTTCAAATGTCATTAACGACATGTTTGTTGGAGATGTCGTTGTATGTACTTTTCAACGACATTCAAAAACTACATATCGTAAATAATATGTCATTAAATGTAGTTTTTCTTATAGTGACTAAAAACATTTTTTCACTGCCACTATCTTGAGGTACTAGATTAGTGCCTAAACTAATACTGTCTAGGATGTTTTCGCTTCTACTTTCATGTAACACTAATATATTTGTGTTACATAGATGTTATGTGACACAATGAATATTAATTATACAAAAGTAATTATTTTTATAGGTAAAGTAAATGTTGTTTTGTAATTTTTATTCTATCAGATAAAAAATAAATTTTATAAATATGAAAAAATATTTATAGTAATTGCTAAGATAGATATGAATCAATTTTCAGTCCAAAGTGGATCACAACTTTCTACTAGATGGCATTTTAATTAAAGGATCACATAAAATAATTGATTGGATAATATGTTGCAATCCTTTTTGTAGAAGGAAGCCACATACCCATTATCTATATGGGAGTGTAAGTGTGAGTGTATACTACATATTGATAAGTTTGTGAATTGTTGTCACACCCCGAAGTACGGGTAGTGACGTGGAGAATTAATTAAGTTAATCAAACTAAATTATTGATTAAAATCACCAATTAAATGACTTGGGTTATTTTGAAAATCTTGATAATTTTAAAAATATTCTAAAATATTTATCGTTATTTTGAAATAGTAAAACATAAAGTAAAGTATTAAAGATAATTAAACATGAGCCAGGCCCCACCGGGCCCACATTAGTGCACACACATGGTATTGGCAATAATAAATTACAGCCACAGTCTAATACAAAAAATAAAAATGTGTGTATTACATGCCTTGATTTAAGTGAAGAAAACAACCTAAAACAGTATTCCTATAACTTACTTGTTGCCCTATTGCCTCCCTGTCAGTCTTAAGCTACAATTCATCTAGGGGCAAGGTTTTAAAAATAGATAAAGAAAAAGTGAGCAGGAGGCTCAGTTGGACTAAAGGTTCGAAAGACATTTAATTGAATATAATATTTTATTATAAACAAGAGTTAGAAAAGTAATAAATTGAAATTCGTTAAACTCATACTTATCGTTTTGCTCTTTTCAACCAAATCTAATCTAGGGTTGGGCTTTGAAAACATTAAATCAAGGTTAGATCCATTACAATGTAAGAATTATAAAATATAGTAGATAGAGTCATAAAATCTATTCTTACCATTAATCCATCAGTCATCCGTAAAAATTGACTTATTATTTAGCTTCTGGCAAAGCCATCATAATTACCATCATAGTGGCCCAGCTGGGTTTCAGGACTTGCCCCCAAGGTCGCACTTTCCACGACCCGATCTCTGTGGATGGCATCATGCACTTTGTGTATTTATCATTATTTAAATTCCATGTTACCAAGTATTCTTATTTACATTCATTATTTGATTCATTATGAGCATTCATTCTTAAGCAAGTAAGGAAAAATACTAAGAAAATCATTTTAATCATTCCTTAAAAATCCAAGTGAAAGCAATCATTTTGTGGCCAAAGGCCCTCTTTGAAAATGTTTAAAGCGTTTTGTCTTTTATTGAAAATATTTTGAAAGAATCTTTATGGCCAAAACCATTTAAAAACCTGGCCACCAAAGAAAGGGGTAGAAGTCCTACCTCGATATTCTACATCAGCGCTCACCACTGTAGTCTCGCTCCTCTATACGTTAGCTCCACGGAACTACGAATGACCTTAAAGGTAAACCAAGTCTCATCAATGTTTGACTCATAGTACTCTACAATATTACCCTACCTTATGGTGTTCTAGTGTGCCATTTATGTCTGCAAAGTTATACTATAAGGTTAAAATCTTAATCTGGGTTCAAAACAGTGAAAAAGGGTGAAAAATAGCCATCTTTTCCTTTGGGTCGGCCTACCGAATTCCCTAGTTTGGCCTGCCGAACCACACAATTCGACCTACCTGCTAGGTAGAACCATCCTACCAAACTTTCCCAAGTTTGGCCTACTGTAGGGATGAGTCTGGCCTGCCAGACTCATGAATCCGACCTGCCGAACTGGAAAAATCTAGAAAGTCTCAAATTCGAGCTTCGGCTTCCTTATTTCCAACCTGTTTTCTCAATTCCTAGGCATAGAAAACATTCATATATGATAAAAAAACATAAATAAACACTTTTAAAATAGTTTAAACAAGATTTACATAGGAATTTCCAAGAAAATCCAAAATGGGAAAAAAATGGAAAAACGTGATTTAATCCAATTTCTGTTCAATCAAGCTTAAATTCAAGTTGGGTTTAATTATTCTAACCTAGATTAAGGGTTTTCGAAGCTCATGAACCTCGATTACAACATTTTAAAGAAATTTAGAAAATTTAAAAAAAGTTTAAAAATTTGAAAAATAAACAAACTAACATTGGATTTAAGCTTTAAATCGAGTATATGATTGCCCGAACATATTCCCGAGCTTCCAATCCACCGAAATCGAAGCTTGAGCCTTGATTTTTGATCGAAAATGGGATGAAGGAGAGAAAGAGAGGGACAGTGAGAGAGAAACAAGGGAAAGAGTCTGAGAGACTAAGAGCGAGAGAGCGTGAGAGAGTGAGAGAAAAGGTAGGGAGAGAGAGATTTAAATAGAGGAAAAATGTGGTTTTGCAGTGTGAAGATCATGTTCTAACACATGGTTTTGAAGAAAGAGGACATTTTACACATTTGACAAATTGTTTAGTTTCAAAAACCAAATTAACAATTTAAAGTAATCAACAATAATTAAAAGTGATTTAAAAATATTTGTAATTTAAAATTAATTTGGAAATATCACAAAATAGTTAAGTTCAAATTATATTACGGCACACTAATTCACCATTTAATACACCAATCATACTTAACTAATTTCGGGGTGTTACATTTTCTCATACTACAGTTAAGTATTTTCTACTATAAATATACATTTAGCATTATATTTTTACTAAGGTCTTTTTATTGCCTCCATCTAAAATTTTGGTTGCTCTGTCTTTTTATTGTCTCCATCTAGAATTTTGGTTGCTTTTAACTTTAGAGATTAATTCATAGTGATGAAGGATTGGAAAAGGGAATTAAGAAGCCAAGAAGATTCAATTGCTGTCAACGTACATGTTAATTCAAGTAAAGGAGTAACAAGGAAAATCACACAGCTTTAAAATAATTGGTCATTTAAAATTGTTTTCCCTAGAAGGAATGAACAATTGGTTGATAATTATTTTACATAAAATATTATTGCGCTCTTCATATTTTATAATTTGTTCTTCCAAACCAACAAAATATTAATTTAGTTATATTATTTTAATTTTAGAATGAATAATTAATATGTTTAGACGTGACTTGATAACTTTGATAGTTTTTTTGGGTATACATATAACATTTGATTTTGTAAATTTTAATACGAACATGAGTTGGTGATGGGAAATTCTTTCATTAGATATGATACCTTTACGGATACTTATAGTGTAATTTCATGCTGCATATTTTTTGTCAACAACCAATATTGCATCCTCATTCAAACAATTACTCATGCCATACTAAGCCACTCGTAATACAACTTTTGTATTAGGACTAAGTTTTACATGCACCCATAATGTGTGTTGGAAAATTTGATTTGATGATGTCACATAATGTTAAAAAAATAATCAGATGCTAAGAAAATAACTAATGTTAATTACTATAGATTATAAGCTACATCTAATTTATTCATATCTCTTTAAGATCGAAAAACGCGTCTGCCTAATCAAATCTAGAAGTACCTTAAACACCTGATACTCTAGTCTATTCTATTCCTCAGATCACTGTATGTTTCATCACAACTCAACAAGTCTCCTTCTGCATCGATACGGCTCCTTCTAACTTCTAATGGATTCATATCATTAGCATGCCAAACATAGGAAAGTTCAGTAGGCCAGTCCAGTAAGGCCGGTAGGCTAAACTGTATAGTTTAGTAGGCCATACTAGGGGATTCGACAGGTTGATCGGCCACAAGAAAAACGGTTGTTTTTCACCCATTTTCACTGTTTTAAACCTATATTGAGAATTTAGTGTTAGACATGTATGGCCTAAGGTGTGAAAATTTAATAAGTTTTTAGAGACATTTTTATCAATAAAGAATTTATTTATTGTTTATATATACCAAATCTTGTCCTCTTTACGTACATATTTGTTGAATGTATATTAAGCAAACAATTGTTTGGTCTAAACTTTAAGAATTTGGCATATGATGGACAGATTATGCAAAAGACACGATTCTTAAGATGATGGTCTAAATCATAAGATTTGCAATTGAGGGAATAAAGTTGGGCGCTTTATTCATGTAAAGATTGTTATGTTGTCTATATCCTAATTAGGAGATGGTTTGTCTTGGCCATCGGAGGTGGACTCTATGAATTAAAACATTGGCACGTTGTCATAGGTGATGATGTGTTGGATCAGGACATAAAGTGAATTGATTTAGATTAATAATTCTGTCTCGGTAAATAGATTAACATTAGATGATCATTTGTATTGTATCTTAATCCTGAGATGAATAGTGGGCTCGTTGTCTTTACTTATGCCTTTTGATGTATCAAAGGGTGGCACCAACATCTTAATAGTGGTATGCATGCCGGTACGTTGGTGGCATGACTCTAGATAGCATAGACCTGTTATTAATAGATATGGAATCCATAGCTCCTCTTTAGGAGTAGTGATATCCTCTTACATGCGTTATCTTGTAATTGGAAAAATAGAGCGCTCAACCATTTAGACACATAGGTGTAACCAAATGGTATACTATCTTTGGATGCTAAGTTTTTCGATGGTGAGATAATGCAACGTAAGATAAAAATAATCATGAAGGTAAGATAGAACTTGTCCTTAAGCCGATTATGGATTATCATATGGAGATACGATACACTATGATATGTCATGGAGACTTAGCTATACGGGCTTCGAATTCTATGTAGTTTGATAGTGTAGCTTCAAGCTTTTAGTGGATTAGCGTTGGAGTTGATAATTATGAAATGTATATTTGGGATATTAGGTTTCATAATTATCAGGAGCTTGAACTATATAGGTCTATTTGGTCCCCTTTGCTAGCTCACAACATCTTGTAACGATATGACGTGCTTTTTCAATAATTGGTGACTTATGTCAGATTTATTAGATTGGTTAAATTTTGGAAGAATCAAATGATTCATGTCTGTTTATTAGTTGAATCAATTTTGTGATAAAATTAATTCAAGAAAAACTTGTTGAATTATTGGGATCGAATAATTCTTGTCTGTTTATCGGTTGATTTAATTTTGAATAAATTAGATCAAGATAAACTTGTAGAATTATTAGGAATTCATTTATTTTCTTAGAGATTAACTAGATAAAGTTGTTTTAGTCAGATAAATTTTCTATTGGGTTATTTGAATTAAAACTGAGACTTTATCCTATAGAATCTCGGGTGGAAAATAAAAGATTCGCTGAGATTTTACTCGACAGTTTGGCATGTCGATCCTCAAGTTTGGCCTGTCGATGGGGCCTGTTTGGCCCACCAATCATCATGATCAGCATGCTGATAAGCAAATGATAAGATCACGCGTTTTTACATGGATCTTATCAGATATTGATCCGAATTTGATTCTGATTCGAATTTTGAGACCTAATCTGATAAGGACTGATCCTGAACCTAACCTCTATAAATAAGGAGTAAGTCTTAAGAGTTACTCAGATCAATTGAGGGATTAAGAGTGATACTCTGCTGGTGATAATTTAGAAACTTCCTGAGAGCTATTGTTCATAAATCATGAACACTTGCTTTGGGTTCTCTCAATTGGTTGGAAGGAGAGTCACCTAAGGGAAGAGTTGTACGTGTGAGCCCACAGTCACTCTGATCGTGGATAGAGAATAGCAAAGAAGACCAGTTAGTTGAGGCTCTTCTGAAATGTTACTTCTCTTCACTAATTGCAAGAGCTTTTCGGCACACAAAGGTTAGTAAGATCTGGTTAATTTATGCATATAGCGTGTCAAACTTGTGTTTTAGAAAATACTCTAATATAAAATTTTTAAAAATTCTACTGCGTATTATTTTTCTAACAATTGGTATTAGAACCATAGTTTTTACAAAAATTTACGAGTTTGTGATCATGTTATATGTATAAATTTTGTGTTCTTAATCTCTCATATGCTTGAATTTAATTTTATAGAGAGTTTGCACTTTAGGTCTCTATATATTTTATATGTTGTCATGGATTATGTGGTAAATGTTCATTAATTCATTATGGTTGATTAAATAGTTATTTAATTATTTATTAATTAATTAATTTATACCGGTTATGGTTCCTTAGAGGTTAGAATGTGTATCTAGGTCTTTCATATAATTAGATGACCGACTATCATCTCTGTCTAGGAATTATTATTTATTTTTAAATTTGTAAGAATTTTGTAATTAAATAATCATTCAGAGAAGACGGATCTAGAAGGCGGATCTAAAAGATTGATGATGGTGCTCACAAGTATTTCTTGAGTCTCTAATTTTATGTTTTTGAATTGTTGAAAATAAAATTGATGAATTGCATTAAAAATTGTATTATTTGGAATGGGAGATTTTTGCTCGGTCGGCATGTAGAACCCATAGTTCGGCAGCCCAGACGTGAGGTTTGATAGGCCGACAACGGGGCAAAAATCAAAGGCTTTGCCGGCAGGCCAAACTTTCAGTTCAGCAGGCCAATCTTTCTTATTGGTCGGCCGATGGGTCGTGACTGGCAAGCCGATCACCAGATTGGCTTACCGACCGAGAGTTGAAAAATTTCCAAAAAAGGTGAAGTTTTAATTTTATTTTTGGGACAATTCTTAGAGACATTAAATTTGAATATGACCAGAAATATGAAGTATTCGATTGATACGAGATTGAAGACTTAAAGATGGAAATTACATGATGAGAGATACAACCTGAGAATTCAAGGATGAAGAATCGATAATATGTTTCGATTATTCTCTTGTAATTTTTTATTTCTATTCTCTAGGGTGGAACTATAATATTACAGTTATTTATTATTTTGCTTGTAGCTTTGCTTGTCTGCATTATAATATGATTTGCCATGTACATTGATAACATGTCATATAGAATAAGGAGTGCCGCTCATATTAAAATTGTTCATCCATATTCTTAAAATAAAACCTTGATTTCAAAAGATTGAGTGGGAGAAGGTTTTCGAAGAGAGGACCTAAGGCCTCCATCGTTGGTATATAGGCAGAACATGGTGGTCCTGACCCCCTAGGAAGGGATTTCTATCATGTACCAGATTAGATCTCTAAGAGGATAAGGTATTCTGGCATGATTTATGGTTACACACCCCTAGGTGGAGATTATAAATCATGGATAAAATATTGAAACGATGGTTATACACTCGCGTTAATTTTCTTATTAACCTCCCCTAGGAGCTCTGTTAATAAAATTAATGGTCAAAGAAACGATTATTTGTATATGTTGAATCATACGGGTCCTAGATGGCATATATTAATTAGGAGGGGATCCGTGTTCTTGATTGAATTTGGCATGACTTCCCTAGGAGCTTGTTGAATTCTGAGTTGGGAATTATCGTTGTAAGGTTGTGATATTTTCAAGGTTTTGACACATAAACATATTTGTATGTTTTTACATGATTGTGTTATCTTACTAAATTATTATGATATGTTTGCTTATGTTTGGTATATGATTCTTTATTGTAGATTAAAAATGTCCAAAAACATTTTGTCTTCGATACTTGACAAAAACCTATTAACCGGAGAGAATTATAATGATTGGAAATGGAACCTGGATACCATCCTCTCCTTTGAGAAACTGAAATATGTACTGACAACTCCTTGTCCTCCTGAGCCTACGAGAGACTCAACTAATGAGCAATTCCAAGTGTATGATCGCTGGAAAGATGCTAATGATCAGGCCTGTTGCTATGTTATGGCTAGCATGAATAATGTGTTGCAGGCTCAACATCAGGATTATGAGACTGCGAAGCAAATCTTGGATAATCTTGAAGATTTTTTTGGAGGCCAGGCCATAACAAAGCGGCAAGGGGCGCTATAGAAACTTCTTAACTATAAACAGAGGCCGGGGACATCTATAAAGGAGCATATGATGTTGGTCATGGGTTACCTCGCTGAGGCTCAAACCAATGGAGCCGACATCAATGCTGAAACTCAGATGACTATGGTCTTTGAGACTCTGTCAAAGGAATTTATTCCATTTAGAGTTGCATTTAATTTAAGCAATAGACAGGATATGACCTTGACGGAATTAATGAAACAATTACAGGAGTTCAAACTGCAGATCAGGGAGTCTCTTATGGGTGGAGAGGCCAACATGGTAGCTACTTCTGGTTCCAATCCCAACTTTGGGAATGGTAAGAAGCAACGGGCCAAGAACAGAAAGTCTTCTATTCCTACTAGCACCAAGAGCAAGAAGAAGAAGAACCCAAAGAAGCTTAAGTACTTCTTTTGTGGGAAGGTTGGGCACATCAAGAAGTATTTCAAGGACTTCTTGTTGGAAACGCGGTGCGCAGCGGAATTTTAAAATTTTTCATAAGAGTAATTTCTAAAAATACAAGTTTGACATGCTATATGTATAAATTAGACAGATCTTACTAACCTTTATGTGAAGATCCTCCGTAGTCAGTGAAGAGAAGTAACGTTCCAGAAGAGCCTCAACCAACTGGTCTTCTTTGCTATTCTCTATCCACAACCAGAGTGAGTGTGGGCTCACATGTACAGTTCTTCCACCGGTGACTCTCCTTCCAACCAAGAGAGAGAACCCAAA
The DNA here is from genome assembly GCA_025403435.1 of Artocarpus heterophyllus. NCBI lineage: Eukaryota > Viridiplantae > Streptophyta > Magnoliopsida > Rosales > Moraceae > Artocarpus > Artocarpus heterophyllus. The sequence continues at coordinate 26,770,142 of CM046342.1, forward strand.
GCTAGTGTTCGTGATTTGTGAACAAAAGCTCTCAGGGAGTTTTTTAGATGCTCACTAGAAGAGTATCACTCTTAATCTCTCAATTGATCTTAGTAAATCATAAGACTCACTCCCTTTATATAGCCATTGGTCCTGGGGTCAGTCCTTATCAGATTAGGTCTCAAAAACTCGAAATAGAATAAAATTTGGATCAATATCTGATAAGATCTGCGTGAAAATGCGTAATCTTATCTCTCGCTAATCGGCAGGCCGAACAGGCTCCATCGGTAGGCCGAACTCGTAATTCAGTAGGCCAAACTCTCGAGAAAAAATCTCCGCGAATCTTTTATTTTCCACCCAAGATTCTAAAGGATAAAGTCTCAGTTTTGATTCAAATAACCCAATAGAAAAGATATCTGATCAAAACAAACTTTATCAAGATGATCTCTAAGAAAATAAATCAATTCACAATAATTCTACAAGTTTATCTTGATCTAATTTATCTAAAATTAAATCAACCGATAAACAGACAAGAATTATCCGATCCCAATAATTCAACAAGTTTATCTTAAATTAATTTTATTACAAAATTAATTCAACCAATAAACAGACATGAATTATTTGATTCTTACAAATTTTAAACCAATTTGATAATTCCGACATAAGTCACCAATTATTGGAAAAAGCACGCCGTGTCGTTATAGGATTTTGTGAGCTAGCAAAGGGGACCAAAAATGGACCTATAAAGTTCAAGCTCATGATAATTATGAAACCCAATATCCCATATATACATTTCACAATTATCAACTCTAACGCTACTCCACTAAAAGCTTGGAGCTGCACTCTCGAACTTTATAGAATTACAAAGCTCGTGTAGCTAAGTCTCCATGACATATCATAGTGTATCGTATCCCCATATGATAATCCATAATCAGCTTAAGGACAAGTTCTGTCTTACCTTCCCAATTATTTTTATCTTACGTTCCATTGTCTCACCATTAGAAAACTTACCATCCAAAGATAGTATACCATTCGGTTACACCTATGTATCCAAATGGTTGAGCGCTCCAGTTTTTCAATTACAGGACAACGCATATAAGAGGATATCATTACTCCTAAAGAGGAGCTATGGATTCCATATCTATGAATAACAAGTCTACGCTATCAAGAGTCATGCCTCCAACGTACCAGCATGCATACCACTATTGAGATGTGGAAGTCACCCATTGGTACATCAAAAGACACAAGTCGAGACAACGGGCCCACTATTCATCTCAGGATTAAGATACAATACAAATGATTGTCTAAAGTGAATCGATTTGCCAAGATAGAATTATTAATCGAAATCAATTCACTTTATGTCCCGATCCAACACATCGTCACCTATGACAACATGCCAATGTTTCTATTCATGGAGTCCAACTCCGATGGCTAAGACAAGCAATCTCCTAAAGGGATATAGACAACATAACAATCTTTACATGAATAAAGCGCCCAATTTTATTCCCTCGATTGCGGATCATATGTTTTAGACCATCACCTTAAGAATCGTGTCTTCCACATAATCATCCCATCATACGCCCAATTCTTAATGTTTAGATCGACAGTCTCAGACTACTGTTTGCTTAACATACATTCAACAAATATGAACGTAAAGAGGACTAGATTTGGTATATATAAATGAATAAATTCTTTATTGATAAAAATGTCTCCAAAAGCATATTACATTTTTACTCCTTAGGGCATACATGTTTAACAATCTCCCACTTGCACTAAGTGAGTAAATACAACAAATTTCGCATCCCCATAGCTTCCACATGCCTCTCGAAGACTCTCCCAGTAAGTGTCTTCGTAAATGGATCTGCTAAATTGTCCTCTGATGTGATCTTGCACACCGTGACATGCCCGCCCTCAATGAAGTCCTTTATCACATGATACTTCCGATCAATATGCTTACTCTTCTTGTGAAACCTTGGTTCCTTAGCATTAGCTACCGCCGCCCTGTTATCACAGTACAGTGATACCGCTCTATCCATACCAGGAACTACCTCAAGATCCCCAAGGAACTTGCAGAGCTACACTGCTTCTTTTGAAGCATCACTAGCTGCCACATACTCGGCCTCCATCGTTGAATCCAAAGTACCATCTTGCTTTGCACTTCTCCAACTGATGGCATCATCGCACAGAGTAAACACAAGCCCCGAAGTCGATTTCCTAGAATCTAGACAGGATTGAAAATCTGAATCAGTGTATCCTAGAGGAATTAAATCCTCACCTGAATACACAAGCATATACCCTCGAGTCATTCTCAGGTACTTGAAAATATGCTTTACCGTAACCCAATGGTTCGGTCCTGGATCCACCTAAAATCGACTTACAATCAAGACCGCATAACTAATATCCAGTCGTGTGCAAAGTATGGCATACATGAGACTACCCACTGCTGAAGCATAAGGCACCTTCTTCATGTATTCTCTTTCTTCATAAGACTTTGGAGAGTCTTTCTTAGAAAGAGTAATTCCAGACCTAGATGGTTGCCCACCTTTCTTGGAATCCTGCATTGCAAACCTTCTGAGAATTTTATCTATGTAGCCGGCCTATGACAAAGCTATCATTTTGTTCTTTCTATCCCAAAAGATCTGGATATCGAGAACAAAATTAGCCTCACCCAAGTCCTTCATGTCAAACTGCTTGGTCAACCATAATTTGACCAATGACAATGCCCCAACGTCATTGCCAATTAGCAGAATGTCATCCACATAGAGCAGTAGAAAAACCACCTTCCCATCTTTAATGTGTTTGTAAACACATGGTTCATCCACATTTTGTGAGAACCCATAAGTCTTGATCACTTGATCAAATCTTATGTTCCAAGAACGGAAAGCCTGCTTAAGTCCATAAATTGACTTTAGCAGCTTATAAACCTTACCCTCTTGACCCGTGACCTTAAACCTGTCTGGTTGTTTCATATAAATGGACTCATCAAGATAGCCATTCAGAAAAGTCATCTTGACATCCATCTGCCAAATCTCGTAGTCGAGAGCGGCAGCTATGGACAAGAGAACCCGGATGGACTTAAGCATGGCTACAGGCGAAAATGTTTCCTCATAATCGATTCCTTTGTTTTGTGTATAACCCTTAGCTACCAGTCTAGCCTTAAAGGTTTCAATATTTCCATCCACTCCACTTTTCCTCTTGTAGATCCACTTACACCCTATGGGTTTTGCCCCTTCGAGAAGATCCACAAGGTCTCAGACCCGATTAGTCTCCATAGACTTCATCTCTATGTTCATGGCCTCTGTCCAGAGTTTTGAATCAACATCCTCTATAGCTTCTGAGTAAGTATAAGGATCCCTATCATGTTCATTCGGTTCAGCCAAGAAGACCTCCCCATTGAACATATACCTCTCAGGTTGACGCCCGATCCTCCCACTATGCCAAAGCCCCTAAGATTGTTGTTCAAGTTTGTTTGGTTTTTCTGCACCGATCGGAATGGTTTCATTCGGAACCTCAGGAGTGAATGGATCACCCCTTAACTCCTCAAGCACCACTTTGCTTCGAGGTTTAAAGTTGTCCATGTAACTCTCCTCAAGGAAAGTTGCATTAGTTGAAACCACGACTTTATTTTCCTTTGGGTTATAAAAATAACCCACTTTAGTCCCTTTTGGATATCCTACAAACACGCAAACTTTTGAACGTGCTTCCAACTCATTCGGATCCTTAAACAGGACATGAGCCGGACATCCCCATATACGAATATGGTTTAAGGATGTCTTCCTTCTTGTCCACAACTCGTGAGGAGTTTTAGGGACCGATTTTGAAGGCACATTGTTCAAAAGATAACATGCAGTTTGTAGTGCATATCCCCAAAAGGATAAAGGTAATGATGAATAACTCATCATGGACCTAATCATGTCCAACAAAGTCCTATTCCTTCTCTCCGCTATGCCATACTACTGCGGAGTGCCCGGCGCAGTCAAATGGGATAAAATCCCATTCTCTAACAAGTGTCCCAGGAACTCATCAGAAAAGTATTCCCCACCTCGATCAGATCGAAGTGCCTTTATGGGTCTACCCAATTGCTTTTCCACTTCAGCCTGAAACTCTCTGAACTTATCATAAGTTTTGGTTTTGTGGTGCATTAGGTACACATACCCATATCTTGAGTGATCGTCAATAAAAGTGACGAAGTACTCATACCCTCCTCGTGCTCGGATGTTCATTGGTCCGCAAACATCACTATGCACAAGTTCTAGAACCCCTTCGGCCCTATTGCCCTTAGACCTGTATGGTCTTTTGGTCGTTTTACCCTTCAAACAAGATTCACATTGAGGTATAGATTCCACCTTTAAGTGACTTAAAGGTCCATCCCTTACCAATCTTTGAATCCTATTCAGGTTAATATGGCCAAGGCACAAATGCCAAAGATAAGTCTTATAAGAGTGAGAAGTTTTAAGTCTTTTAGAGTCATTATCACTTATCTTAGCATTAAGCAATAAGTCCATCTTAGGTCTGATAAAATATAGATTATTTTGCATCCATCTAGAACAGATAAAAGATTTGTTTTTACGAATCACCACTTTTTTATTAAAAGATACCATGTAGGAGTCCTTAAATAAAGAAGATACAGAAATTAAATTCCTTTTAAATTTTGGAACATAAAAACAATCTCGCAAAATTAAATTTCTATAATTATCAAAGTAAAGATGGACATCTCCCACTGCTTCTGCTGAGACCAAGGATCCATCGCCCATCCGAAGCATTAAGTCTTCACGTAGCAGACTTCTCGTTTCTTTGAATCCCTGCAGAGAAACACAAACATGATTAGTTGCACCGAAATCTATGACCTAGATGTCATTGGATTCCTCAACCAAACAAGTTTCTAAATATAGAAGATCACACCTACCTCCCTTGGAAAGGAAGTCCTTGCAATGCTTCTTTATATGCCCGACCTTACCATAGAAGAAGCACTTAAGCTTCTTTGGGTTCTTCTTTTTCTTCTTCTTGCTCTTGGTAGCAGCAGGAATAGAAGACATCCCGTTCTTGGCCCGTTGCTTCTTTCCATTCCTTGAGTTAGGATTGGAACTAGAAGCAGCTACCATGTTGGCCTCACCACCAACAGGAGACTCCCTGATCAACAGTTCAAACTCCTGTAACTGTTTCATTAGTTCTGTCAAGGTCATATCCTGTCTATTACTTAAATTAAAAGTAGCTCTAAACAGAATAAATTCCTTAGACAGAGTCTCAAAGACCATAGTCATCTGAGTTTCAGCATCAATGTCGGCTCCATTGGTTTGAGCCTCAGCAAGGTAACCCATGACCAATATCATGTGCTCCTTTACAGATGTCCCCGGTCTCTGTCTACAGTCTAAGAGTTTCTGAAGCGCCCCTTGCCGCTTTGTTATGGCCTGGCCTCCAAACATATCCTCAAGATTATCCAAGATCTGCTTCGCAGTCTCATAATCCTGATGTTGAGCCTGCAGCACATTGTTCATGCTAGCCATAACATAGCAACGGGCCTGATCATTAGCATCTTTGCAGCGGTCGTATGCTTGGAATTGCTCATTACTTGAGTATCCCGTTGGCTCGGGAGGACAAGGGGTTGTCAGTATATATTTTAGTTTCCCAAAGGAAAGGATGATGTCCAGGTTCCGTTTCCAATCGTTATAATTCTCACCGGTTAATTGGTTTTTGTCAAGTATCGATGATAAAGCATTTTTAGACATTTTCAATCTACAATAAAGAATCATATACCAAACATAAGCAAACATATATAATAATTTAGTAAGATAACACAATCATGTAAAATCATACAAATGTGTTTATGTGTCAAAACCTAGAAAATATCACAACCTTACAATGATAATTCCCAACTCATAATTCAACAAGCTCCTAGGGGAGTCATGTCAAATTCAATCAGGAGCACGGATCCCCTCCTGATTAATATATGCCATCCAGGACCCGCATGATCCAGCATATACTAATAATCGTTTCTTTGGCCATTAATTTTATTAACAGAGCTCCTAGGAGAGGTTAATAATAAAATTAACGTGAGTGTATAACCATCATTTCAATATTTTATCCATGATTTATAATCACCACCTAGGGGTGTGCAACCATAAATCACACTAAAATACCTTATCCTTTCAGAGATCCAATTTGGTACATGATAGAAATCCCTTCCTAGGGGTCGGGACCACCATGTTCTTCCTATGGACCAACAATGGAGGCCTTAGGTTCTCTCTTCGAAAACCTTCTCCCACTCAATCTTTTGAAATCAAGGTTTTATTTTAAAATTATGCATGAACAATTTTAATATGAGCGGCACTCCCTATTCTATATGACATGTTATCAATATACATGGTAAAGCATATTATAATGCAGACAAGCAAAGCAATCAAGCAAAGCTACAAGCAAAATAATAATAACCATAATATTATGGTTCCACCCTAGAGAATAGAAAAATAAGATTACAAGAGAATAATCGAGACATTTATCGATTCTTCATCCTTGAATTCTCAAGCAGTATCCTTGTTCATGCAATATCCATCTTCAAGTCTTCAATCCCATATGAATCAAAAACTTCATATTTCCGGTCATATCCAAATTTAATGTTTCTCAAAATTGTCTCAAAAATAAAATAAAAACTGCACTGAAAAAATTGCACCTTTTCTGGACACTTGGCAGCTCTCGGACGGCAGGTCGATCTGGGTGATCGGCCTGCCGGTCATGCTTCATTGGCCTGCCGATCTAATACATCAGCCTGCCGATCCATGAAGGTTCGGCCTGCCGGCAGAGCACCCCAATTTCTGCCCCACTGTCGGCCTGCCGGACCACACATCCGGCCTACCGATCTGTGACCTTCGGCCTGCCAAACTATGATGTCTGGCATGCCGACCAAGTAGAAAAAACTTATTCCAAAAAATACAACTTTAATGCAATTCATCAATTTTATTTTCAACAATTCAAAAACATAAAATTAGTGACTCAGGAAATACCTGGGGGGGGCATCATCATTCTTCTAGATCCATCTTCTCCAAATAATTATTTAATTACAAATTTTACAAATTTAAAATTAAATAAAAATTCCTAAATGAAGATGATAGTCCACCATCTAATTAAATGAAAAACCTAGATAGATATTCTAACCTCTAAGGAACCACAACCGGTATTAATTAATTAATAAATAATTAAAACAACGATTTAATCAACCATAATAAATTAATAAACATTTACCACATAATCCATGACAACATTTATAATTTATAGAAACCTAGAGTGCCATCTCTCTATAAAATTAATTTCAAGCATAGGAGAGATAAAGATCACAAAATTTATGCATATAATATGATCACAAACTTGTAAATTTATGTAAAAAAACATGGCTCGGATACCAATTGTTGGAAAAGTGGTACGTAGCAAAATTTTAAAATTTTTCATCAGAGTAATTTCCAAAAACACAAGTTTGACATGCTATATGTATAAATTAGACAAATCTTACTAACCTTTATGTGAAGATCCTCCGCAGTCAGTGAAGAGAAGTAACGTTCCAGAAGAGCCTCAACCAATTGGTCTTCTTTACTATTCTCTGTCTACAACCGGAGTGAGTGTGGTCTCACACGTACAGCTCTTCCACTGGTGACTCTCCTTCCAACCAAGAGAGAGAACCCAAAGCTAGTGTTTGTGATTTGTGAGAAAAAGCTCTCAGGGAGTTTTTCAGATGCTCACTAGAAGAGTATCACTCTTAATCTCTCAATTGATCTTAGTAAATCATGAGACTCGCTCCCTTTATATAGCCATTGGTCCTGGGGTCAGTCCTTATCAGATTAGGTCTCAAAAACTCAAAACAGAATCAAATTTGGATTAATATCTAATAAGATCCGCTTGAAAACGCGTAATCTTATTTCTCGTTGATCGGCAGGCCAAACAGGCTCCATCGGCAGTCCGAACTCGTCATTCGGCAGGCCGAACTCCCGAGAAAAAATCTTCGCAAATCTTTTATTTTCCACTCGAGATTCTAAAGGATAAAGTCTCAGTTTTGATTCAAATAACCCAATTGAAAAGATATCTGATCAAAATAAACTTTATCAAGATAATCTCTAAGAAAATAAATCAATTCACAATAATTCTACAAGTTTATCTTGATCTAATTTATCCAAAATTAAATCAACCGATAAACAGACAAGAATTATCCGATCCCAATAATTCAACAAGTTTATCTTAAATTAATTTTATTACAAAACTAATTCAACCAATAAACAGACATGAATTATTTGATTCTTACAAATTTTAAACCAATCTGATATTTCAGACATAAGTCACCAATTATTGGAAAAAGCACGCCGTGTCGTTATAGGATTTTGTGAGCTAGCAAAGGGGACCAAAAATGGACCTATAAAGTTCAAGCTCATGATAATTATGAAACCCAATATCCCAGATATACATTTCATAATTATCAACTCCAACGCTACTCCACTAAAAGCTTGAACCTGCACTCTCAAACTTTATAGAATTACAAAGCTCGTGTATCTAAGTCTCCATGACATATCATAGTGTATCGTATCCCCATATGATAATCCATAATCGGCTTAAGGACAAGTTCTGTCTTACCTTCCTGATTATTTTTATCTTACGTTCCATTGTCTCACCATTAGAAAACTTACCATCCAAAGATAGTATACCGTTCGGTTACACCTATGTATCCAAATGGTTGAGCGCTCTAGTCTTCCAATTACAGACAATGCATATAAGAGGATATCATTACTCCTAAAGAGGAGCTATGGATTCCATATCTATGAATAACAAGTCTACGCTATCAAGAGTCACGCCTCCAATGTACTGGCATGCATACCACTATTGAGATGTGGAAGTCACCCATTGGTACATCAAAAGACACAAGTCGAGACAACGGGCCCACTATTCATCTCAGGATTAAGATACAATACAAATGATTGTCTAAAGTGAATCAATTTGCCAAGACAGAATTATTAATCCAAATCAATTCACTTTATGTCCCGATCCAACACATCGTCACCTATGACAACGTGGCAATGTTTCTATTCACGGAGTCCAACTCCGATGGCCAAGACAAGCCATCTCCCAAAGGGATATAGACAACATAACAATCTTTACATGAATAAAGCACCAAACTTTATTCCCTCGATTGCGGATCATATGTTTTAGACCATCACCATAAGAATCGTGTGTTCCGCATAATCATCCCATCATATGCCCAATTCTTAAGGTTTAGATCGACAGTCTCAGACTACTGTTTGCTTAACATACAATCAACAAATATGAACGTAAAGAGGACTAGATTTGGTATATATAAATGAATAAATTCTTTATTGATAAAAATGTCTCCAAAAATATATTACATTTTTACTCCTTAAGGCATACATGTTTAACACTTCCTTTTCAAAGGAGGTAGGTGTGATCTTCTGTATTTAGAAACTTGTTTAGTTGAGGAATCCAATGACACTTGGGTCATAGATTCTGATGCAACTAATCATTTTGTGTTTCTCTACAAGGGTTCAAAGAAACGAGAAGTCTGCTACATGAAAACTTCACGCTTCGGATGGGCGATGGATCCTTGGTCTCAGCGCAAGCAGTGGGAGACACCCATCTTTATTTTGATGATTAAAGGAATTTATTTTTGCAAGATTGTTATTATGTTCCTAAATTTAAAAGGAATTTAATTTCTGTAGCTTGTTTATTTAAAGACTCCTATTTGGTTTCTTTTAATGATAAAGTGGTGATTGGTAAAAATAAATCTTTTATCTATTCTGGATGGATGTAAAATAATCTATATTTTATCAAACCTAAGATGGACTACTGCATAATGCTGAGATGATTGATAATAACTCTAAAAGACTTAAACTTCTCACTCTAATAAGACTTATCTTTGGCATTTACGCCTTGGTCATATTAACCTGAATAGGATTCAAAGGTTAGTAAGGGATGGACCTTTAAGTCACTTAAAGGTAAAATCTATACCTCAATGTGAATCTTGTTTGGAGGGTAAAATGGCCAAAGAACATTAGGGTCTAAGGGCAATAGAGGCGAAGGGGTTCTAGAACTTGTGCATAGTGATGTTTGTGGACCGATAAACATCCAGGCACGAGGAGGGTATGAGTACTTTGTCACTTTTATTGACGATTACTCAAGATATGGGTATGTGTACCTGATGCACCACAAAAGCCAAAGTTTTGACAAGTTTAGGGAGTTTTAGGCATAGGTGAAAAAGCAATTAGGTAGACCCATAAAGGCACTTCGATCCGATCAAGGTGGAGAATACCTTTCTAATGAGTTCTTAGGACACTTATTAGAGAATGGGATTTTATCCCATTTGACTACGCCGGGCACTCCGTAGTAGAATGGCATAGTGGAGAGAAGGAATAGGACTTTATTGGACATGGTCAGGTCCACGATGAGTTATTCATCATTGCCTTCATCCTTTTGGGGATATGTACTATAAATCGCATGTTATCTTTTGAACAATGTGTCTTCAAAATTGGTCCCTAAAACTCCTCACGAGTTGTGGATAGGTAGGAAGACATCCTTAAACCATATTTGCATATGGGAATGTCTGGCTCATGTCTTGTTTAAGGATCTGAATAAGTTGGAAGCACGTTCGGAAGTTTGCGTGTTTGTAGGATATCCAAAAGGGACTAAAGGGGGTTGTTTCTATAACCCAAAGGAAAATAAAGTCGTGGTTTCAACTAATGCAACTTTCCTTGAGAAGAGTTACATGGACGGCTTTAAACCTCAAAGCAAATTGGTGCTTGAGGAGTTAAGGGGTGATCTGATCACTCCAGAGGTTCCGAATGAAACCGTTCCAATCAGTGTAGAAAAACCAAACAAACCTAAACAACAACCAGAGGGTCTTCGACGTAGTGGGAGGATCGGGCGTCAACCTAAGTGGTATGTGTTCAATGGGGAGCTCTTTTTGGCTGAACCAGATGAACGTGACAAGGATCCTTATACTTACGCAAAAGCTATGGAAGATGTTGATTCAAAACTCTAGACAGAGGCCATGAACATTGAGACGAAGTCTATGGAGACTAATCAGGTCTAGGAGCTTGTGAATCTTCCTGAAGGGGTAAAACCCATAGGGTGTAAGTGGATCTACAAGAGGAAAAGAAGAGTAGATGGAAAGGTCAAAACCTTTAAAGCTAGATTGGTAGCTAAGGGTTGTACGCAAAAGGAAGGAACCGATTATGAGGAAACCTTTTTGCCTGTAGCTATGCTTAAGTCCATCTAGATTCTCTTGTCCATAGCTGCTGCTCTCGATTACGAGATTTGGCAGATGGATGTCACGATAGCTTTTCTGAATGGCTATGGCAGATGGATGTCAAGACAGCTTTTCTAAATGGCTATCTTAATGAGTCTATTTATATGGCACAACCAGACGGGTTCAAGGTCAAGGGTTAAGAGGGTAAGGTTTGTAAGCTGCTAAAGTCAATTTATGGACTTAAGTAGGCTTCTCGTTCTTGGAACATAAGATTTGATCAAATGATCAAGACTTATGGGTTCTCACAAAATGTGGATGAGCCATGTGTTTACAAACACATTAAGGATGGGAAGATGGTTTTTCTATTGCTCTATGTAAACGACATTCTGCTAATTGGCAATGACATTTGGGCATTGCCAACGGTCAAATTATGGTTGACCAAGCAGTTTGACATAAAGGACTTGGGTGAGGCTAATTTTGTTCTCGGTATCTAGATCTTTCGGGATAGCAAGAAAAAAATGATAGCTTTGTCCCAAGCCGGCTAAATAGATAAAATTCTTAGGAGGTTTGCAATACAGGATTCCAAGAAAGGTGGGCAACCATCTAGGCCTAGAATTACTCTTTCTAAGAAAGACTCTCTAAAGTCTTATGAAGAAAGAGAATACATGAAGAAGGTGCCTTATGATTCGGTAGTGGGTTGTCTCATGTATGTCATGCTTTGCACACGACCGGATATTAGTTATACGGTCGAGATTATAAGTCGATTTCAGACGGATCCAAGACTAAACCATTGGGTTACAGTAAAGTATATTTTCAAGTACCTGAGAAGGACTCGAGGGTATATGCTTTTATATTCGGGTGAGGACTTGACTCCTCTAGGATATACAGACTTGAATTTTCAATCCTGTCTGGATTTTAGGAAATTAACTTCAGGTTTTATGTTTACTTTGGGCGGCAGTGCCATTAGTTGGAGAAGTGCCAAGCAAGATTGCACTTCGGATTCAACGATGGAGGCCAAGTATGTGGCAGCTAGTGATGCTTCGACGAAAGCAGTGTGGCTCTGCAAGTTCCTTGGGGCTCTTGAGGTAGTTCCTGCTATGGATAAGGCAATATCACTGTATTGTGATAACAGTGCGGCTGTAGCACATCATAAGGAACCAAGATTTCACAAGAAGAGTAAGCATATTGATCAAAAGTATCATGTGATAAAGGACTTCATTGAGGGAGGGCATGTCACGGTGTGCAAGATCTCATCAGAGGACAATTTAGCTGATCCATTTACGAAGACACTTACTAGGAGAGTCTTCGAGAGGCATGTGGAAGCTATGGGGATGCCAGATTTGTCATATTTACTCACTTAGTGCGAGTGGGATATTGCTAGACATGTATGCCCTAAGGAGTAAAAATGTAATAAGTTTTTGGAGACATTTTTATCAATAAAGAATTTATTTATTGTTTATATATACCAAATGTTGTCCTCTTTACATTCATATTTGTTGAATGTATGTTAAGCAAACAATAGTCTGGGACTGTCGGTCTAAACTTTAAGAATTGGGCATATGATGGACAGATTCTGTGGAAGACACTATTCTTAAGGTGATGGTCTAAATCTTAAGATCCGCAATCGAGGGAATAAAGTTGGATGCTTTATTCATGTAGAGATTGTTATGTTGTCTATATCCTAATTGGGATATGGTTTGTCTTGCCTATCGACGATGGACTCCGTGAATTAAAATATTGGCACGTTGTCATAGATAACGATGTGTTGGATCAAAACATAAAATGAATTGATTTGGATTAATAATTTTGTCTCGATAAATTGATTCACTTTAGATAATCATTTGTATTGTATCTTAATCTTGAGATGAATAGTGGGCTCGTTGTCTTGACTTGTGTCTTTTGATGTACCAAAGAGTGACACCCACATCTTAATAGTGGTATGCATGCCGGTATGTTGGAGGCATGACTCTAGATAGCGTAGACCTATTATTCATAGATATGGAATCCGTGGCTCCTCTTTAGGAGTAGTGATATCCTCTTATTTGCGTTATCTTGTAATTGGAAAACTGGAGCGCTCAACCATTTGGATACATAGGTGTAATTGAATGGTATACTGTCATTGGATGGGAAGTTTTCTGATGGTGAGATAATGGAATGTAAGATAAAAATAATTGGGAAGGTAAGACAGAACTTGTCCTTAAGCTGATTATGGATTATTGTATGGGGATACGATACACTATGATATATCACGGTGACTTAGCTATATGGGCTTTGTAATTCTATGTAGTTCGAGAGTGTAGCTTCAAGCTTTTCGTGGAGTAGCGTTGGAGTTGCTAATTATGAAATATATATCTGGGATATTAGGTTTTATAATTATCGGGAGCTTGAACTGTATAGGTCAATTTGGTCGACTTTGCTAGCTCACAACATCTTGTAACAATACGGCGTGCTTTTTCAAAATTGGTAACTTATGTCAGATTTATTAGTTTGGTTAAAATTTGAAAGAATCAGATAATTCATTTCTGTTTATCGGTTGAATTAATTTGTGATAAATTAATTCAAGAAAAACATGTTGAATTATTGGGATCGGATAATTCTTGTTTGTTTATCGGTTGATTTAATTTTGAAAAAATTTGATCAAGATAAACTTGTAGAATTATTAGGAATTCATTTATTTTCTTAGAGATTATCTAGATAATGTTGTTTTAATCAAATCACTTTTCTATTGGGTTATTTGAATTAAACTGAGACTTTATCCTATAGAATCTCTGGTGGAGAATAAAAGATTCACTGAGATTTTAATCGACAGTTTGGCATGCCGATCCTCAAGTTTGGCCTGCCAATGGGGCCTGTTCGGCCTGTCGATTGTCATGATCGGCCTACCGATAAGCAAAGGATAAGATCACGTATTTTTACGCAGATCTTATCAGATATTGATCCGAATTTGATTCTGATTTGAATTTTGAGACCTAATCTGATAAGGACTGACCCTGGACCTAAACTCTATAAATAGAGAGTAAGTCTTAAGAGTTACTCATATCAATTGAGAGATTAAGAGTGATACTCTGCTAGTGAGAATCTGGAAACTCCCTGAGAGCTGTTGTTCACAAATCACGAACACTTACTTTGGGTTCTCTCACTTGGTTGGAAGGAGAGTCACCTATTGGAAGAGCTGTACGTGTGAGCCCACACTCGCTCCGATCGTGGATAGAGAATAGCAAAGAAGACCAGTTGGTTGAGGCTCTTTTGGAATATTACTTCTCTTCACTGATTGTAGGAGCTTTTCCGCACAAAAGGTTAGTAAGATCTGGTTAATTTATGCATATAGTGTGTCAAATTTGTGTTTTGGAAAGTACTCTGATATAAAATTTTTAAAAATTCCACTGTGTACTATTTTTCCAACATTTAGACCTTATAGTATGATTTTACAGACATAAATGGCACACTAGGACACTATGAGATAGCTTAATAGTGTAGAATATCTTAAGCTAGATATTGATGAACTTAGTTTACATTTAAGGTCATTTGTAGTTCTGTGGAACTTAAGTATAGCGGATCGAGACTGTAGTGTAGAGTCATGGTGTAGGATATCGAGTTAGGACTTCTATCCCTCTCCTTGGTAGCCATGTTTCTAAAGGGTTTTGGCTACAAATCAATTCCTTTTAAATGTTTTCAAGAAATGAAGTTTATTACTTATTTTCATTATTGGCTAAATAATGCATGATCATAATGTATGTAATGAGAATATTTGGTAAATAAGACATGATAATGATATGACACCAGACGTGTCGATTAGTACCATAAGGAATGATAAAATAGAGCATGATGACATACACAGAGATCGGGTCGTGGGGAGTGTGACCTTGGGGGTAGGTTCTGAAACCCAGTTGGGCCACTTCGGTGGTGATTCATTTGGCTTTGTCGAAAACATGATAATGAGACTGTCTATGGATGAATAAATGATTAATCAGTACAAACAAATTTAATGAATTTCAGTTAGTTATTTGTTTATTTATTTATTTTTTTTAGCTTTTGTTTAAAAGTGAATTATATGTTTAAATTAAATGTTTTCAAAAGATTAGTTCTACTGAGCCTTTCACTCACATTTTTTCTTGTTTTAAAACATTTTCCCCTCTTCTAGGTGGAACCTAGCTTAGGGAAGATTGAAGAACCGCGAAGAAACTACAGGATTAGGACAACACTATCTAAGGTATTTATTTATAAACAAGGCATGTAATATTTTAATTTATTTCCCTTTTATTTGGACTGTGGTTATGTATTTAATATTGTTGATATCGTGTGTGCACACCAATGTGGCTTCGGTAGGTCCCAATGGTGTTTGTTTATTTGATATTTTAATTCGCTCTGCATGCTTTAATATTTTAACAAATATCTTAAAAGGTTTTAAATATCCTACATTCTTATAATTGACTTAATACCTTTTAAAATGACGATTTTTTTAAAAAAATTTAATTTATTTAACCTAATTAATCTGCTACGTCACCTTTCATATTTCGGGGCATAATAGATTGGTATTAGAGCCCTAGGTTATGAACCTTGGGAATTATGCACAAATAGGTACAACAATGAAAGCCTCTGGCAGTCCGTTTTGTTTTAGAATTAAGAGAATGACACCTGGGCGTCATCTAGTTGTGGCTGATGCGAGTTTCACAAATGAGGGAAGTATGATGGGAGCTACTTTTGTCGTTGCTCGGTAGATGGCACCGAGGGCTAGACCTAGCAATTTTGGGGTGAATTGCTGGCATGAGTGCTTTATGGAGCTTCGGCATGCATCTATCCCAACTTTCGATGGAAATGGGGTCCATAGGAGGCTGAATATCGGTTAGACCTAGTAGTGTATCAAGTGGAATTAGCGACTTATAAGTTAGCAGGCAGTGCTGACACCAGTAAAGCAAGCAAAGCATCTAGAGAATGATAGGAATATCAACGGGAAAATATTTGAGGAATTGTTCTATGAGCATTATTTTCTGTAGGGATACAGAGGCTAAAAGATCACCGAATTCTACCAGATGGGTAGGGCGACATGACGATTAGGGAACACGAGGTAAAGTTTGATGAGTTGGCCAAGTCTGCTCTGTTCGTCGTGGCTTCTGAACGTGAAAGGTGTATCAAGTTCCAAGAAGGATTCAAGATATTCACTTGACAGCAATAGGTGGCCTTGCGACTTGAGAGATTGGGTAAGTTAGAGCTGTTAGCGATGGTAGTGAGAAATTATGCTCTCTACTGCGAGGACAGAGCGAGAACATCAGGAAGACCCCAAAACAGCAATAGGAGAGGTAGCGATCACCAAGCTTAGGTAAAGAGTCGGCATGGTAGTGTAGTAGTGGAAGCAGCAAGTCATCTAGTAGCAGACAAAGCAACCTTTGCCATCTCTACCAGCAACCGAGATGCGTCAGGAGGAGCTACCTAGTAAGAAATGCTTGATAAGGATCTCAGACCGGAGAAGGTGCAAGCCGTCAACATTAACCTCAGTCCTTATCTCCACCTCAACAACTCCCTCAACTTCAGCTTCATTAGTTTTCTCCACAAAAGTTTCGATCGATGAAGCAAGGACATAGCAGTCCTAACAGACTCTAGCTCAAGTTCACACCATGACTTTAGGACGTTTGGATGCTCAGACCAGCAACGTGAGAGTCATTTGTACGGTTTTAGTTTCGGTTTCTTAGTCTTTAGTTTTGGTTCTGTTTGATATTGGTGCCATTCATTCTCTCATTTTGAGTTCATTTGAGTATGCCTTGGAATTAGGAATAGAGGAATTTGATGAACCTTTGGTAAATACCTAACCTTGGGGCAGGGGTATGTGTGAACTATATATATAAACCTTGTAAGATAATGATTAGGGATGAGACTCTAGGAAGTACTTTGATTATGATCCCCATGAGTACTTACAATTGATCTTAGGGATAGACAGGTTATCCAGGTAAGGTGCAACTGTAGATTGTCACATTACAGAGGTAACTCTAGTGATTAATAGAGGAACGATGATTGTTCACCCAAGGTGTTAAAAACCAAGTAATGAGTCAGTGACTCATGAAAACATTTCTAGGTGGATAGAGAAACTTAGCATGATTTATATACTTCTTTAGGATTTCAGAAAGGAATCTAATGCTACAGGAAGAAATGCAACAACAACAGTGGCTGATGAGTTCGATGGTGCCTTCCAAACAAGTTATCTGGATTAACATCGCATCGGAAGATTGAGTTTGGGATCGAGTCATACATGGGGGCCATCCCAATTTCTGTAGCATTACATCGATTGGCGTTGGCAAAAATGAAAGAATTGAAGAAACAACCTTAGGAACTTGTGGGTAAAGGATACATTTAGGGTAGAGTGGGATGTGCCAGTTTCATTCGCCAAGAGACATGATGGTGTGCTCAAGCAGTGCGTTGATCATCAATAGTTAAATCAAGTCACTGTAAAGAATAAATGTCCACTACTTAGGATTGATGGGTTGTCCGGCTGGTTAGGAGGTTCCTGTTTCTCCAGGACAGGTTTACGATCCAAAAAGCACCAACTGCATGCTAAAGAGGTTAGGTTTCTGGGGCATATCATCTTTTAGCAAGGTATCTCAGTGGATTCGTCTAAGGTAGAGGCTATAGTATGGTGGGAATGACTGAAGGATATGGCCCAAGTTTGTAGCTTTTTAGGACTTGCCGAGTACTATAGGAAGTTCGTGAAGGATCTCTCAAAGATAGCGGCTCCATTGACACGGATGATTAGGAAAAGTGTCAGGTTTGGATGGGATAAGGAATATGGATGCACTTTCCAATAGTTGAGGAATCCGTTTACTACGGCTTCTATATTGACTACATCGAGCAATGACGAGTTTTATGAGATCTACACTAATGTAGCAAGACGAGGGCTCAGATGTATGTTGTTGCGGCATGGACGAGTTGTAACTTCTAAATCGCAATAGTTGAGGCCTCACAAGCAGGACTACCCTACACATAATTTAGAAGTTGCCGTAGTGATTCATGCTTTTGGGATTTGGAGATGCTACTTGTTGAAGCAACATTTTAGGTTTTCAAGACCATAGAAGCTTAAGGTATTTGTTCATCCAGGGCAATTCGAATTTGAGGCAACGGAGATAGATAGAATATATGGGGGACAATGATTTCTCACTATAGTATCATCTGGGTAAGGCAACGTGGTTGCGAATGCACTCAGTAGGAAGTCTTCGAGGATCCTAGCATGCTTGGCACTAGAAGATTAAAGGAGAGATGCTGTTGTGGCGAGAATGAGCTGCAGTACCATGAAGACCTCGATTAAGTATCAGTGTATCATGTGGGATCAGCTTTAGTGGTTGTTTAGGTGATAAAGCAGACCCGATGGTGAGACCAACATCTTTAGGGAATTTGGGCGTGAATACATGATGGGGAGTAGTTTGAAGGCTGGAGGATTCCTACAGATGGTTTGTTGAAATCTTAAGGGACCTCTAGCAGCGGCTGTAATCGAGGGAGCGATGAAGGCTTTGACGAATGAAGCTCTCAAGTCTCAGTTCACTATTCATCTGAGGAGCATGAAGATGTATCGCGATATGCAGAGGCAGGACTAGTGGAGAAGTAAGAAAAAAGGTGTTCAAGAATACATAGTCAAGTACGTGGCTTGTCTCTAGGTAGCAGCTGAACATTAGAAGCCTGCAAATCAACTTCAGCCATTTCCATTCTAGAATGGAGATGGGAGCATGTCATGGGAGATTTCCTCATTGGATTGTTGAGGACGGAGTGAAGGCAATAAGTTAGTTTTAGGCTAATTAATTAGATGATTCTCACTTAATATTTTTGTTAGTTTTATAATTTATAAGAGTTTGATAGTATTCTATGTTCTTTTATAGGTTTTGAGGAAAAAGGATGCATGATAACAAAATGCAGGGCAAAACAGACTGAAAATAAGCACAAATGGACTCGGGGATAAAATGGACCCTAGATGTTGACTTTCGGGCGCCTAGGTGCTCTTGAAGATGAATTTTCATGCAAAAAGATCCGAGAGCATAGCGCCTAGGCTCCATAATCTAGGCACCTAGGTGCCATCATGTGAGGAAAAGCTGACCAACAATAGTGCCTAGGCACTACAAGCCTGGCGCCTAGCCGCTACTTCAAAGCCTAGGCGCCGCAGTCATGGCACCTAGGCGCCAGTTCGAGAAAGAATACCACAGGCCTGTGTAGCACCTAGGCGCTACAATCTTGACGCCTAGGCGCCGTAATGAAGCCCAGGTGCCAGAAAATCAAGTTTAGGCGTTGTTGCAATTCTAACTCAATTTTAGTGTAATTTCGTTCTAAAATTGCCCTTTTAAACCCTAGCCTATAAATAGAACATTTTATAGAGCTGAGGCACGAATTTTGGTAGAGAGAAATTGCAGAAAAGAAGGGAAAGGACTCACTACTTTGGAGAAGAAGAACGGTGCAACCTGGAGACGGAATCCTTCTTTACATCCAAACATACAGCTCTTTTCTTCTACTTCTCATGTTTAAGGCATTGTTTAGGATGATTTTTAGTTTCATTATGAACTAATTTTTTCTATTCTAGGGCTATGATGTTGCCGGATTATGAATGTTTACTTTTATTTAATTTTATTCAATTCGATGTTTATTCATTATCTATGCTGAGTGTTTAATTTGATCTTAATACTTGTAAAAGTTTGTGCACCTTTTGCATGAATTGTGATTTAATTTGAGGCTAAGAAGTGATAATTAAATTAGACTATGATTAAATGCCATGTGATCATCATAGGATAGAGATACCTATGAGACTTGTGTAACACTATGAATTTCT
Organism: Artocarpus heterophyllus; assembly: GCA_025403435.1. Classification (NCBI taxonomy): domain Eukaryota; kingdom Viridiplantae; phylum Streptophyta; class Magnoliopsida; order Rosales; family Moraceae; genus Artocarpus; species Artocarpus heterophyllus. The sequence goes on from CM046342.1 coordinate 26,790,148, forward strand.
TGTTCTTGATGAATCTTGGTAAGTTTAGAATTTCCACAGAGATGTAGGAATTTTGCTAACTAGGATAAATTATTAATACTTGAGAAAGATTAAAAACTACCTAAGAGAAATTCGGTATTGTCATAGGAATAAATGTCAATTGATTAAATTAGATAAAGTAGATATGATTAATCTGGTGAGTCGGAAACCCTAGAAGTCTTAATATATTGAATTCTCATGTGTTAAAGTTGCAATTTATCAATTTTCATTAATTTAGTTTGTCTTCTTTTTACCATTTTATCATTCCATTGTTTTCTATATTTCAGTTGTTCAAATAGAATTAGAGTTACAGTAATTTGGTACTTAATGACAATTAGTCCTCGAGGGAATGATCTCTACTCTCACTTTATTACTTATAAATGACACGTGCACTTGCGTTAGAAAATCCACAACAAATTTTTGGCACCATTGCCTAGGACTATTTGGTTTTCATTAATATCGAATAAAATCTTCGAATTTGTCTTTTAATTTTATTAATTATAGTTGTTTGTAGTTTGTTGCCACAGGAATTCTATCTAGGTGCATGCAATGGTCTGGGAGTAGTGACTTATTTCCTCTCGATTTTGGGATAGAATGCACTTGTTGGAGGAATAGGAAGGAGAGAAAAGAAGCTCTCAATCAGTTGCGAGACACTATGGCTGATCCGAATGAAGTTCGAAATGATGCTCACCCACCAATGGCCTTAAGGGACTATGCCTCACCAACTGTAACGGGTATCCAACCAGCCATAAGAAGGCCATCTATTGGTGCAAATAACTTTGAACTGAAGCCGGTGACTATGCTGATGATTCAAGGAATCCAATTTACTAGATTACCCACTAAAGATCCCAATGCTCACATTGCAAGCTTTCTAGAAATTTGTGATACTATCAAGTATAATGGTGTTTTCGATTATGCCATTCGCCTTCGGTTGTTCCCTTTCTCTTTGAAGGATAAAGCAAAAAGTTGGTTGAACTCTTTACCTGCAGATTCTATCACCACCTAGGAAGATTTGGTTTGCAAGTTCCTGGCCAAGTTCTTTCCTCCTGCAAAAACAACAAAGATGAGGAATGAGATCAACAATTTCACTCAATATGAAGGCGAGACTTTATATGATGCTTGGGAGAGATATAAAGAGCTATTAAGGAAGTGTCCCTATCATGGGATGCCTAAGTGGATGCAAGTCCACAATTTTTACAACGGATTGATAGGTAACACCAGAACTCTAATTGATGCATCTACAGGGGGAGCATTTATGAAGAAAAATGAGGATGAAGCATATAAGTTGCTAGAGGATATGGCCACCAATAACTTTTAGTGGCCAAGTGATAGGTTAATGACAAGGAGAGTAGCTGGGGTTTATGAAGCTGAAGCTATATCTGCATTAACTGCTGAAGTTGTGGCTCTTACTAAGCAATTCTAGAACAGCCAATTGGCAGCCAATGCCATTCAGACTCCTTAGTTTATGTGTGATTTCTATCAAGGCAACCATCCTAGTGAAGAATGTCAAGTGGGAAATCCATTTCAACAACCTTAGGCAGAGTAGGCATAGTTTGTTGGGAATTATAATAGATAGCAGAACAACCTATCCTCAAACACATACAATCCAAGATGGCGCAATCATCCAAATTTTTCATGGAGAAATAGTCAAAATATGTGACAGTCTCAATAGGGATTTCAACCATAGGAGAAAAGACTGATTTAGAAGCCGCTTTGCTCCAGTTGACTAACAACACCGACAAGTTCATGACTAAGACTAGGACCAACTTTCAGAATCAAGCTACTAAAATTTGGAATCTGGAAGCTCAAATTGGTCAATTAGCTAACATGTATGGTGGTCGACAACAAGGTAATTTGCCTAGCAACACGGAAGTGAATCCTAAAGAATAATGCAAGGCAATCACTTTGAGAAGCAGAAAAGAATCGAAAACGCCTTCAAGTGGTGAAAAGTCTAAAAAGATTGATCAAGAACAAGATGAAGTCATATCTAAAGCTCAACCATTACCTCCTCAGCAACCAAAAGTGAGTATTCCTTTCCCTCAGTGCCTCAAGAAGGGCAAATTAGATAAATAATTTGCTAAATTCCTTGATGTTTTCAAGAAGCTCCACATTAACATTCCTTTCACTGATGCACTCGAACAAATGCTAAGCTATGTGAAGTTCATGAAAGACATCCTATCAAACTTTAGGAAGGTGGAGGAGTATGAAACTGTTGCACTTACTGAAGAGTGCAATGCTATCATCTAGAGAAAGTTGCCTCAAAAGCTCAAAGATCCAGGAAGCTTTACTATTCCATGTGCCATTGGGAATTTTGTATTTGAGAAGGCATTGTGTGATCTTGGTGCAAGCATTAATTTAATGCCTTTGTCTATTTTCAGAAAGCTTGGATTAGGTGAAGCCAGACCTACAACTATTTCCTTGCAGTTGGCTGATCGGTCTATTAAGCATCCAAGGGGAGTTATTGAAGATGTTCTCATCAAGGTAGACAAGTTTATATTCCCAACAGATTTTGTGGTGCTAGATATGGAAGAAGACAAGGAGATCCCTATCATATTGGGAAGGCCTTTCTTAGCAACTGGACGGGCACTCATTGATGTTCAGAAAGGAGAATTAAGGCTTTGGGTATAGGAAGAAGAAGTGACTTTCAATGTCTTAAAGGCTATAAAGTACCCAGGAGCTAGTGATAGTTGCTTTTGCATCGATGCATTGGATACATTAGTCTCTCAACACTTTAGCAAACCATAAGACCCTTTGGAAGCATGCTTGACTCATCCCACTATATCTAATCTTGAAGATGAGGATATCATGGAGATTTTTAATTGGATGGATTCTTTTGGTCCCAATAATCGGAGATATTTTGAACCTTTGGGACAAGGCCCTTCTTGATCAATTCCTTCAGTTGAGAAACCACTTACTCTTGAGCTCAAGCCATTACCGGATCATCTACAATATGCATTTCTTGATTTTTAAGGGACATCAAGGCGCTCAGCTTGCTAAAAAAAAAGAAAACAAACCTGGCACAGATGATGAACCACATGGCTATGCATTTGAACATGAACTTAGACAACTTTCCTACAGTCTTTGCTTTCAATGAAGATAATAAAGAGAATGAGGAGGAAGAGGAATAGGCTAGCATAACCTTCAATTTAGGGAGTGTTCTTTCCTTTCTCACTTTTATTTTCTTTTTATATTGAGGACAATATATTGTTCAAGTTTAGGGGTGGTGTGTTGCTTTATGTTTTGTTTGTGTCAATCAGTCATTATGGTTTAATTGGGTTTTAGTTTAGGATTTGTTTTGTTTTCTTTGTATTTGATAGTAATTAGGATAGTAAAGTTATGTTGTTTGAGCATTGTTTAACCTGAAATTGAATATGGCTTTTAGGGGATAATAATTGTTGTTGGTCTATCCTTATTTTCCTTGTGATTTATTTGCCATGCTATGATTCTTTGAGTACTTTGAGCACTCATGCCTTGATCACCTAAGTGTTCTACACTTAGAAGACTTTTATGTTGATTAAGTGATATTTTTTATCTCAAATGAACACTAGAACCCATTTGATAACCACTCGAGACAAAAGCCTAGGCTACACAATAGTAAGGATATGATTTAGGCCATTTTTGAACCATTTGAGCCTTTCAAGCCTACCATTGACATCATTTAATCACTAGTTACTCCGTTGAGCCTTATTAGCCATTTTCTTTATTACCTACATAATCAACTTAGCCTTTGAATATCATACTTAGTCGCTCACTCATAAGCATGACTAGTTTGTCTAGGAAATTATTTAAAGGTAGTTGGTATGACAGGAGGAAGGGTGGAGTTTTGAAGAACTTATTAAGGAAATATGTTTTCCTATCATTCATTCATAGGTGGAGTTTTGAGCATTGTTATCAAGAGATTATGCATTCATGTTTACAGCTTTGGGTATTGTTATCAAGGGATTAAGTATTTATGCTTATTCATTGTTCCAAAAAAAAAAACATAACACACAAAAAAAAGAAAAAAAAAAGAGAAAAGAGAAAAAAAAGCAAAAAAAAAAGAAAAAGAAAAAAAAGCAAAAAAAAAAGAGAAAAAAGAAAAAGAAGAGAAAAATAATAATAATGCATAAATCAAATAAGTATGAATCACAATGAGAGTGTAACATAAGTTTGGCGGTGTACTGAGAGTGCAACATAAGTTTGGGGGTGTACTTAAAAAGAAGAAATGATGTTCTCATGAGGTCCTAAGATAAATTATGTGTTTATGGGTAAATTTTGAGCCATATTGTATCCTTTATCTCACCTTTCTACCTTAGCTACACATTAGAAGCCGAATAAAGTCCTAATGATCTTTGATGTTGCGATAGTCTACATTAGTGGAAAGTGGGTTTTAAAATTAGGCCTATGGAGTTCATAAATTTTACTAACCTAGAGATCTTTCATAATAAGCTTATCGACATTAACTAATTTGAGTGTAGAGCAGTAAGTCCTCCCCCTTCTTTTTTGCAGTTTCACTCTGTCAAAATTCGTGCTCCAGCCCTATCTAATGCTCTATGTATAGGCTAAGGTTTAAAAGGGCAATTTTGGAATGAAATTACACTGAAATTTGAGTCAAAATCGCAACGGCACCTAGGCTCAATTTTTTGGTGCCTAGGCGCGAAGATTGTAGTGCCTAGGTGCTACACAGGCCCATGGTATTCTTTCTTGAACTGGCGCCTAGGCTCCATGACTGCGGCACCTAGGCGATACTGCTGGTCGGCCTCTCCTCACATGATGGCGCCTAGGTGCTATGCTCTTGGGTCATTTTGCATAAAAATTCATCTTCAAGAGCACCTAGGCACCCGGAAGCTGATGTCTAGGCTCCATTTTATCCCCGAGTCCATTTGTGCTTATTTTTGTCTATTTTTCCCTACATTTTGCTATCATGCATCTTTTTTCCTCAAAAGCTACAAAAGAACATAGAATACTATCAAATTCTTATAAATTACTCAAAACTAACAAAAATATTAAATAAGAATCATCTAATTAATTAGCCTAAAACTAACTTATCAAATACTCCCAAACTTAAGATTTTGCTAGTCCTTGAGCAAAAGACACAAACGAAAAAAAAACAAAGATCAAGACAAAAAAAAAAAGACGGGGCTGACACTAACACATGACATAGTTTGAGCATTAATTTAATTTTTCATCATAGTTTGCCTCAAAGATTGCATAAAGTTTATGACTCAAAGGAGACTCTAACCATTGTGATCATGTAAAAAAAATCAATTTAAATCTTAAGTTTACCATACTCATAATTCCTTGAGTGTGTGTATAATTATGAAATGTATATCTTGGATATTGGGTTTCATAATTATTGGGAGCTTGAAATATTGTCCCATTTTGGTCCCCTTAGCTAGCTCACAAAATCCTATAATGATACGGCGTGCTTTTTCAATAATTGGTGACTTATGTCAGATTTGTCAGATTGGTTTAAAATTTGAAAGAATCAAATAATTCATATCTGTTTATTGGTTGAATTAATTTTGTGATAAAATTAATTCTAGTTAAACTTGTTGAATTATTGGGATCGGATAATACTTGTTTGTTTATCGGTTGATTTAATTTTGGATAAAGTAGATCAAGATAAACTTGTAGAATTATTGGGAATTGGTTTATTTTCTTAGAGATTATCTAGATAAAGTTGTTTTGATCAGATAACTTCTCTATTGGGTTATTTGAATTTAAACTGAGACTTTATCCTGTAGAATCTCGGGTGGAAAATAAAAGATTCATGGAGATATTTACGCGGCAGTTTGGCCTACCGATCTACATGTTTGGCCTGCCGATGGGGCCTGTTCGGCCTACCGATCAAATTATTCGGCATGCCGATTAGCGAAGGATAAGATTACACATTTTTACACATATCTTATCAGATATTAATCCGAACTTGATTTTGTTTCAAGTTTTTGAGATCTAATCTGATAAGGACTGACCCCAAGACCAATCTCTATATAAAGGGAGAAAGTTTTATGAGTTACTCAAATCAATTGAGAGATTAAAAGTGATACTCTGCTACTGAGAATCTGTAAACTCCTTGAGAGCTTTTGTTCACAAATCACAAACACTTGCTTTGGGTTCTCTCGATTGGTTGGAAGGAGAGTCACTGGTGGAAGAGCTGTACGTGTGAGCCCACACTCACTTCAGTCGTGGATAGAGAATAGCAAAGAAGACCAGCTGGTTAATGATCTTCTGGAACGTTACTTCTCTACACGAATTACGGAGGTTCTTTGGCACACAAAGGTTAGTAAGATCTGGATAATCTATGCATATAGCATGTCAAACTTGTGTTTTGAAAATTACTCTAATATAAAATTTTTAAAAATTCTGTTACGCACTCTTTTTCCAACAATTGGTATCAGAGCCATGGTTTTTACATAAATTTACAAGTTTGTGATCATGTTATATGTGTAAATTTTGAGATCTTAATCTCTCCTATGCTTGAATTTAATTTTATAGAGAGTTGGCACACTAGGTTTCTATATATTATATATGTTGTCATGGATTATGTGGTAAATGTTTATAAATTAATTATGACTGATTAAATTATTATTTAATTATTAATTAATTAATTAATTTATGCCGGTTATGGTTCCTTAGAGGTTAGAATGTGTATCTAGGTTTTTCATGTAATTAGATGACGGACTATCATCTCCGTCTAGGAATTATTGTTTAAGTTTAAATTTGTAAGAATTTTGTAATTAAATAATTATTCGGTGAAGACTAATCTGGAAGACGGATCTATAAGATTGATGATCACAATTCTAGGTATTTCCTGAGTCTCCAATTTTATGTTTTTGAATTGTTGAAAATAAAATTGAAGAATTGCATTAAAAATTGTATTTTCTGGAATGTGAGATTTTTGCTCGGTCGGCATGCCGGACCTCACAGTTCGGCAGGCCGATGGTTACAGATCGGCAGGCCAGATGTATGTTCGATAGGCCATCAGTGGGGCAAAAATCGGCTGGCTCTGCCAGTAGGCCGAACTTCCAATTTGGCATGCCAAACTTCCATGGGTCGGCCGACCGATCTAATTGATTGGCAAGCCGATGAAACATGACCGGTAGGCCGATCACCCAGATCGGCCTGCCGACCGAGAGCTAGAAAAGTTTTCAGAAAAAGTGAAGTCTTTTAGGTGCAGTTTTAATTTTATTTTTGGGACAATTCTGAGAAATATTAAATTTGGATATGACTGGAAATATGAAGGATTCGATCCATATAAGATTGAAGACTTGAAGATGGATATTACATGAAGAAGGATACAACTTGAGGATTAAAGGATGAAGAATCGATAATATGTCCCAATTATTCTCTTGTAATCTTAGTTTTCTATTCTCTAGGATGGAACCGCAATATTACGGTTATTTATTATTTTGCTTGTAGCTTTGCTTGTTTGCATTATAATATGATTTGCCATGTATATTGATAACATGTCATATAGAATAGGGAGTGCCGCTCATATTAAAATTGTTCATGAATAATTTTAAAATAAAACCTTGATTTCAAAAGATTGAGTGGGAGAAGGTTTTCAAAGAGAGAACCTAAGGCCTTCATCGTTGGTCCATAGGTAGAACATTGTGGTTCTGACCCCTAGGAAGGGATTTCTATCATGTACCGGACTAGATCTCTGAGAGGATAAGGTATTTTAGCATGATTTATGGTTGCACACCCCTAGGTGGTGATTATAAATCATGGATAAAATATTGAAATGATGGTTATACACTCACGTTAATTTTATTATTAACCTTCCCTAGGAGCTCTGTTACTAAAATTAATGGCCAAAGAAAACGATTATTAATATATGTTGGATCATACGGGTCCTGGACGGCATATATTAATCAGGAGGGGATCTATGTTCTTGATTGAATTTGACACACTCCCCTAGGAGCTTGTTGAATTCTGAGTTGGGAATTATTGTTGTAAGGTTGTGATATTTTCAAGGTTTTGACACATAAACACATTTGTATGATTTTACATGATTGTGTTATCTTATTAAATTATTATGATGTGTTTGCTTATTTTTGGTATATGATTCTTTATTGTAGATGAAAAATGTCTAAAAATGCTTTATCATCAATACTTAACAAAAACTTAATAACCGATGAGAACTATAACGATTGGAAATGGAACCTGGATATCGTCCTACACTTTGAGAAACTAAAATATGTACTGACAACCCCTTGTCATCCTGAGCCCACAGGAGACTCATCTAATGAGCAATTCTAAGCGTAAGAACGCTAGAAAGATGCTAATGATTAGGCCCGCTGCTATGTTATGGCCAGCATGAATAATGTGCTGCAGGGTCAACATCAGGATTATGAGACTGGAAAGCAGATCTTGGATAATCTTGAGGCTATGTTTGGTGGCCAGGCCATAACAAAACGGCAAGGGGCGCTTCGGAAACTCTTGATCTGTAGACAGAGGCTGGGGACATTTGTAAAGGAGCACATGATGTTGGTCATGGGTTACCTCGCTGGGGCTCAAACCAATGGAGCCAACATCGATATTGAAACTCAGATGACTATGGTCTTTGAGACTTTGTCTAAGGAATTTATTTCATTTAGAGCTACATTTAATTTGAGCAATAGACGAGATATGACCTTGATAGAACTGATGAAACAGTTACAAGAGTTTGAACTGCTAATTAGGGAGTCTCCTGCAGGTGGTGAGGCCAACAAGGTAGCTGTTTCTGGTTCCAATCCTAACTCTGGGAATGGAAAGAAGCAACGGGCCAAGAACGGGAAGTCTTCTATTCCTACTGGTACCAAGAGCAAGAAAAAGAAGAAGAAGAACCCAAAGAAGCTTAAGTGCTTCTTTTGTGGAAAGGTTAGGCACATCAAGAAGCATTTCAAGGACTTCCTTTCTAAAGGAGGTAGGTGTGATCTTCTGTATTTAGAAACTTGTTTAGTTGAGGAATCCAGTGACACTTGGGTCATAGATTCTGATGCAACTAATTATTTTTGTGTTTCTCTACAGGGGTTCAAAGAAACGAGAAGTCTGCTACATGAAAACTTCACGCTTCAGATGGGCGATGGATCCTTAGTCTCAACGGAAGCAGTGGGAGACGTCCATCTTTATTTTGATAATTAACGGAATTTATTTTTGCAAGATTGTTATTATGTTCCTAAATTTAAAAGGAATTTAATTTATGTAGCTTGTTTATTTAAAGACTCCTATTTGGTTTCTTTTAATGATAAAGTGGTGATTCGTAAAAATAAATCTTTTATCTGTTCTGGATGGATACAAAATAATCTATATTTTATCAAACCTAAGATGGACTATTGCTTAATGCTGAGATGAATAATAATAACTCTAAAAGACTTAAAACTTCTCACTCTAATAAGACTTATATTTGGCATTTGCGCCTTGGTCATATTAACCTGAATAGGATTCAAAGGTTGGTAAGGGATGGACCTTTAAGTCACTTGAAGGTGGAATCTATACCTCAATGTGAATCTTGTTTAGAGGGTAAAATGACCAAAAGACCATTCGGGTCTAAGGACAATAGGGCCGAAGGGGTTCTAGAACTTGTGTATAGTGATGTTTGCGGACCCATGAACATCCGGGCATGAGGAGGGTATGAGTACTTTGTCACTTTTATTGACGATTACTCAAGATATGGGTATGTGTACTTGATGCACCACAAAAGCAAAACTTTTGACAAGTTCGGGGAGTTTTAGGCTGAAGTGGAAAAGCATTTGAGTAGACCCATAAAGGCACTTCGATCCGATCGAGGTGGGGAATACCTTTCTGATGAGTTCTTGAAACACTTATTAGAAAATGAGATTCTATCACATTTGACTGCGCCAGGCACTCCACAGCAGAATGGCGTAGTGGAGAGAAGAAATAGGACTTTGTTGGACATGATCAGGTCCATGATGAGTTATTCATCATTGCCTTTATCCTTTTAGGGATATGCACTACAAACCTCAAGTTATCTTTTGAACAATGTGCCTTCAAAATCGGTCCTTAAAACTCCTCACAAGTTGTTGGCGGGTAGGAAGACATCCTTAAACCATATTCGCATCTGGGGATGTCTGGCTTATGTCCTGTTTAAGGATTCGAATAAGTTAGAAGCACATTCGGAAGTTTGCGTGTTTGTAGGATATCCAAAAGGGACTAAAGGGGGTTATTTTTATAACCCAAAGGAAAATAAAGTTGTGGTTTCAACTAATGCAACTTTCCTTGAGGAGAGTTACATGAACGACTTTAAACCTCGAAGCAAAATGGTGCTTGAGGAGTTAAGGAGTGATCCGATCACCCCAGAGGTTCCGAATGGAACCGTTTCGATCAGTGTAGAAAAACCAAACAAACCTAAACAACAACCTCAGGGGCTCGGCGTAGTGGGAGGATTGGGCGTCAGCCTGAGAGGTATATAGTCAGTGGAGAGGTCTTCTTGGTTGAACGCGATGAACATGACAGGGATCCTTATACTTACGCAGAAGCTATGGAGGATGTTGATTCAAAACTCTAGACAGAGGCCATGAACATAGAGATGAAGTCTATGGAGACTAATCAGGTCTGGGAGCTTATGGATCTTCCCAAAGGGGTAAAACCCATAGGGTGTAAGTGGATCTACAAGAGGAAAAGAGGAGAGGATGGAAAGGTCAAAACCTTTAAGGCTAGACTGATAGCTAAGGGTTATATGCAAAAGGAAGGAATTAATTATGAGGAAACCTTTTCGCCTGTAGCCATGCTTAAGTCCATTCGTATTCTCTTTTCCATAGCTACCACTTTCGACTGTGAGATTTGGCAGATGGATGTCAAGACAGCTTTTCTAAATGGCTATCTTGATGAGTCCATTTATATGGAACAGCCAGACGGGTTCAAGGTCACGAGTCAAGAGGGTAAGTTTTGTAAGCTGCTAAAGTCAATTTATGGACTTAAGCAGGCTTCTCATTCTTAGAACATAAGATTTGATCAGGTGATCAAGACTTATGGGTTCTCACAAAATGTGGATGAACCATGTGTTTACAAACACATTAAGGATGGGAATGTGGTTTTTCTACTGCTCTATGTAGATGACATTCTGCTAATTGACAATGACATTGGGGCGTTGTCATCGGTCAAATTACGGTTGACCAAGCAGTTTGACATGAAGGACTTGGGTGAGGCTAATTTTGTTCTCGATATCCAGATCTTTCGGGAAAAGAAAAACAAAATGATAGCTTTGTCTCCGGCCGGCTACATAGATGAAATTCTCAGGAGGTTTGTAATGTAGGATTCCAAGAAAGGTAGGCAATCATCTAGGTCTGGAATTACTCTTTCTAAGAAAGACTCTCCAAAGTCTTATGAAGAAAGAGAATACATGAAGAAGGTGCCTTATGCTTCGGCAGTGGGTAGTCTCATGTATGTCATGCTCTGCACACGATCGGATATTAGTTATACGGTCAGGATTCTGAGTCGATTTCAGGCGGATCTAGGACCGAACCACTGGGTTACGGTAAAGCATATTTTCAAGTACATGCGAAGGACTCGAGGGTATATGCTTGTATATTCAGGTGAGGACCTGACTCCTCTAGGATATACTGATTCAAAATTTTAATCCTATCTAGATTCTAGGAAATTGACTTTGGGTTTTGTGTTTACTCTAGGCGGCGGTGCCATTAGTTGGAGAAGTGCTAAGCAAGATTGCACTTCGGATTCAACGATGGAGGCCGAGTATGTGGCAGCTAGTGATGCTTCGAAAGAAGCAGTGTGGCTCTGCAAGTTCTTTGGGGTTCTTGAGGTTGTTCCTGGTATGGATAAGGCGGTATCACTGTACTGTGCTAACAATGTGGCAATAGCTATTGCTAAGGAGCCAAGATTTCACAAGAAGAGTAAACATATTAATCGGAAGTATCATGTGATAAAGGACTTCGTTGAGGGTGGGCATGTTACGGTGTGCAAGATCGCGCCAGAGGACAATATAGCTGATCCATTCATGAAGACACTTACTGGAAGAGTCTTCGAGAGGCATTTGGAAGCTATGGGGATGCGAGATTTGTCCCATTTACTCACTTAGTGCAAGTGGAAGATTGTTAGACATGTATGCCCTATGGAGTAAAAATGTAATAAGTTTTTAGAGACATTTTTATCAATAAAGAATTTATTCATTATTTATATACCAAATCTTGTCCTCTTTACGTTCATATTTGTTGAATGTATGTTAAGCAAACAATAGTCTGAGACTGTCAGTGTAAACCTTAAGAATTGGGCATATGATGGATAGATTATGAGGAAGACATGATTCTTAAGGTGATGGTCTAAAACATAAGATCCGCAATCAAGGGAATAAAGTTGGGCACTTTATTCATCAAAGATTGTTATGTTGTCTATATCCTTTTTGGGAGTTGGTTTTTCTTGACCATTGGAGGTGGACTCCGTAAATAGAAACATTGGCATGTTGTCGTAGGTGACAATATGTTGGATTGGGACATAAAGTAAATTGATTTGGATTAATAATTTTGTCTCGGCAAATCGATTCACTTTAGACAGTCATTTGTGTTGTATCTTAATCCTGAGATGAATAGTGGGCCTGTTGTCTTGACTTATGTCTTTTGATGTACCAAAGGGTGACACCCACATCTTAATAGTGGTATGCATGCTGGTACATTGAAGGCATAACTCTTGATGGCGTAGACTTGTTATTCATAGATATGGAATCCATAGCTCCTCTTTAGAAGTAATGATATCCTCATATATGTGTTGTCCTGTAATTGGAAAACTGGAGCGCTCAACCATTTGGATACATAGATGTAACCAAATGGTATACTATCTTTGGATAGTAATTTTTCTGATCGTGAGATGATTGAACGTAAGATAAAAATAATCGGGAAGGTAAGATAGAACTTGTCATTAAGCCAATTATGGATTATCATATAGGGATACGATACACTATAATATGTCATGGAGACTTAGCTATACGAGCTTCGTAATTCTATATAGTTCGAGAGTGCAGCTCCAAGCTTCTAGTGGAGTAGCGTTGGAGTTGATAATTATGAAATGTACATCTGGGATATTGGGTTTCATAATTATCGGGAGCTTGAACTATATAGGTCCATTTTGGTCTCCTTTGCTAGCTCACAAAATCCTGTAACGATAGGGCATGCTTTTTTAATAATTGGTGACTTATGTCAGATTTGTTAGATTGGTTTAAAATTTGTAAGAATCAAATAATTCATGTCTGTTTATTGGTTGAATTACTTTTATGAAAAAATTAATTCTAGATAAACTTGTTGAATTATTTGGATCAGATAATACTTGTCTATTTATCGGTTGATTTAATTTTGGATAAATTAGATCAAGATAAACTTGTAGAATTATTGGGAATTGATTTATTTTCTTAGAGATTATCTAGATAAAGTTGTTTTGATCAGATAACTTCTCTATTGGGTTATTTGAATTAAAACTGAGACTTTATCCTATAGAATGTCGAGTGGAAAATAAAAGATTCACAGAGATATTTACGCGGCAGTTTGGCCTGCCGATCTATGTGTTTGATCTGCCAATGGGGCCTGTTCGGCCTGCCGATCAACGAAGGATAAGATTACGCGTTTCTACACGGATCTTATCAGATATTGATCCAAACTTGATTCTGTTTTGAGTTTTTGAGATCTAATCTGATAAGGACTAACCCCAAGACCAATCTCTATATAAAGGGAGTAAGTCTTATGAGTTACTCAGATGAATTAAAAGATTAAGAGTGATACTCTGCTACTGACAATCTGCAAACTCCCTGAGAGCTTTTGTTCACAAATCACGAACACTTGCTTTGGGTTCTCTCGATTGGTTGGAAGGAGATTCACCGGTGGAAGAGCTATACGTGTGAGCCCACACTCACTCTGGTTGTGGATAGAGAATAGCAAAAAGACCAGTTGGTTGAGGCTCTTCTGGAACGTTACTTCTCTATACGGATTGCGGAGGTTCTTCGACACACAAAGGTTAGTAAGATCTGGATAATCTATGATATAGCATGTCAAACTTATGTTTTGGAAATTACTCTAATATAAAATTTTTAAAAATTCTACTGCGCACTCTTTTTCCAACAGGAATTGCATACCAGACTTGGAAGATCCTCAACCTATAGACTCAGGAATCACATTCAATCTATGGATTCATGTTAGCTTCCGCATCTTATTAATTATCTTGATTTTTTAACATGAATGATCCTAAGTGATGATGTTTTTCATACAACATCTTGTTCTATTAAGTGATATTTAGAGCCTCTTTATTTTAATAATTGGAAATTAATAATTTTCTAGATGTGATTCTTGGTGGAAAATTCTCAAATTTAACAATCTATGGTTTCCTTAAAATTGTTCAATTCGACAACAAATTTGGAGAGTTTTTGGATTAATTAAATAAATAATTTTGGGTTATTTTTTTATTTTTTATTTAACACAAAATATTAAAAAAAACAAAGAATGTGGCCAACGCCAACGTTACTGCCATCGACACTAGATTATGGCAGCGGCCGCTAGAAACACAAAGCTTCAACCTCTGGCTATGGCAGAGAAGGAAAAGCGGTAGCTAAATGCCACTGCATAAGGAGGAAAACAAAGGACTTTTCATGGCTTTCACTGGTGGCTAGAAAAGCAGCGAATAAAGCCTATAGCCATGCTGGCGAGTAAAACCGTGGCCAGTGGCTGTGGCGAATATGGAAAAGCGGCTGCCTAAAGAAAATGTAAAAAAAAGGGTGGGTTCATTTGGTCGACAGTTGGCCCCGCCACCACTAACATCGGCCCCTTTTGATGGCCACCATTAGGCACCAACTGGAGATGGAGCTATGGCCATGTTCGCGACATAGTGAAGAGGCGGCCATTCATTATCTCGCTTCTTAGGGGGTCAAATAGAGCCCCTAGGGTTTCTTCATAGGTTCTAGGCCTTGCCTAAAATTGAATATTCATACACGAGCCAAAATTTGGCTCGTGACCAAAGAAGAACCTAGGGGTTAAACCCCTAGGTGACTAGCTATTAAAAAAAACTAAGTTAACATATACGGGCCCAATTAGGCCCGTGACTAGAAAGAATCCCTGTGTGACCCAAAAAAAAGGGAAAGATGTCATGGGCCTGGGCCTATGACACAAAGAAGAATGAGAGGGGGTAATTTAGGGTCTGGGTTGGGTTCACCCAACCCAATTCGACCCTGACCCAGTCAAAGTTGACCGATTGACTTTAACGTAGGCTTTGATTAGGTTGACTTTTGACCAACTTTTTTATTTTTTTATTTTAATTTTGGTCATTTTTGGTGTAATTTTAAATTCAAATATTGGTATTTTATATATTTGTTGAGATGAATTAATTCAAGGAACATGTCCCTCAGTTGGCCTCTCTTGTAAAGATTAATTGGATGTGGAATAATAATAGTTGTGTTCATGCAACTTATGTGAATATTGACCAGCCCAAAGGAAGGCCAATATTTGACAAAATTACATGTACACCTATGGTAATAAACACGTGATGATTATTCAGTTTTACATGTGAACAATGAATCGGCCTAAAGAAAGATTTATTGTTTGACATGTTCTTATTGTTAGCTTTTGATTATTACACCAAGATATCACTTACAAGTTAATATTTTTATCCAAAGACTAAATATTAATGGAGTGCCCAGTATCTTGAGATGGGGTTACTTTTATTTCGATTTATTATTGTTATTTTGGATTATTATGTGAGCATCTTTTTTGTTTGTTATATTGTTCTTGATTCAACTACAAGTTTTGCCTCAAACATTACTGCCAACATCAATTCCATTCCTATGCTGAATGGTAGCAACTTCAAATCATTGCAAGAGAACCTCCTTATAGTTCTCGGAGTCATAGATATTGACCTTGCATTAAGGGTTCCATCTCCTACACCTCTTACAAATAAGAGTTTCTCTTATGAAAAGAGGGACATAGAAAGGTGGAAGAAGTCAAATCACATGTGTATGATGATCATGAAGAAGGCCATTATAGAAGTATTAAGGGCACTATATCGAAAACAATAAGGACAGCCAAAGAGTTCCTTAAGGACATTGAGAAGAGATTTATCAAAAATGAAAAAGCTGAAACAGGTACACTTTGGGCAAGCCTCATATTAATGAGATACTGAGGTAAGAGGAACATCAGGAAGTACATCATGGAGATGTCTCATCTTGCTTTAAAACTAAGTGCACTTAAGCTTGACCTTTTTGAGCACTTGCTAGTGCATTTGGTGCTCATATCTCTTCCCACACAATTGCATCAGTTCAAGGTGAGCTATTACTATGAAAAGGAGACTTGGCCTCTTAATGAGCTCATTTTCACTATGTGCAAGAAGAGGAAAGGTTGAAGCAAGAAAAGACAAAAAGTGCTCACTTGGTTAATACTTCCAAAGACAAAGGGAAGAAAAGAAAGAATGAGAAGGAAGCAATAGTTATGACACCTCCAAAGAAATAGAAAAAGAGATGGGATGATCCCAAAGGCATGGGTTGTTTCTCCTGTGGAGCTACCGGAAGAAGCATTCCACCAACTACCATGCTTGGCGTGCTAAGAAAGGAATGCTTCTTCATTTAGTTTATTCTGGGGTTAATTTAACTTTGGTACCTAAACACACTTGGTGGATGGATTCTGGTGTAACCACTCACAACAGTGTGTCTATATAGGGTAGCCTAAGATGCTGAAAGCCAAATGATGATAAAAGACACATCTATGTTGGCGATAGTAAGAAGGTTGAAGTTGAAGCAATAGGAAAATTTAGATTATTGTTAAAGACTAGATTTTATTTTGATCTTGATGAGACTATTCTATTGTCTTTTAGACAGAATTTGATTTCTATTTCTGCTTTGAACAAATCTCATTATTCTTGTTCATTTGGAAATGGAAAATTTAGTTTGTTTCATGATTCAAAATTGGTTAGTTTCGGTTCTTTGTCAGGTTATGATAATCTTTATTTAATTGATACAATTGCTTCATTTATTGAATCCCTGCCATTAATTACACAAGGTATAAAGAGAAAATTAACCACTAAGAAGTTGGTTGCATTATGGAATAAGAGATTAGGTCATATCTCCAGAAGGAGAAAAGAGAGACTTGTGTCAAACGAAATTCTAGACCCCTTAAATTTTATAGATTTTGATGTTTGTGTAAACTGTATAAAGGGGAAATAAACCAATAAAAGGAAATTTAAAGCTAACAGAACTTTGGACGTCTTAGAACTTATACATTTAGATATTTGTGGGCTATTCTCTATGGTTTCTTGGAATGGTCAACAATATTTTATAATGTTCATAAATGATTTTCTAGAGATGACTACATATATCTCATTCATGAAAAGTCACAATTACTAGATGTATTCAAAAATTATAAGGCTGAAGTTGATAACCAACTCAACAAAAGGATTAAAAGTGTTAGATCTGACTATGGTGGTGAATACTATGGCAAATATAATGGTTTAGGTGAACAACGCCCAAGATTGTTTGCTAAATTTCTAAAGAAATGTGGTATCGTCCCATAGTACCCTATGCCAGGTTCGCTCACTATGAATGGTGTTATTGAGAGACGAAATAGAACATTTAAGGATATGAGAGCATGATTCTTATTCTACCTTACCAGAATCACTCTAAGGAGAAGTACTTAAGACTACAGCATATATCCTTAATAGGGTTCCCACTAAAGCAACTGCCAACTCCCTTATGAACTTTAAACATGCAAGAAGCCTAGTCTAAAGCATTTGCATGTTTGAGGATGTCCAACTGAGGCAAGGCCTTATAGGCCTAATAAAATGAAACTGGGCTTAAGGACGGTGAGTTGTTGTTTTATTAGACACTCTAAAAGATCTAAGGGGTACAAGTTTTAGGATCCCACTACTAAGTCGATTTTTGAGACAGGAAATGCCTGGTTCTTTGAGGATGTCGAGATTGTAAGGGGAGATAAGGTTAGGGACTTTGTCTTTGAAGAGGAATATGTTGATATTCCCACAGCTGTTATTGACATTTATCAGGCTCCTATTCCTGACATTGTTCAAGAAGCAAACCCAAATCAAGACAATATTAGAGAACCTCCCATTCTAGAAATTGATCCAAAAGAACAAACTCTACCACCTCAAGAACGTATGCAATTAAGGAGATCCACTAGAGAAAGGAGAAGTATGGTGCTAGATGATTACATTGTTTTTCATCAAGAACATGAGTATGATATTGATGTGGTGGAAGTTGATCCAATGAACTTCCATCAAGCCATGGAAAGTTCTAGATCTGAAGAGTAGATTGATGCTATGAATGAGGAGATAAAGTCCATAAAGGACAATGAAGTTTGGGATATTGTCCCATTGTCTGAAGGAGTGAAACTCATTGGTTGCAAATGAATATTTAAGACCAAGAGGGATTCGAGAGGTGATGTGAAGAGGTACAAGACTGGTCTTGTCACTAAAGGCTTTACACAGAAAGAAGACATCAATTATAAATAGACTTTCTCTCTGATTTCTTTTGAAAGACTCTTTCAAGATTATAATGGCATTGGTGGTGCATTTTGATCTTGCACTTCATCAGATGGATGTTAAGACTACGTTTCTCAATGGCGACATTGATGAAATAATCTATATGGTGCAACCAAAAAATTTTGTATCAAGAGATGCAAAGAAGATGATTTGCAAGTTAAAAAAAATTCATCTATGGGCTTAAGTAGGCTTCTCGTTAGTGATATTACAAATTTCATTAGGTTACCATCTCCTTTGATTTTGAGATGAATGTGGTTGATGATTGTATATACCACAAGTTCAGTGGAAGTAAGTATATTTTCTTAGTTTTATATGTCGATGACATTTTGCTTGCCAACAATGATATAGGCTTATGGCACAAAACCAAGAGATTTCTATCAAAGAAATTTGAGATGAAGAATCTTGGTGATGCCTCTTATGTGTTAGGTATACATATACACCAGAATGGCTCTCGGGTATTCTTGGATTATAACTAAAGCACTATATCAAAAAGGTTCTTAAGAGATATGGTATATAAGATTGCAAACCAGGTTATACCCCTATGGCTAAGAGAGACAAGTTTAGTCTCAGTCAGTGCCTTAAGAATGATTTTGAGATTCGAGAAATGCAAAAGATTCCTTGTGCGTCAGTAGTAAGGAGTCTGATGTATGCTTAGGTTTGTACACGTCATATTGTGTACGTTACAAGGATGTTGGGTAGATACTTAAGCAATCCTACAAAGGATCACTGGATAGCAACCAAACAAGGCTTGAGGTATTTATAGAGAACAAAGGATTGCATACTCACGTATCAGAGGTTGGAACAGCTTGAGATCATTGGGTATATTGACTTCGATTATGCTAGATGCCAAGATAGTATGAAATCTACATCAGACTATATCTACCGTTTGGCTAGAGGTGAAGTCTCTTGGAAGAGTTCTAAACAGTCTCTTATAGTATCTTCTAACATGGCGGCAGAATTCATAATATATTATGATGCTTCTAATCATCGAATATGGCTGTGAAATTTTGTCATAGGGTTGCACATAGTTGACAGTATTCAAAGACCACCAAAGTTATTTTGTGACAATATGTCGGCAATTCTATATTCTAACAGTAATAGGAGCTCGACAAAGTCAAAGCATATAGACATCAAGTTCCTAGTTGTGAAAGAAATTGTTTAGAGTGGATAGTTGTCTATAGAGCATATCAGTACAAACTCCATGATTACGGATCCACTCACTAAAGGATTGCCACCTAAAATGTTTCATGTGCACACTACTCTTATGGGTGTCATGTCTTATAAGTATATTCAATTTTAATGGGAGTTTGTAATTTTAGATGCTTTTATGATATAGACATATTTTCAGTTATTTTAGTTTATGGATATTTTGAAGTTATTTTCTATAGAAATAAAGTTCTAGTTTATTCATACTCTAATTTTGGTATGGTTTAATATCACTAAAGTTTTAAGGTGGACCAGTTAGAAATAGGCATGTTAAGATCACTTTGCATGAAATTTCCATGCTACACATCCATGCTTGGTCTTTGTCGTTAGTTGCATTAGTATATGTGATCATTGATGGGTCTAGTTATGATATATGTAATAAAGGTCGCTTTGGTCCTATGTTGATATAGTTTATGGACAAGATTGTTGAGATGCATAAGGTTTTGATAGAAAAATTCATGAGCTCATAAGGTATAATTCACATTTATAAAGTTTCATATAAAGCCCAAGTGAGAGATTGTTAGAATAATTCCAATATGTATGGGCTAATGTATAAAATAAATGTGTATTAAAGGCTATCATCTAAGGTTGTCTAATTAAAAGTGATCAATTTAGGTTTTGGGCTTTTAATGCATTATTAAGTGTGATCCTTCTATGTGTAGAAACCAAAATATAATTATTGATTTATGATGGGCTAAATTAGTAATTAAGGATATCTATTAGGGTTAGCAGTTATATAAAGGGGTTGTGGTCCCCAAGTTAGTACATATGTTATTTTTCGATCATTCTTTGAAGAAGGACTTACGTACCAGACTTGGAAGATCCTCAATCTACAAACTCAAGAATCACATTCTATTTATGGATTCAGAATAGCTTTCGCATCTTATTAATTATCTTGATGATTTAACATGAATAATCTTGTGTGATGATAGTTTTCATCACAATATCTTATTCTAACAGCTCAAAGTTTTGCTGCCAAAATTCTTTTGGTAGCTAAAAATTAAAACTTTAGTTTTTAAAAGTAGACTTGGTTTGCCATTTTGCTACAAAAATTTTGAAGCTAGAGCATCTTGGTAGCAAAAAAAGCATAATCAACTACCAAATTTTGGTAGTGAAATGTTTTTGCTACCTAGACTTTGATAGCTAAATATTTTTGCTGCCAAAATATTTAGTCTCGAATACTCTTTAGTAGTCAAAACTTTAAATATTGGCTACTAGAAATGAAACGACCTGGTTTTCTAAGCCGTTACTTAAAGCTCTATTCTTAAACTTAACCTTAATCTTGCACGTAAAAGTGCGGAATATTTTTCTAAATATAACCGAAATACTTAATTATATTACTTCGTCTTTCCCATGATATTTATAAAACATTTGCGTGCTTATGGTTACAAACCATTTATTTAAACATTCATGCAAAAAACAATACTAGCTTACTTGCTAGGCTATAATGTACAATAAAATAAACAGTTTTATCAAAAAGCAAAATTAAACTTGCAGTGGTATACATAGCCTGAACATTGCATTTGTCCCACCGCAGCACCCAACTCATCACTTTTCATATCGGCCACTTGATAGGATTTCCTACAACATGAAGGATCTAGATGAGCTTTTGTTCAGCTAGTCCAAACACATCTCACAAAACATTTTATAAGATTACAATAGTAGGGCAATACAAGGCTTCATATATGCTTTCTTATGAACATCTATATAACTTATCCTTTATTTTGGGCCCTAGTGATCGTACTGAGTGCGTGTGATCATCAAACACCAAGATTATATCTTAAATTGATGCTTCTCTTAGGTCGGGTTAAATACCTCACTTGAATAGAGGTTGGTACGACACTTTATTATCTTATCTTTTCTTTCTAAACTTTAGGGTTTAGATTACCAACTTTGTAATCTTAGTGAACATACTTCATGTAATGACTTGGTATTAAAGACAATATGCATGACATTTACAAGTATAAAGCATTCATCAATAAGGCATATAAAAATCAATTTCTTCATGACATAGGTGAGGTTTGGGACTTACTTGAACCTCACACTAATAATCCACTTAATTCCTTTTTCTTTGCTTAGTTGGCTATGTGTCCTGTTAATATGACACACAACTATTAGTCCATGCCTATGTTAACGGTCTAATTCTATGTTGTTTAACTTGTTAACTTGAAGCCAATTAAAGCCTCGTTTAATGGCTTTAAACTTTGTATGTTGAGAATCATTGCTTGTTTTAACACTTTAAACTTAATCGGTTCGGGTCTATTTTGACCCTTTTTGTAAAAATATCATTTTTGTGCTCAATAGGTCTTGAAAAATCACCATATATTTTAGAACAAAATTTATGATTGCTTGCAACCCAAAACAATGCAGGAAATTCGCCTA
This sequence comes from Artocarpus heterophyllus, assembly GCA_025403435.1. Classification (NCBI taxonomy): domain Eukaryota; kingdom Viridiplantae; phylum Streptophyta; class Magnoliopsida; order Rosales; family Moraceae; genus Artocarpus; species Artocarpus heterophyllus. Next base: position 26,812,210 of record CM046342.1, read on the forward strand.
CACAGTGAGGAAAAATAGTTTTTCTTATCTTTACGGTTTCGACCCAAAGTGTGAAAATCTTGACATTTTTGCCTAATGGGTTTTGAAAAATTGTCAAACTCTTTGGTAATAATCTTGGGTTGATTTGCACTCAAAATAGTGACTAAAACCTGACTGTGCTGTGAAAAATACAGTTTTCACTATTTTTCACAGTTTTGCCCCAAAACATGAAAATTTTGACATTTTTGGCCCCGACACCAAAACAAAACTATTTGCCACTATTAGGTGTAGTTTTTAACAAGGATTAAAATATTCCAAAGGCTCATCGGTAGATTCAATCATTTTATCAATGTTTTCCCATTTTTACCATTTAAAACGTTCTACGGTAAAACTTTGCATAATTTGTAACTCAAAATCGGTACAGAATTGAAAGGAATTTCATGAGAGTTACAGTTTAAGCGAGAACTACAAGTTTTATGTTTTAACTTTTCTTAAAATCAATGGTTTTGGGGGATTTTAAGTTAACTTTTTTAATTGATAGTTTTGAAAAATATAATTTTTAGCTAGATCCGGTTGGATTTCGGGGAAACTTTCTTCACGACAAATGTTTATCTTGACATTTTCATGAGATCACATGTTGAGCTCGGAACCAAATTGGTCTCTAGGTAAATCTAAAGTTAAGACTTTAAAACTAGTTTTTAGAATGTGCTGAGACGTTTTCACAACGAAGTTCCATTTTTTAAAACAAATCAATATATTCTAAGCTCAATCATCACATCCAAAGCCATACCACATATAAATAAATCATACCATAAAAGGCCTTTACATGCCAAAGTCCAAAAATCATTATTTAAAGTTAGGATTTATACCTAGTGTAGTCCAAAATTGTTGAGTCACTTCCTTAGTGCAAAAGGCCTCCAGAGCTTCTTAACCTCAATGATAAAATATGGAAAATAAATTTCCAGCATAACTTCAAACTTTCACCCAAAACTCACTTAGAAAAGTTTGGATTTTTGCCTTAAAACTCCTTGGATCAACACTTCAATTCTTGATCTTGCTTCTAGTAAGGATTTAGAGGCCTAAAACAACAAAAATTTAAGAGAAAACAAGCTTGGGTGGGTTGGTTTTGGAGAAGGAATAAGGGAGAGAATTTTTTGCTCCATGGAAAAAACTTGAGGAAAAAGAAAGAAATAAAATTTCAAAATGACCCTTGAGTATTTATAGAGCTTGATCTTGGGGAATTAGTTGTAACAAAATTTTTGCTAACAAACCTCTCTTTAAATCCAAATTTCTTGGGAGAAAATAGAGTGATTTTTACACAATTTTTAAATTCCACAAGAAAATATCAAAGTACATATAATTATGGTGTTCTACTTTAGCTGTCTAATATCAACCAATACTATATTTTTCATACTCTTACAATGTAGTTTAGAGGAGATATTTTTTATCAGTAGAAAATATCCAAATATACTATGTACTCATACTCTTTGATTTCCATCAACAGTAGTTCCTCTATTTATGTGGAAACTAATTTTGTATAATTATACTATGTTGCTAACTAGACTGCTCTGAGTGTTTTTATATCGAATATTGTCATTAGGTGAACTGCTGACATAAATATTTGTACCACTTTAACTATCTAGTATACTATCATCTTTTACATTGATTAGGACTTTGGCATAATATTTCAATCTTATTTTCTCATATTTACTTTATGGGTATATTTGTCTCACATAATTAGATTTTATCATAATCTAATGACATTAAATTTGCATCTTAAGGCTCTTAACAAAGTTTGAAGTATTCTAAATCACAAAATTTGTTCATACTAAAATTCACCTTAATTTATCAAGAATTTCACACAAAAATGTACATGAAATTTCATTATAGTTCCATCACATAATTTCATGATTACAAAATATGAAATTTTCTAATGAAATTCATTGTTTAAATCTTGATTAAATTCTTGATTTAAACTATTGAATTTTCTCATAAATTACAATTTAGCCCCATTAAGAATTTACGTCCTCGAAAATTAAAATAACTCTGGGTAGCTTTCCTTCATGTCCTCTTCTCGTTCCCAGGTTACTCATGGTTCCGCCGTAGGACCTTGACAAGAAGTACAGTCTTATTTCTTATGAATTTCTCCTCTTGCACCAAAATTCGTATTGGCTTTTCCTTGTATGACAAATCTTCATGTACCTCAATCGGTTTGTGATTTAACTTATGCGATGGATCCGGCACATACTTTTTTAGCATCGACACATGAAACACATTGTGCGCAGGTGCTAACTCGAAAGGCAAAACTAGCTTCTAGGCAATGTTACCCACTCTCTTGAGTATCTCGAACGATCCTATGTATCTTAGGCTGAGCTTTCCTTTATTACCAAATTTCATAACTCCCTTCATTGATGCTATTTTGAGGACAACTAAGCCTCTAACCTGAAATTTCAATGGCCTACATTGTCTGTTGGTGTTGCACTTTAAGCGATTGTGTGTAGTTTTCATTCTTTGATTAATCAATTTTATGTCTTCCATGGTCTTTCGGACAAAATCAACAGATGGAAGAATCTTCTTCCTAGTTTCATTGCAATGTATCAGGATTTGCACTTCCTTCCATGAAAAGATTCATATGGTGCCACACTAATCTAGGCATGGTAGCTGATGTTGTATGAAAACTCTAACAACAGAAGTTTCTTGCCCACTCTTCCTTTAAAATCCATAACATATGATCTCAGCATATCTTCTAGTGTCTAAATAATTCTTTCAGACTGCCTAATCTGTCTGCACGTGGAATGTCATGCTGAAAGTGAGCTTCGTACCCATCGCTTGAACCACACTTTTACAAAACTTGGATGTGAAGCAGCCATCGTGGTCAGAAATGATTGATTTTGGTACCCCATAGTATCAAACTACTAAGCAACATAAAGCTTAGCCAACTGTTTGATACAATTTCCTAACTTAATGGGCAAAAAGTGGGCAGATTTGGTTCGTCAGTCCATAACTACCCAAATAACATCATGAACATCTAGGATTCTAGGCAATCCTACTACAAAATCCATGGTTATCTAATTCTATTTCCACTTTGGAATCTCAAATTTTTCAATTCTCCTATGGGACGTAAGTGTTTAGTTTCCACCTTCTGACAAGGGAGGCATTTGCTGATAAATTCCATGACATGATTCTTCATTCTAGACCACCAAAAACTTTCTTTCAAATCCTTATACATCTTTGTTGCTCCAGGGTGAACAGAATACTATGTTCCATGAGCCTCCTCTTATATCTGTTTTCCTAATCTTTTCTCATTAGGAACACATGATCTGCCTTTGTAGTAGAGTATACCATCATTAAAGATGCTGAATTCTCATTCTTAACCTTAAATAAGGAAGAATCAGCTTCTTGACGTTCTCTAATAGTTTCAAGAATGGTCAATTGGAAGGATAATGTGGTTAATCATCCAATGATCAATTCCATTCTTGCTTTCTCAATATGTTCTTAGAGGGTCTTGGATATTGGTCTAATCATCATAAGGGTGGACAAAGTCTTTTGGCTAAGAGCATCAGCTACCCTATTGGCTTTGCCTATGTAGTGCAGGATTTTGCAATTGTAATCCTTAACCAACATAAGCCATCTGAGCTGCTTCATGTTAAGCTCCTTTTGAGTAAGTATGTACTTGTGACTTTGATGATCTATGAAGATCACTCACTTAGTTCCATATAGGTAGTTTCACTAGATCTTCAATGCAAAAACTAAAGCTATGACTTCTAAAGCATGAGTCAAGTAGTTCCTTGCGTGGTCCTTCAACTGACGAGATACATAAGTTATCACTTTCTCGTCTTGCCAGCTATAACAATTTGACTTTCCGAGCCATTACTTAAAGCTCTTTTCTTAAACTTAACCTTAATCTTGCATGTAAAAATGCTAAATATTTTATTAAATATAACCAAAATACTTACTTAAATTACTTAGTCTTTCCCAATATATTTATAAAATATTTGCATGCTTATAGCTACAAACCATTTACTTAAATATTCATGCAAAAAGCGATACTAGCTTAATTGCTAAGCTGTAATGAACTATAAAATAAGCAGCTTTATTAAAAAGCGAAATTAAACTTGCAATGGTATACATAGCCTGAACATTGTATTTGTCCCATCGTTGTGCCCAGCTTGTCACTTTTCATACCGGCCTTTTGATAGGATTTCCTACAACATGAAGGATCTAGATGAGCTTTGCTTACCAAGTCCAAACATATCTCACAAAATATTTTATAAGAATACAATAATAATGCAATACATAGTTCCATTCATGCTTGCTTATGAACATCTTTATAACTTATCATTTATTTTAGGCCCAAGTGATCTTACCGAGTGCACATGTTCATCGAACACTGAGATCGTATCTTAACTTGATGTTCCCCATGAGTTGAGAGACTTGTATACCTCACCTAAGTAGATGTTAGTATGACACTTTATTATCTTATATTTTTTTCTTAACTTTGGGGTTTAGATTACGAACTTTGTAATCTTAGTGAACATCTTCATGAAATGGCTTGGTATTAAAGACAATACATATAACATTTACAATTTTAGAGCATTCATCAATGAGGCATATAAAAATCAATGTCTTCATGTCGTAGGTGAGGTTTGGGACATACTTAAACCTCGCACTAGCGCTCCTTTTAATTCTTTTTTCTTTGGTTAGTTAGCTTTGTATCCTGTTAATGTGACACCTTACTATTAGTTCATGTCTACATTAACGGTCTAATTCTATACTATTTAACTTAAGTAAATTAAAGCCAATTAACGTCTCATTTAATGGCTTTGAACTTTGTATGTCGAAAATCATTTCTTGTTTTAAAACTTTGAGCTTAATCAGTAAGCTTAGGTCCATTTTGACCTTTTTGTTAAAATGTCGCTTTCGCGGTCAAACGGCCTTGAAAAATAACCAAACATTTTGGAAAAAAATTTATGATTGCTTGTTGTGCAAAAGAGTGTAGCAAATCTACCTACACAACAAGGAAAATGCAATTTTTCATGTCTTTATGGTTTTGCCCAAATTGCAAAAATCTTAACATTTTTTCCCCCAAACTGGTCTTGACAAATTTTCAAACTCGTTGAAAATAATCTTGGCTTGATTTGCTACCTAAAATAGTCAATAAAACTTGACAGTGCAGTGAAAAACACAGTTTTCATTGTTTTTCGTAGTTTTGCCTCCAAAACATGAAAATTTTGACATTGCCCCCCCGACACTAAAGCAAAACTATATGGCACTGTTAGTTATAGCTTTTAACAAGGATTAAATATTAAAGCCTCATGGGTAGATTCAATCATTTTAATAATGTTTTCCTATTTTACCATTTAAAAGGTTTTATGCTAAAGCTTCACAAAATTCATAACTCAAGATTGGATCGGATTTGACAAGAACCTCATTTCATGAGAGTTGATAGTTTGGATGAGATATACAACTTTTGTGTTTCAACTTTTCTTAAAATCAATTGTTTCATGGGACTTTAAATTAATTTTCTAAAATAATAGTTTTGAAAAATAGCATTTTTGGCTAGATCTGGTTGGATTTCGGGGAAACTTTCTTCACGAGAAATGTTTATCTCAACATTTTTATAAAATCACATGTTAATCTCAGAAACCAAATATGTCTCTAGGTAAATCTAAACTTAAAGACTTTTTAAAACTAGTTTTTAAAGTGAGTTGAGAACCTTTGCAACAAAGTTCCTTTTTTAAAGACAAATCCAAAAATTCTAAGATCAATTGTCACATCCAAAGCCATATGACATACAAATTAATCATACCATAAAATTCATATATATGCCCAAGTCCAAAATTTGTTATTTACAGTTCATAAAAATTAAAAACACAAACTTTATGCAAATATTTAAAGTTAGGACTTATACCTAGTGTGGTCCAAAATTGTTGAGTCACTGCCTTGGTGACAAAGGCCTCTAGAGCTTCTTAACCTCAATGATAAAATATAGAAAATAAATTTTCAGCATAACTTCAAACTTTGACACAAAGCTCACTTAGAAAAGTTTGGATTTTTACCTTGAAGCACCTTGGATCAACACAACAATTCTTGATCTTGCTTCTGGTAGGGATTTAGAGGCTTAAAACAAAAAAAAAATAGAAAGAACAAGGTTGGGTGGGTCAGTTTTGGAGAGGGAACAAGGGGGAGAATTTTTTGCTCCATGAACAAAATTTCGGGAAAAAGAAAGAAATAAAATTTCAAAATGACCCTTGAATATTTAGAGAGCTTAATTTTGGGGACTTGGTTGTAACAAATTTTTTTCTAACAAACCCCTCTCTTAATTCGAATTTCATGGGACGAAATAGAATGATTTTTGCACAATTTTTAAAGTCCAAAAGATAAGATGGAAGTACATCTAATTATGATGTTTTACTTTAGCTGTCTAATTTCAACCAAAAATATATTTTTCTTGCTCCAAAAATGTATTTTGGAGGAGATATTTTCTTTATCAGTAGAAAAATATCTCAATGCACTGTATACACATACTATTTAATTTCCATCAATAGTAGTTCCTCTATTTGTGCAGAAACTAATTCTTTATAATTATACTACGTTGCTAATTAGACTGCTCTGAGTGACTTTTATACTAAATACAATCATTAGATTGACTACTAACATAAATATCTATATCAGCGTAACTGTCTAGTATACTGCTATCTTTTACATTGATTAGGACTTTGGTATAATATTTCAATCTTATATTCTCATATTTACTTTATGGGTATATTTTTATTACATAATTGGATTTTATCATAATCCAATGACATTAAATTTGCCTCTTAAGGTATTTAACAAATTTTGGAGTATTCTAACTCATAAAATTTGTTCATATTGAAATTCACCTTAATTTATCAAGAATTTCACACAAGAATGCACATGAAATTTCATTATGAAATTTGTTCATAACTACAAAATATGAAATTTGCTAACAAATTTTATTATTTAAATCTTGATTAAATTCTTGATTTAAACTAATAAATTTTCTCAAATATTACAAGAAATTGATAGCAAAATGTTGTTACTATCAAAATATTTCATAGCGGGATGATTTTATGACCAAAAGTTTTGGTAGCAGTTACATATATAGTAGTCCAAAAGGACATGAAACTGCTATAAAAAGATTAGCAGCAAAAGGCTTTATCTACCAATTAGATAGTAGGAAAACCATATATTATTTAGTAGCAGAAAACGACATTTGGAAGCAAAACCCTATACTTTTTACAAATATATACATAAAAATAATTTTAAAATGACAATTTTTTTAAAAAGAGTCTCTTATATTGATGGCTCCAAATATATTAATATAGTTAAGAATCCACAATAATTTTTGAATATTCCACTCCAACTTTATCTACTAGTAAATCCTACACAAGAAAGAATATTTAACAACATTGTCTATCCTAGTTGGTAATCAACTCCTTGACTTTGTCTTGAAGGCTGACAACTTTGAAAGCCTATAAAGGTGTAAGAATACTATGTAACATTCATCCAAAACATAGAACTAGAGCACTTAATTGTTAGTCATGGTGCCCTAAGGAGTAAAATGTTGTAATGCATTTTGAAGACATATTATCAAGAAAGAGTTTATTTATTATTCATAGACCAAGTATTGTCCTCTTTACATTCATTTTTGTTGAATGTATAATAAGCAAATAAAAGTCTAAGACTGTCAGTCCAAACCTTTAATAATTGTGCATATGATGCATAGATTATGCGGAAGAGTAAATCTTAAAGTGATGGTCTAAGTCATAAGATCTGCAATTAAGGGAATAAAGTTGAGCGCTTTATTAATGCTAAGATTGTTATATTGTCTACATCCCTAACGAAAGATGGTTTGTTTTGGTCATCAGAGTGAGACTTGGCGAGTAGAAACATTGGTACATTGTAATAGATGATGGTGTATTAAATCGGGACAAAAAGTTGAATTAATTTGGTTGATAATTCCATTTGTTTAAATCAATTCACTTTAGACAATCATATGTGTTGTGCCTTAATATTCTTGACTTATGTCTTTTGATGTACCAAAAGGTGACATCCTGATTTAATGATAGTAAGCATATTGGCATGTTAGGGACATGACTCTTGATTGACGTAGACTTGTTATTCATAGATATGGAATCCATAACTCTTTTGTAAAGTCAATGCTATTCTCTTATATGCATTATCCTATAAATGGAAAACTACAGCGCTTAACCATTTGAATACATAGGTGTAAATGAATGGTATACTATTTATAAATAGTAAGTATTCCAATGGTGTTATGGACAAGAGAATACGGATGGAGTTAAATATGGCTACAAGTGAAAAGGTTTCCTCGTAATCGATTCCTTCCTTTTGTGTGTATCTGTTTGCTACCAATCTAGCCTCATAGGTTTTGACTTTCTCATATGCTGCTCTCTTTCTCTTGTAAATCCATGGCTTTTACTCCTTTGGGAAGATCCATAAGTTGTCAGACTTGATTAGTCTCCATAGACTTCATTTTAGTGTTCATAGCTTCTGTCCAGGGCTTTGAATCAACATCCTCCATAGCCTTAGTGCAAGTACAAGGATCTCAGTTATGTTTAACCAGTTCAGCTAAGTAGGCTTCACCATTGAACATATACCTCTCGGGTTAATGTCTGATCCTCCCACTATGCTAAAGCCCCTTAAGTTATTGTTCAGTTGGTTTTTCTACATTGATTGGATTAGTTTCAACCGAAACCTGCAGAGTGATTGAATCATTTGCTAACTCCTCGAGTACCACTTTACTGCAAGTCTTAAAGTTGTTCATGTAACTTTCCTCAAGGAATGTTGCATTCATTGAAACAAAGAGTTTTTTTTTCTTTCGAGTTATAGAAATAACCCCCTTTAGTCCTTTTTAGATATCCTACAAACACGAAACCTTTCGAACGTGCTTTTGACTTATTCGCTTCACTGTATAGGACATGAGCCGAACATCTCCATATGCAAATATCGTTTAAGGATGTCATCCTATAGAGTGCCTGGCTGAGTTAAATGGGATAAGATCTCATTCTCTAATAAGTGTCCTAAGAACTCATCAGAGAGGTATTCTCTGTTAGACATAGTGCCTTAAGGAGTGAAACGTTGTAATAAGCTTTTGGAGAGATTTTATCAGTAAAGAATTTATTTATTATTCATATATCAAATTTTGACATCTTTATGTTCATTCCTGTTGAATGTATGATAAACAAATAAAAGTCTAAGACTATCGTTCTAAACCTTTAAGATCATGCATATAATGGACAGATTATGCAAAAGACATGAATTTTAAAGGTGATGGTATAAATGATAAGATTCGCAACCGAGGGAATAAATTTGGGTGCTTTATTCATACTAAGATTGTTATGTTGTCAACATTCCTAACGGGAGATGGCTTGCCTTGGTCATCAGAGTTGGACTTTGTGAGTAAAAACATTAGTGCATTGTCATAGGTGACGATGTATTGAATCGAGACAAAAAGTTTAATTAATTTGGTTAATAATTCTGTTTGTTTAAATCAATTCACTTTAAACAATCATATGTGTTATGTCTTAATCCTAAAATGACTAATGGACCTGTATTCTAGACTTATGTCTCTTAATGTACTAAAGAGTGACATCTTGATTTAATGATGGTATGTATACCAATACGTTAGAGATATGACTCTTGATTCACGTAGACTCGTTATTCATAGATATAGAATCCATAACTCTTTTGTAGTGCTAATGATATTCTCTTAGATGCATTATCCTGTAATTGAAAGACTGGAGTACTCAACTATTTGGATACATAGATGTAACCAAATGGTACACTATTTATAGATAGTAAGTATTCTAATGGTGTGACAATAGAACGTAAGATAAAAATAATTAGAAAGGTAAAACATAATTTATCATTAAGATTATTATGAATATGTATAGGAATGTAACACATTATGATATGTCATGGACAGTTACCTTATTGGAGCTTTGAATTTTATATAATTCGAGAGTGTAGCTCTAAGCTTTTAGTGAAGTAGCATTAGAGTTAATAATTATAAAATATGTATCTGGGATATTGTATTTTATAATTATAGCAGCTTGATTTATATATATCCATAGGGTCCCATTTGCTAGCTTATAATAATCTTATGACGATACGGTGTGTTTTCTCTACATATTGGCGACTCATGTTAAATCATTAGATTGGCTAAAATTTAATTTAATTTGATTTAATAATTCATGTTAGTTTATTGAATTAATTTTGTGAATTAATTCAAGTTAAACATGTTAAATTATTTTGATAATATTTTGTTTTTATGGGTTTATTGTATATAACTGTTTTAATCAGATAACTTTTCTATTGGGTTCTTTGACTTAAAATTAAGGCTCTATAAAGGATACTTAGGTCAAATAAAATACGATTTATCCAATTGGTTAAGATTGCATCAATCAGATCAACTTGATGAGTTTGAATTTGGTTCGAACTCTAAGATCACGACTACATGGTCGATCATGATACACATAGTGTGGTCAACCATGGCAGTTAGATCAAGAAACATGTTTACACATTTTTGAGTCAGAGGTTGATCTAAACTCAAATTTTAAGGCCTAATTTGATAAGGTTTAACCCAAAATCTGACCACTATAAACAGGGGGTAAGTTTTCTTTGTTATTCAGATCATTTAAGAAGCATAGAGTGAATACTTGAGTGAGAGAAACTCTGAAACTCCCTAAGTGCCACTGTTCAACATCAAGAACCTTAGCTCTAGATTTTCTCAAGTGGTTGGAATGAGAGTCACCGGAGGAAAAGCTATATGATGTGCGATCACCTACACTCCAATCATGGATAGAGAATAACAAAGAAGAGTAGCTGATTGAGGCTCTTTTAAAACATTCTTCTCTTCACAGATTGCTGCTACTTTTTGGTATACAAAAAAGGTTAGTAAGATCTATCATTAATTTATGTATTAAGCATGTCAAACTTATGTTTTGAAAAATAATCTGATTCAAAATTTTTAAAATTTTACTGCATACTGTTTTCCAACAGTTGGAATCAAAATTGGGTTTTTATGCTAATTTCATGGGTTTGTGATCATGCTATATACATGAATTATGTGATCTTATTCTCTCCTATGCTTGAATTTAATTTTTTTAGAGAGTTGGCACTCTAGGGATTCTATATAATTAAATATTATTATGAGATTATGTGGTGAATGTTTTTTAATTAATTATGATTGATTAAATTTATATTTTAATTATTTTATTAATGAATTAATTTTTGCTAGTTATGGTTCCTTAGAGGTTAGAATGTGAATCTACATTTTTCATGCAATTAGATGGCAGTCTATCACCACTATCTAAGATTTATTATTTTAATTTTAATTTATAAAATTTGTATTAAAATAATTATTCAAAGTGAAGACAGATCTAGAAGATAGAGATGGTTAAAGTTCTATTACTTTTTTGTGTTTGTAAATTTTTATGTTTTTAAATTATTGAAAAAAAAATTAAAAAACTACTTTCTACATTATTTTTGGAAAAACCTTAGTTCAGCACCAGTCGATAGGCAGAACATTTTGGGTCGACAACTCGATAGTCACATATCAATAGGCCATTCTAAAAGATTGGCAGGCCGACAGCAGGATAGAACAGTTTTCTAAAAAGTTGCATTTTTTGATGTAGTTTTTTGTTTTGTTTTTGAGGCAATTCTAAGAAATATGAAATTTTATGATGAACAAAAAAATAACCTTATTGATATATAAGAGATTAAGAATAGAAGATGGATGCCACATAAAGGAGACAATAAGACGATATATGATAAAGAATCGATAATATGTTTCGATTGATCATTTGTAATCTTTATTTTCTTTTTCCTATGACGAAACCATGATATTATGGCTATTTATTATTTTGTTTATAGCTTTGCGTGTTCCTTTTCTTGTCTGTATTATAATATGATTTATCATGTATGTTGATAACATGCCATGTAGAATAAGAAGTGCCACTAATTAAAAATTGTTCATGCATGTTAACATAAAAGCTTGACTTTCAAAATATTGAGTGGGAGAAGGTTCTCAAAGAGAGGACCTAAGGCTTCTATCGTTAGTCCATAGGCAGCACATGGTGGTTACAACCCCTAGGAAGAGGTTTCATTATGTATAGTGTTGGATCTCCAAAGGGATAATTTAATTTAGCATGATTTATCATTGTACAGCCCTAGGTGGCAATTATAAATCATGGATAAAATAGTTGAAACGATGGTTATACACTCAAGATTAATTTCGTTATTAACCTCCCTTTGGAGCGTTGTTAATGAAATTAATGGCCAAAGAAAACAATTATTAATATATGCTACGTTAGACGAGTCTTGGATGGCATATATTAATTATAGGAGATCCATGTTCCGAATTGAATTTAGCAAAGTCTCCCTTAGGCGGCTTGTTGGATTTTGAGTTGGGAATTATCATTGTAAGGTTGCGATTTTTTCAAGGTTTTGACACATAAACACAATTGTATGCTTACTTGTTTATGTTATCTTACTAAACTATTGTGGAATGTTTGCTTATACTTAGTATATGATTCTTTATTGTAGATTAAAATGTTTGAAAATGCTTTATCTTTAACACTCGATAAGAACATGTTAACTAGCGAGAATTATAATGATTGGAAAGGGAATCCTAAATATCATCCTATCCTTTAAGAAACTAAAATTTGTGCTAACCACACTGTGTCCTCTTACGCCTACTAGCGAATCCACCAATGAACAAATCCAAGTGTATAATTGCTAGAAAGAAGCTAATAATCAGGCTCGCTGCTACATCATGGCTAGCATGAATAAAATGCTATAGGCTCAGCAAGAAGATTATGAGACTGCTCGGTAGATCCTGGATAATCTTGATGACTTGTTTAGAGGCTAAGCCTTATCAAAGCGGCAAAGGGCACTTCGGAAGCTCCTCAACTGCAAACAAAGACCTGGGACTCCTATGAAGGAGCATGTGATGCTGGTCATGGGTTACCTTACTGAGGCTTAAGCACATGAAGCTAACATTGATGCTGAGTCAAAGATGACTATGGTCTTTGAGACTCTATCTAAGGAGTTCATCCCGTTTAGAGGTTTATATATACTTGAGCAATAGATGGGGTGTGACCTTGACTGAGCTGATGAAGCAATTATAGGAGTTTAAAAATCTGATCAGGGAAGCTCTGACTGGTGGCGAGGCGAACTTGGCAGTTGCATCTAGTTGCAATTCTAATTCTGAGAATGGATAGAAGCAAAGGGCCAAGAACAGAAAACTTCCATTCTAACAAATGGCAAGGATAAGAAGAAAAATAAGAGGAACCCAAAGAAACTAAAGTGTCTTTTCTACTGGAAGGTTGGGCACATAAAAAAGAATTGCAAGAGCGTTCTATCTAAAGGAATTAGGTGTGAAATTTTGGTAATTTAGACTTGTTTAGTCAAAGAATCAAGTGATACTTGGGTCATAGATTTTAGTGCAACTATTCATGTCTATGTTTCTCTGAAGGGATTTAAGGAAATGAGAAGTTTGCTACATGAGTACTTCACGCTTCGGATGAACAATGGATCCTTAGTGTTGGTTGAAGTACTGGGAGGCATCCATCTTTACTTTGATAATTATAGGACTTTGGTTTTGAGATATTGTTTTTATGTTCTTAAACTTAAAAGAAATTTAATATTTGTCGCTTATTTATTTAAAGACTCTTATTCAGTCTCTTTAAATAATAAAGTTGTGATTCATAAAAACCAATCTTTTTATTTGTAGTGGATGGATGCAAAAAAACCTATATCTTATCAAATCTAAGATGGACTCGGTGTTGAACATTGAGGTCGATGATAACTCTAAAAGACTTAAAACTCCACTCTAATGAGATGTATCTTTGGCATTTACGATTAAGTCTTATTAGCCTGAATAGGATTCAAAGGTTTGTGAAGGATGGATCTTTAAGTTATTTAAAGGTGGAGTCTATACCACGATGTGAATCTTGTTTAGAGGACAAAATGACTAAAAGACCATTTAGGTCTAAGGGAAATAGGGCCAAAAAAGTTCTAGAATTTATGCATAGTGACATTTGTTGTCATGTGAACATCAATGCACATGAAGGGTATGAGTACTTCGTCACTTTTATTGATGATTACTCATGATATGGGCATTTCTACCTAACGCATCATAAAAGTGAAACTTTTGATAAGTTCAAGGAGTTTCAGGCTGAAGTGGAGAAGCAATTAGGTAACCATAAAGGTACTTCGATCCAATTGAGGTGGAGAATACCTTTCCAATGAGTTCTTAAGACACTTATTAGAGAATGGAATCTTATTCCATTTGACTACACCAAGCACTCTGCAGCAAAACGGCGTAGCTGAGAGATAGAATAGGACTTTGTTAGACATGGTTAGGTCTATGATGAGTTATTCGACATTACCTTTATTCTTTTGGGGATATGCACTACAAACAGCATGTTGTCTTTTGAACGATGTGCCTTCAAAGTCGGTTCCTAAAACTCCTCACTAGTTGTGGATGGGTAAGAAGACATCCTTAAACCATATTCATATATGGGGATGTCCGACTCATGTCCTGTACAAGGAAGCAAAAAAGTTGGAAGCACATTCTAAAGTTTGCATATTTATAGGATATCCAAAAGGGACTAAAGGGGTTATTTCTATGACCTAAAAGAAAATAAAGTCATGATATGATATGGATAATTAACGATTTCCCCTCGTATGGCAATTTATCTGGTTATTCGTTATAGAGTTCTATTGATTGTCCTATTTATATGAAGGAAAGTCTCTCAAGCAGTTGAAGAATGGTAAGGAAACTGCTTTTCTTGGTCATAGAATATGGTTGCTAAGAGATCACCATTACCGCAAATAAAGGAACCGCAAGTAAAGGAAAGCCTTTGATGGCAACATCAAAGAAAGAGACCCTCATCGGCCTTCGACAAGTGAACAAATATTTGAAATATTTGATCTTCTACAACGATTTTACAAAAAAATCATGTAAGCTGATATTTCCACGATAATTTTCATAAGAACCATCGTGTTAGGATATATTTCCACGACAGTATTTTGTAAAAACCTTCGTGATATAGGACCCCCAAACATCTAAATTTGGTGCCTAAACAGAAGTTTCACAAGGGTAAAAAACTGTCATCAAAACTTACCAAGACAAAGGTTTTTATGACGATTTTTTGATTATTGTGAAAGGTTTTCATGGTGGTTTAAAACTGTTGTGGAAGGCCATGTTTGTAGTGATGAGAGTGTCACCTTCAAATTTTTCTTAATAGGCTTTGTTCCTGTCATGCCCCGGAGTACGGAAGGTGACGTGATGGATTATTTAAATTAATTAAAAGGAGAATTTAATTAAAATCAAGGGTTTAGGGGTTAAATTAAATAATAAAAATGTGAAAGTTTTGAAACAACATTATAATATTCATACATAAGCAATTGAATCATTAAGCGAATATAAATAATGAAGAACCATGAGTATGGGTCCCACTGACCCACAACTTGTGTACACACATGGTACTAACAATATAATAATACAACCACAATCCAGGTACAAATAAAGTTACAAACATTACATGCCTTGTTTAATTTATACAAATAATTTACTAGTTCTCCTACTACTCCTGAGTTCTGTCCGTAGAGTCCTCTCTGAACCTAAGAGGAAATCCACCTAGAGGGGGAAATTTAAGAAAAACAAAGAAAAAATGTGAGCGAAAGGCTCAGTAGGACTATATTTTAATAAATCATTTAATTTAAAGAAAAATCTCATTATTCAGGGAATTGATTAAAAGGAACCTTGAATAAATAAATAAATTTAAATAAAACCGTTCTTACCAAAACAGTTTATTAGGTCGACCAGAAACATCATTTTCTTTTTCCTAGGCAAACCATAAGGATATCACCACTGTAGTGGCCCAGCTGGGTTTCGGGACCTGCCCCCAAGGTCGATCGTTACACGACCCGATCACTGATATGACATCATGCCTTTGTTTTTATTTTCATCATCATTCAAAACCCATTTACCGAGTATTGTCATTTACATTCATTATGAGTTTATTTCAATTCACGGTTTATTATTAAAATATAACCGATAAATTCATTTTCAATCACCGTTGAAAACATTTTTTATGGAAACCCTTTTCAAAAGCCAATTCATTTTGAAACTAGGCTACCAAAGAATGGGGTAGAAGTCCTACCTCGATACTCGTGCCGGTGTCCTACACCGTAATCCTGGTCCGCTATACGTTAGCTCTGTGGAACCACGAACGATCCTAGATTCACACTAAGTCGATCAATATCTAGTTCGAGACATTCTATGTTACTAAACCATTTCATGATGTCCTAGCGTGCCATTTGTACTTTAAAATCATTTTACAAGGTTGGAATTTAAATCGGGGTTCAAAACAGTGAAAACAGGTGAAAAATCACAAAATTTTCCATGCTCTGCCGGCCTACCGAACGCCCTGCTTCGGCTGGCCGAACTGTGCAGTTCGGCCTGCCGAAAACCAAGTCTGGTCGGCCCGACATTTCCCAGGTTCGGCCTGTCGAACGGTGCAGTCTGGCTTGTCGATCCTTTGAATCCGGCCTGCCGAACTGGAAAAACCCAGACTTGGTTTCCGGCCACGGGTTTTTGATCCCCCAAAATCCAAATCTTGATTTTAACCTGTTTTTCTCAAATCTCAAGCATGGAAAACAATCATAGATGATGGGAAAACATACTAGAACACTTTTGAACTCATTTAAACAAGATTCAAACACAAAAATCTCAAAAATCCAAAAATGGGGAAAAATGAGGAAAAATGAAAAATCTTGAATCCAATCCCTTTTTCTTCAATCCAAGCTTAGATTCTAGTTGTTCTAAGTTCATTTAACTCAAATCAAAGGTTTTCTAAGCTCAAACGAACTTAAATTTTAAAAATGCACAAAATTTAAAAATTTTGAAAGAGTTTAGAAATTTCAAAACTAACCTCGAATCGAAGCTTCAATCCGCGTTCTTGGTTGCCAAATCATGTTCCCAAGCTTCCTTCTTGCTAACCCGAAGCTTGGATTCGAATTTTGATTCAAAAATTTGAGTGAAATTGGAAGAGAAGAGGAGAGACCGAGAGGGAGAGTGAGAGAGATCACACGAGAGAGAGAGAGATAGAGAGATCAGAGAGAGTGAGCCAAAGAGAGGGAGAGGAGAGAGAATAAATAAAGAAAAATGATGAGCGGTTTTACTGTACGAAAACCAAATGCCACCCATGGTTTTGTAAAATGGAATATTTTTAACATTTTACAAATTGTTGCGTTTTAAAACTCAAAACATCATTCTAAAACAATAAGAAATCATTGGAATTCGTTAGATTAACAAAACAACCTAAAATTTAAAATTTAACCAAATAATCAAATTAATGTTGAAACATTAATTATGGTACACTAATTCATCATTTTATATTACAATAGCATTAAATAAATCTCGAGGCGTTATAGTTCACAACATGAAATTGGGTCAAAAGCAGAGATGATATCACCTCTTTCAAACAACTATCCGTGAATGATGCCTATTTTATGTTGAAAGACATGGACTATAATTATTGGTGTTAGAACAAGTACTATAATATGGAAGCTATGGTTTGACATCATCATAAATCTAGTTCCTATATAATTGAAATCTTTACCCACTCATTTAAAGGTTTTGTCAACACATTTGATGACATTACTTACAAGATTCTCTTATTAAAAAATAATAATAATTCTTTTACCTACACATTTGCCAAGTCAAACATGTAATTACCATGTCAGTAAAAGTGAACTATGTGACATATATAACACATGTCACAGGTCAGATGATATGTTAACGCTACATCTTAATCATTGTATACATCCATGTCAACACACAACCAGTAAAAACCGCCATGTACATTGATACATAAGCATCCTCGTCAGCAAATGATTTCCACGTAAGCAATTTCAGAATAATTTTCAGCTTGCACGTAAGCAGATTGCATCATCCATAAAGACGGACTTCAATTAGACTCACTGTTATAAGAGATTTAGAGGTTTATTTGCACAATTTAAAACAGGTAAGTTTTCTTGTAATGTCAGTTATCGACGAGTATCGGGTATAATTATAATTACTTTTAAATAAAAAGTAATTGATAACTAAATTTTTTTGAGAGATTTTAGAGAAATTAAAATTTCAAAATATAAATGAGGGCACATACCTTTACTCATAACTATTTGGCTCAAAAATTTTAATTAAAGCTTTTATCCATTGGCAACTAGTTTTCTTTAATTATTTTTTAAGGTTTGTTTTTTTTAACCATCCAAATGGAGAACTAGACGTGTCTGGTGATTAATAAACGCTTTTTCCATGTAGAGCGAAATTAGAAGCACAAGAATTAGGCTGGTTACAGAATTTGCATACGCCAAGTAATGGGGATATTGTATCAACAAATGAAAAAGCAATGGGGTATATTTTTCTTTTTTTCCCCCTGGCATAATCACGTATTTTACTTGTTTATGGCACTTGGCTTTCCGTTGACCTCCGACAATTTCTTTTTCGTTACGTAATTTTCTCACCGTGTATTTTATTGGTTTTTCTTTTTGTCCGTAATTCGTTCAACCACTATTTCTTCAACACCGAAATAATAAAATGATTATGAAAGCCGATATATGACCCTATGAAAATCTGTGACAGTACACAAAGTGTTTGACCTTATAAGAGAGCAAGTCATTTGACTTTCACGTTTTTCATTCACGTAAGTGGTACTGGTCGGTTATCATATTTATATATTTGTTGCCCTGTTAAGCAGTTCTATCCGCGTATCTGGGTCCACACAGAAAACATAGTCCAGCTTGATACTTCTCACTCAGTTTTAGTACTGGATATTCATTGACAAATAAATAAATAAATAAACAAACTATACCGTCAAAAGCAAAATAAAAAAGAGCAATTGATCGAAATTGGAGAGAGAGAGAGCAGTCCAGAAACATTGGGTGCGTGTGGAGCAGAAGCTTTGACAAGGACGTGGATATAACATGTATGTAATACTGCTCTTGGAAATGGCATATAGATACATATGTACTCATGCCTGTGCATTTATATATCAAATACTTGTTACTTTTTTGGCTTTGTAGTCTTTCTAGCAGTCCAATCAAAGATAAGTGGGCTCTCACATGACCTCACTACTCTCCAAATTATTAGTTTTGCGTCTTTTGGCTGTACTCTAATTGTGGGGGAGTTTTGGCCAGGCTCCACACAGTTTCATCTTCTTTTTGTGCTAAAAAAATACTTATTTTCTTTAATATAGTGCCAGTACTTCTTATCAGCTAACCAATGTGATAGCATGTACATCGATTTTTCAGTAGAGATGTTGACGCTTTAAATATTATGTGGTTTGGAAAAGCGCATTCTTTTACTTTTTGTTAACAAATCATGAGCGTAAAAAAGGAGGGATAAATTTTATAAATTCCCCTCAACTATTATTTGTGTCAGCATACTAAACTTCTCTCTCGAATTCTTGCCGTCCATCTACCAACTGTCTTCAACTATCTCCCATCCGTCAAATTCTGTCAACTTTTTAATATAAAAGATTGATTTGTTCATTTTTTTTTTTTTTTTTTTTGCAAGTTAGGTATGATAGTAAGGTGTTAAGACTTATCTGTTTTAATTTCCTAGAGCTTGTAAGAAGAAAGAAAGAGAGAAAAAAGTTATAAAAAAAAAAAACTCATTCGTAAACTCGTTTACAAGCATATTAAGAATCCAAACACAGGTTTAAAAATAATTGCAGCAAGAAATTCATTGACAGACAAACCCAAAAAATTATTCCACAGAAAAATACTCTGAATACAAAATTTAAGTATGAATCTATGACTATCTTTTCAACAAAAACATTAAAAAAAAAACTAATAAGTGCTCTTTACTGTGCAAAAGCAAGAATTTTAGTTAGGTTTTTTTTCCTGCTAGATTTTTTTTGGTTTGTTAAGTTAAATTTTTGTTTTCGGATGAAAATCTTTTTTGTTAATGAGTTTCTTATTGCAAAGTAAATTCAAACTTAGGTGTGGATTCTTGATGAGTTTGTTAATGAGTTTTTTTTTTTTTCCCTCTTTCTTAATTCTGAGCAGCAAAAAGAAGCTAACGCAGATGAGTTTTAGTGCGTAACTAATGTTTGGGGAAGAATGGCATTTAATAAAACCAAAATATCACACCTAACTTAGCAAAAAAAAAAAAAAAAGAAAAAGGACAAATAAGCTTTTATCATTAAAGAAAAAACTTTTAAATTTGATGGAGGGATAAAGTTGGAGATATGTTTTGAAGTTTAGGGGCATGTTGACATAACTTACACAGTTTAAAGGAAATTTGTAAAATTTATGCATGGAATATTTCACCATCCAGTTTATTTGTGGAAGGAATGGAGTCAAAAAAATTAGTCAAAGATGAAACATGATTCAATGAGATGGGGCATATTAAGAGTTGTATTTTAAGAGGGGTAAAAATAAAATTTTAAAAAAGGTAAAATAAAAAGTGTTATAAACTTTCATATTCAAAAATAAAAGAAAAATATTCAGGGCGGCTGCCACGTGGCTGTTATGTCCCTGATTTGTGGTATTTGTATCTTGGCTACAATTTGTCTTATCTATCATTCAGTGATATATAAGAGAAATACACAGGCATATACACTATCACCTAATAACTAGCAACTGCTTATTACAAAAACACGACGAAGGAATAGTGAATGACAAAAATTCTGTGAACATGATATTTATAAGTTTAGTACTTGAACTTAAAAAAAGTTTGGCTGAAGTCAGAAATCAGGAAGACCCCATTGACATGTTGTAGTAACCGGCCTGGTTGATGTGCAATTCGACGTGCATATGAAACACGCGTTTGTATGTTAGGCGCGAAACACGTATGCATAGATGGGATTCAATGTAACGGAGAATTCACCAATCCATGATTTTCATTTTGATAGATGCATGCATATATGCGTGTCACAGCCATTATGGAAGGTATAATAACAAATTATAACTCGTAGTTTTCGGTTAAATTAATAGTCTTAAATATTAATGAAAGAGGATAACTTAGGTGACTAGAAAGAACAGAGTGTGTTTATCATCACGACATAAAAGTAAATAAATAATGATAGAGGAAAACTTAAATCAAACGACAAATAAATTACATATCATAACTAAGTTTATACTGTCTTTCTTTTGTCAAGTACAAACTTTATGAAAAAGAAAAGAAAAAAAGATCAACTTAAAAAAATAAAGAAAATAAAAAACAAACAAAGCAAAAATGCGCATTAAACCTCTTTAAAAAAAGCATAAAACAATAAATAATCTATTGGTTAGAGAAATCAAAATTAGTGAAAACAGTGGAACAAGAATAGATGGTTGGACCTTATACAATAAAAACTTTCATATAACGTTAATTCATATATACTTATTAATTAGTATACAATTAATATATAAAAGAATAAGAATTTCATCATCATTTGATTTGGTCGATAACTTGATCACTTAAAAAATTCTTTGACTCTTAACTCTTCCAGCCTAGTCTCTGGTAATAAACGAATAGATATATAGGTGTCTAGGTCAAAGGAATAATTCACACACTTACAAATATTTAGGACCTCGTTTTATACTTAACACATGAAAAAACAAAGGATGACTATGAAACTCTTCTCTGCAAGGCAAAAAACAAAGGATGACTATGAAACTTTTCTCTGCAAGTTTTTCTTTTTTGAAAGTGAGAAAAATGAATAAAAGGCTCTTTACGAATAACTATTTATAGATGCATAGAAGAAATCCTTTTCTAACTCAAATATATTTAAAATTAATTAAATAAGTGAGATGCCTCTCCCTTCTTGTGGGATAGGGCCACACGCAAGGAAATTCCCTATGTATGGCTCCAATTTTAAGTCTAACATGGAGATAAGATCTCAAATGCCTAATATGGAAAACCCTATATCTCAAATTTAGAAATATTTAAATTTTCAAAATAGGTAACTTAGAGAAGATATTAGCTAAGCACTAGAAAAAACACGCCAACTTTGTGGTCCCACACAATTGTGTTTCTAATTTTAAATAATTAAATAATCACATTATTTATTTTAGAGTCTTTACTAATTTAAAACTCAATAACTCTAAATTAATAATTCATATCCCATTACTTCAGATAATATTTTAGAGATAGCATGAGGAACTATGAAATTATAATTTCAAGCATCAATAAATTTAATAATTGATTAACAACTTATTTAATTATAAACTTTATTAAATCCAAAGTCATCCAAAAATTGGAATTTCACTCTTGGAAGAATTGAATCGTGCATTGATATAACTATTACACATAGATCAGTCAATCCTCTATAGATATTTCAGACTTGGAGTTATATATATGGTTCATAACTAGAGTTAGGTACAAAATTTTGTTCACTTCTTTAATTACATATTTATGTTTAAATACTATTAATTCTCTAATAAACAATATATTTAGAATTTTATGATAAATTAGGCGCTCTTACTATTCAAATCCTAAATCAACACCAAAGAGAATTTTTTTTCTGAATTTTTATTGAATAAATGGATTTCGTCTTATATATTAATATTCCCATATTTTTATTTTATTATGTTCCCAGACTATAAGAAATAGGATTTTATAAGAGAAGAATCTACAACGAATATATCAAAGAATATAATTCCATAACAAAAGTTATATACCAATAACTCAAGATTAAAATCGTTCCAAATATCACTAGTTATATTTGAATTTCTCTTTACAAATGCAGAGTATTTGATATTCAAATTAACCATGTGCCTATCCTATATAATCAACAGACTCACCATATACTAAGAGTCATGCTAAAACCACTGAAACAATCATCAAAGACATTTTGCAAGCAGTTATGCAAGTATAACTCCCATGAGATTTGCCTCAAAATAAGGGTTTTCAAAGGCTGAGTAAAACCCCCTTATAAATCATTCATGAGTTCTGAAAATAGCCTCCACACTTAATAGGATTGAAGAACACCATAAGCAGTGGCATCAAAAATATATACGTATATATGCATCAAATGTTCCTTTTTCTAGAAATTATTGTTTGAAGTTGTTGAGAACAAGCATGCATGCCTTGAAAATGTTTGACGCATTCACATAAATTTAGATTTAACGCAATATCAACAGAGGCATGTCGGATCTAGGCAGGCAAAAAACGATATAAAAAAGATGAAAGATAAGTCCTAAATAGTCGAAAGAGATGTCTATATTCAATATTCAAACCTCAAAACTGGTCGATAGTACAATTATCACATACGACAAAAAAAATTTCCTTCCAATATTCTTGCGAGAATTTTGCTCACCTTATGAGGTTTCACGATTGGAAAACAGGAAGAATATTTGATTGTAATTGGGAATAGAAAGAAATTATAGCTCTATATCTAGAAGGAGGGAATATCCGTGTTCATATCTTTCATCCATATCTTGTTGTTTTTGTTGGAAAAAATGGTTAACAACTATTGTGAGGAGCCATTTTGAGGCCTAATTTTTAGTAGGATCCACTTTGTAAAACTGACAGATCTTGTTAGATTTGCATTCTCCATCGCAAGGAGATCGAAATTATATATTCATATACTCAAAATGGTAATCAGGTAAATCAGAAATTGATGCTGAAAATGTACCCATTGACTTTTAGATTTTGTTAGAAAGAAGCCTAAATGTGGAGTCCAACATTTGTAACGCCCCGAAATTTATTTAATATTATTGTAATGTAAATGATGAATTAGTGTGTCATAATTAATGTTTTAACATTAATTTGATTACTTGGTTAGATTTTGAATTTTTGGTTGTTTTGTTAAATTGATGCATTCAAATGATTTCTTATTGTTTTAAAATGATGTTTTGAGTTTTAAAACACAACAATTTGTAAAATGTTAAAAATACTCCGTTTTACAAAACCGTGGGCGGCACATGGTTTCTGCACAGTAAAACCGCCCACCAATTTTCTCTATTTATTCTCTTTCTCTCCCTCTTTTTCTCTTCACTCTCACGACTCTCTCTCTCTCTCTCTCTCTCTCTTGATCTCTCTCTCTCGGCAACCCTCTCTCTCTATCTCTCTCAAAATTTTGAAACCCAATTTTGAATCCAAGCTTCGAGTTAGCAAGGAGGAAGCTCGGGGACGTGATTTGGCAACCGAGGATGCAGATTGAAGCTTCGATTCGAGGTTAGTTTTGAGATTTCTAAACTTTTTCCAAAATTTTCAATTTTGTGCATTTTTGAAATCTAGGTTTGTTTAAGCTTAGAAAACCGTGGATTTGAGTTAAATGAACTTAGAACACCTAGAATCTAAGCTTAGATTGAAGAAAAACGAATTGGATTCAAGATTTTTCATTTTTCCTCAATTTTTCCTATTTTTGGATTTTCAGGATTTTGTGTTTGAATCTTGTTTAAATGAGTTTTAAAGTGTTCAAATCTGTCTTTCTATCATCTATGAATGTTTTCCATGCCTGAGATTTGAGAAAAACAGGTTAGAATCAAGATTTGGGTTTTGGGGAAATCAAAACCCGTGGCTGGAATTTTTGGGTTTTCCCAGTTCGGCAGGCCGAACTGCGTGTTCGGTAGGCCAGAATAGGGATCGGCAGGCCGGTGTTCTTCAGTCCGGCAGGCCAAACCTAGAAATTGTTTGGCCGAACGAACTTTGCTTCCAGCAGGCCGAACTGTGCAGTTCGACAGGCCGAGACAGGGAGTCCGGCAGGCCGACCGAGGCATGGAAATTTTTGTAATTTTTACCCGTTTTTACTATTTTGAACTCTGATTTAAATTCCAACCTTATAGAATGATTTTAAAGATACAAATGGCACACTAGGACATCATGAAATGATTTAGTAACATAGGATGTCTTGAACTAGATATTGATCGACTTAGTTTGTATCTAGGATCGTTCGTGGTTCCACGGAGCTAACGTATAGCGGACCGGGATTATGGTGTGGGGCACCGGCACGAGTATTGAGGTAGGACTTCTACCCCACTTCTTTGGTAGCCTGGTTTTGAAATGATTTGGATTTGAAAAGGATTTCTATTAAAATGTTTTCAACGGTTGTTTGAAAAATGAATTTATCGGTTATATTTTGATATACCGTGAACTGAAATGAATTTCATAATGAATGTAAATAACAATACTCGGTAATTGGGTTTGAATGATAATGATAATAAACATATAGGCATGATGCCATATCAGAGATCGGGTCGTGTGGCGATCGACCTTGGGGGCAGGTCCCGAAACCCAGCTGGACCACTACGGTGGTGATGTTATTATGGTTTGCCTAGGAAAGGAAAATGATATTTCTGGTTATCTAAGTAAACTGTTCTGGGTAAGAATGGTTTTACTTAAAATTGTTTATTTATTTACCTATTTATCTATTCAAAGTTTCTTTTAAATAATTCCTGAATAATGAAATGTTCCTTTGAATTAAATTATATTATAAAACATAGTCCTATTGAGCCTTTCGCTCACGTTTTATTTGTTTTAAAACTTTCCCCTCTAGGTGGTTTTCCATTTAGGTTTGGAGAGGATTCTTCGGACAAGACACAGGAGCATTAGAGGGACTAGTGAACTTATTTGTAATATTTTAATCAAGGCATGTAAGATCTTAATTTTATTTGTACTTGGACTGTGATTGTATTTATGATATTGTCAGTACCATGTGTGTGTACAAGTTGTGGGTCTGTGGGGCCCATACTCGCGGCTTTATTATTTTAATATTTATTCGTTTAATGTTTTAAACTGTCTAATGTATATGAACTCGCTATAAAGTGTTTTAATGAACCTCACGTTTTATACTTAATTCAACCCCTTGAACTCTAGATTTTAATTAAATTCTTTTTTAATTAATTTAAATAATATGCCACGTCACCTCCCGTACTCTGGGGCGTGATAGAATGGTATCAGAGCTCAAGGTTATGAACCTTGGGAATTGTGCACACATAGGTTTGACAATGAAATACCTCTGATAGTCTAAATTTTGTTTTCAGAAGTGAGAGAATGGCACCTAGACGTCGTTCGACTGCTGACGTCGAGTTCAGGAATGATGAGATTATGATGAGGTCTATGTTTGCGGCTTTTCGACAGATGGCAGCCAGGGCTAGACCGGGAGATTCTGATGTTGGTAGTCGGCATGCGTACTTTAAGGAATTTCGACGGGCGTCAGTTCTGACTTTTGATGGCAATGGGGATTTACAGTTAGCAGAGTATTGGCTGGGTTCGATCTTGAAGCATTTGGATACTCTTGGTGTGCCTGAGGAGTATCGTGTGGAGTTTGCTGCGTATAAGCTCGAGGGTGGCGCTAACACTTGGTGGAAACAAGCTAAGCGTCTGGAGAGCTGTGGCGATATCAGTTGGGACCGGTTCGAGGAGCTGTTCTATGATCGGTATTTTCTGCAGGGGTATAGAGATCAGAAGGCAGCTGAGTTCTACAGGTTGCAGCAGGGTGATCTGTCAGTTCGGGAGTATGAGGCAAAGTTTAATGAGTTGGCTAGGTTTGCTCCATCAGCGGTGGCATCGGAGCGTGAGAAATGTATTAAGTTTCAGGAAGGGCTCAAGGCTCTTATTCGAAGGCAGTTGGTTGCTCTACGGCTTAGGAGTTTTGGAGAGCTTGTGTCGTCGGCGATATCTATAGAGAATGATTATGTGCAGTATTGTAAGGACCAAGCCAAGGCTTCAGGAGGACCGCAGAGGAGTGGTAGGAAGAGCACCAGTAGTCATCCAGCTCCGGGGAAAGGCAAGCAAGGCGGTGCGACCAGTGGTAGCGGCAGTTCATCTGGCAACGGGCGCAGCAATCCCTACAGCTTTCATTGTCATTTCTATCAGCAGCCCAGACACATCAAGAGGAATTGCCCGATCAGGAGTGCTCGTCTTGGATCTCAGACCGGGGAGGATGCCAGTCGTTTATCTTTCCCTACCTCCACCTCCACAATACCCGCAATTGCAGTATCCGCAGTTCTCTCCTCAGCAATTCTCATATCCGGCATGGGGGCAGCAGCCACAGCATTTTCAGCGCAGTGTTCCTCAATATCGAGCACCAAGTACAGGTAGTGTGCAGTCGTCTCCATCTCAACAGCATCGGCCGAGTAATCCAGGACCCAGCAATGTCGGTAGAGGGAAAGGAAAGGCGCCAGTACAGGTTCATGCAATGGCATCTAGAGGGTCAGATTCTCAGACTGGTAACGCGGTTGTCGACGGTATGATCTTGGTTTCTAGATCTTTAGCTTGTGTTTTATTCGATACCGGTGCCTCTCATTCTCTCATTTTGAGTTCTTTTATACATGCCTTGGGATTAGAGGTAGAAGAGTTTAATGAACCCCTAGTCATAACTTCTCCCTTGGGATGGGTGTGTGTAAATTGTATGTGTAAATCCTGTAAAATAAAGATTAGGGATGAGATTCTGAAAAGTGATTTGATTATACTCCCCATGAGCTCCTATGATGTAATTCTAGGGATGGACTGGTTGTTCAGGTATAATGCAGTCGTGGACTGCCAACTTAGAAAAGTGACCCTAGTGTCTGATAGGGGGACGGTGATCACTTACCAAGGTGGTGGTGATTGGTTAATGAGTGAGCGTCTCATGAAGTCGTGTCTAGGATGGCGAAAGAATCTAGGTTGTTGTGCTTTTCTTGCCAATCTAGATTGCGAGCCCTATGTTTCAAGTGGCAGTGCAGTGATTCCGGTGGTTGATGAGTTCGAGGATGTCTTCCTCGACGAGTTGCCAGGATTACCACCACATCGGGAGATTGAGTTTGGTATCGAGTTGTTTCCAGGGACATCATCGATTTCTATGGCACCTTATCGGATGG
Organism: Artocarpus heterophyllus; assembly: GCA_025403435.1. Classification (NCBI taxonomy): domain Eukaryota; kingdom Viridiplantae; phylum Streptophyta; class Magnoliopsida; order Rosales; family Moraceae; genus Artocarpus; species Artocarpus heterophyllus. Next base: position 26,840,041 of record CM046342.1, read on the forward strand.
CACGTGCAGAAATGAAGGAATTGAGGAAGCAACTTTAGGAGCTTGCTGATAAAGGGTATATTCGGAATAGCACATCTCCGTGGGGAACACCGGTTTTGTTTGCTAAGAAGCATGATGGGACTCTCAGGTTGTGTATGGATTATCGATAGCTGAATCGTGTTACGGTGAAGAACAAGTATCCCTTGCCTAGGATTGATGAGTTGTTTGATCAGTTAGGAAGTTCGCGATACTTCTCAAAGATTGATTTGCGGTCGGGTTATCATCAGCTCAGGATCAAGGAAGAGGATATTCCCAAGACAGCTTTTAGGACTCGGTATGGGCACTTTGAGTTCCTGGTTATGTCGTTTGGGTTGACGAATGCTCCGGCAGCTTTCATGGATTTGATGAACAGGATATTTAGGCCGTATCTAGATCAGTTCATGATCGTGTTCATCGATGACATTCTTGTGTATTCTAAGACTTGGGAGGAGCATGAGCAGCATCTTCGGACCATGCTTCAGACTCTGCGGGAGCACCAGTTGTATGCTAAGAGGGAAAAATGCGAGTTTTGGTTGACTGAGGTCAAGTTTCTGGGTCATGTTATCTCGGAGCATGGTATTTCAGTGGATCCGTCCAAGATTGAAGCTATATTGGAGTGGGAACGGCCAAGGAATGTAGCAGAGATTCGTAGCTTCTTAGGTCTTGCTGGATATTACAGGAAATTTGTAAAGGATTTTTCGAAGATTGCAGCTCCGTTGACGAGATTGATCAAGAAAAATATCAGGTTTGAGTGGGATGAAGATTGTGAGCTTGCTTTTCAGGAATTGAAGAACCGGTTGACTTCAGCTCCAGTGTTAGTTATCCCTAGCAGTGACGAGCCGTATGAGGTTTATGCGGATGCTTCAGGGCACGGACTTGGATGCGTGTTGATGCAGCATGGACGTGTAGTTGTGTATGGATCGAGACAGCTACGACCTCATGCGAAATTATCCTACTCATGATTTAGAGCTTGTGGCGGTGATTTACGCGCTGAAGATTTGGAGGTTTTACTTGTATGGAGCATCGTTTCAGGTCTTCTCCGATCACAAGAGTTTGAGGTATCTATTCACTCAAAGGGATCTTAATTTGAGGCAGCGTAAGTGGATTGAGTATATGAAGGATTATGATTTCGCGTTGTAGTATCATCCCGAAAAAGCTAACGTGGTCGCGGACGCGCTTAATAGGAAGTCTTCAGGGATTCTCGCTTCTTTGGTTTTTGAGGACTAGAGTAGGGATGCGACGGTGAGTGAGCATCGGCTACGGTATCATGAAGATTGTGATCGCGTTTCGGTGTATCATGTGGAAGCGACTCCAGCTCTTGTTCGGATGGTGAAGCAAAGTCAGTGGCAGGATCGGCATTTGCAGGGGATTTGGTTACGGATTCAGAACGGGGAGTAGTTTGAAGAATGGAGCGTGCATGCAGATGGATCGTTGTACTTCCAGGAGCATCTTGCAGTTTCAGCTATCGCCGAAGTGACGAAAGCCATTTTGGATGAAGCTCATAGGTCTTAGTTCGCTATTCATCCAGGGAGCACCAAGATGTATCCCGATTTGAAGAGGCAGTATTGGTGGAGAGGCATGAAGAAAGATGTTCGTGAGTACGTGGCCAAGTGTTCGACGTGTCTTTAGGTGAAAGCCGAGCATCAGAAGCCTACAGGTCAGCTTCAGCCTCTTCCTATTCCAGGGTGGAAATGGGAGCATGTGACAATGGATTTCCTCACAGGTTTGCCGAGGACGGAGCAGCGGCACGATGCAGTTTGGGTCGTGGTCAACAGGTTGACGAAATCGGTGCATTTCATTCTGTTTAGGTCGATGTGTTCGAGGAAGGTTGTCGGGGAGTTGTATATGCAGAATATTGTGAGGTTGCATGGAGTTCCTTTGTCCATCACCTTTGATCGAGACACCAGGTTTAATGCTAAGTACTGGAGAAATTTTCAGGAGGCTTTAGGTATGGATTTGAACTTCAGTACGGCGTTTCATCCTCAGACTGATGGGCAATCTGAGCGGGTTATTCAGATTCTCGAGAATATGTTGCGAGCCTATGCGTTGGACTTTGGCGGGAATTGGAAGCAATGTTTGCATCTGGCGGAATTTGCGTACAATAATAGCTATCAGGCGAGTATCGGTATGGCACCGTTTGAGGCATTGTATGGGTGACCGTGTCGATCACCTGCGTGTTGGGCCGAGCCGAAAGATAGGGTTATTTTAGGCCGCATGAGATCCGTGATAGCAACGAGAAAGACACAGTGATTCGAGGTCGGTTGAGGGCAGCTCAGAGTCGGCAGAAGAGTTACGCGGATAGGAGACGTAGACCTTTAGAGTTCGCAGTTGGAGATTTCGTTCTCTTGAGGGTATCGCCTCGTAAGGGAGCTATGCGGTTCTGGGTGAGTGGGAAGCTCGCGCCGAGGTATATTGGGCCGTTCGAGATCACTCAGCGTGTTGGTGTGGTCGCTTATCGGCTTGATCTTCCGCCCGAACTTTCTCATGTGCATGATGTGTTTCATGTGTCGATGCTTAGGAAGTGTCCACCTGAGCAGGCTAAGATAGTTTCATTCCGCGATGTGCAGGTTTAGGAAGATACGACGTACGAAGAAGTGCCGATTCAGATTATCGATCGAAAAGTGATTAGTTTGCGTCGTCGTGGGATATCGTTGGTAAAGGTCGTGTGGCAGCATCATGGGGTTGATGAAGCCACTTGGGAGCTAGAGTCGAGTATGTAGAAATTGTATCCGCATTTGTTTTGTTTCTGAAATGAGTTGTAAATTTCGAGTGCGAAATTTCTTTTAGGGGTGGAGAGTTGTAACGCCCCAAAATTTATTTAATATTATTGTAATGTAAATGATGAATTAGTGTGCCATAATTAATGTTTTAACATTAATTTGATTACTTGGTTGGATTTTGAATTTTTGGTTGTTTTGTTAAATTGATGCATTCAAATGATTTCTTATTGTTTTAAAATGATGTTTTGAGTTTTAAAATACAACAATTTGTAAAATGTTAAAAATACTCTGTTTTACAAAACCGTGGGCGGCACATGGTTTCCGCACAGTAAAACCGCCCACTGATTTTCTCTATTTATTCTCTTTCTCTCCCTCTTTCTCTCTTCACTCTCACGACTCTCTCTCTCTCTCTCTCTCTTGATCTCTCTCTCTCGGCAACCCTCTCTCTCTCTATCTCTCTCAAAATTTTGAAACCCAATTTCGAATCCAAGCTTCGGGTTAGTAAGGAGGAAGCTCAGGGACGTGATTTGGCAACCGAGGACGCGGATTGAAGCTTCGATTCGAGGTTAGTTTTGAGATTTCTAAACTTTTTCCAAAATTTTCAATTTTGTGCATTTTTGAAATCTAGGTTTGTTTAAGCTTAGAAAACCATGGATTTGAGTTAAATGAACTTAGAACACCTAGAATCTAAGCTTAGATTGAAGAAAAACGAATTGGATTCAAGATTTTTCATTTTTCCTATTTTCAGATTTTCAGGATTTTGTATTTGAATCTTGTTTAAATGAGTTTTAAAGTGTTCAAATTTGTCTTTCTATCATCTATGAATGTTTTCCATGCCTGAGATTTGAGAAAAACAGGTTAGAATCAAGATTTGGGTTTTGGGGAAATCGAAACCCATTGCTGGAATTTTTGGGTTTTCTGAGTTCGGTAGGCCGAAATAGGGATCGACAGGCCGGTGTTCTTCAGTCCGGCAGGCCGAACCTGGAAATTGTTCAGCCGACCGAACTTTGCTTCGAGCAGGCCGAACTGTGCAGTTCAGCAGGCCGAGGCAGGGAGTCCGGCAGGCCGACCGAGGCATGAAAATTTTTGTGATTTTTACCTATTTTCACTGTTTTGAATCCTGATTTAAATTCCAACCTTATAGAATGATTTTAAAGATACAAATGGCACACTAGGACATCATGAAATGATTTAGTAACATAGGATGTCTTGAACTAGATATTGATCGACTTAGTTTGTATCTAGGATCGTTCGTGGTTCTGCGGAGCTAACATATAGCGGACCGGGATTACGGTATGGGGCACCGGCATGAGTATTGAGGTAGGACTTCTACCCCACTTCTTTGGTAACCTGGTTTTGAAATGATTTGGATTCGAAAAGGATTTCTATTAAAATTTTTTCAACGGTTGTTTGAAAAATGAATTTATCGGTTATATGTTGATATACCGTGAACTGAAATGAATTTCATTATGAATGTAAATGACAATACTCGGTAATTGGGTTTGAATGATAATGATAATAAACATATAGGCATGATGCCATATCAGAGATCGGGTCATGTAGCGATCGACCTTGGGGGCAGGTCCCGAAACCCAGCTAGGCCACTACGGTGGTGATGTTATTATGGTTTGCCTAGGAAAGGAAAATGATATTTCTGGTTATCTAAGTAAACTGTTCTGGGTAAGAATGGTTTTACTTAAAATTGTTTATTTATTTACCTATTTATCTATTCAAAGTTTCTTTTAAATAATTCTTGAATAATGAAATGTTCCTTTGAATTAAATTATCTTATAAAACATAGTCCTATTGAGCCTTTCGCTCACGTTTTATTTGTTTTAAAATTTTCCCCTCTAGGTGGTTTTCCATTTAGGTTTGGAGAGGATTCTTCGGACAAGACACAGGAGCATTAGAGGGACCAGTGAACTTATTTGTAATATTTTAATCAAGGCATGTAAGATCTTAATTTTATTTGTACTTGGACTGTGATTATATTTATGATATTGTCAGTACCATGTGTGCGCACAAGTTGTGGGTCTGTGGGACCCATACTCGCGGCTTTATTATTTCAATATTTATTCGTTTAATGTTTTAAACTGTCTAATGTATATGAACTCGCTATAAAGTGTTTTAATAAACCTCACGTTTTATACTTAATTCAACCCCTTAAACTTTGGATTTTAATTAAATTCTCTTTAATTAATTTAAATAATCCGTCACGTCACCTCCCGTACTCTGGGGCGTGACGACATTGGTTAGGCATTAAAGCTTGATATGGTTTTTAAAAGGTTGCACTTTTGTGCTTGGGTATGATGTTGTACCTAAAAGGCTCTCTCACACGCAAGGGGTGCAAATCATGACCCAGTGGGTTAAGGGCCCAATGTGTGCATGCACGACGTAGGCGGCACGAAGTGGGTTAAGAGCCCAATGTGTGCACGCACGACGTGGGCGACGTGAATGCCAAACAGGCTACATTTTGCAAAATCTAGTTAGTAGAGGTTGATGGAACCCTAATTTAAGCTATGTTGTAACACCCCCTTGACCAGCCTATATAAAAGACCAATTTTCTTCAATTTGAGACACACAAATTACACAAACAATCCCAAAGCTTTTCTCTTGTTTTCAAGTTTTGTTGCTCTCTTTTTTTGGGTTTTGTCTAGTGTTATCCTAGATGGTTTATAGTGATAGAAGAAGACGCTGTTTCAAGTTCGTTGGAGGCAGTGTTTGATCATGCATAGACAATCATCGTTTGTTGTTGTATTCTGGGAGACAATCGTCCGTCGAATCCTCATGTACAATCGGAGGAGACAAATCTGTTTTAAGCAAAACGTGAACTATACGTGTCTCGACTACTATTCTTATTCCAATTGGGATTCGTTGTTTCAAGTTCGTAGGAGGTGGTCTTCGATCATGCATAGACAATCATCATTTGTCGTTGTACACTAGGAGATAGGCGTCCGTCGAATCCTCATATACAACAGGAGGGGATGAATCTGTTTTGATGAAAACATGAGCCATACGTGCCTCGACTACCATTCTTATTCCAATTGAGATTCAATCTCCATTTCAAGGTTGAACCATGGTTGTAATATTTTGTTTCTAATTTCATAGTAATATTCCTTCTATTGTTTCCTTTATATTGCACATGTTTGTTGTTTATTTCTTATATTTTGCTAACAGTTTTATTAACGTTAATTATGGAAATTAATTTGTGTCCCTACATGTTGTCTATCTCGAATCCTCTACGACTTTATCTCTCATGCAATATTAAAGTTTCGCTATGGCTAATCGTCTCATATATATAGTGGCATCATCAAAAGAAAGGGTTAATTACATAATTATACATCTTTGTTTCAACTATTTTTTAATTTGTTCCTTTGTTCTTAGAATGAATAGAAAATTAGGCAAAACTATAGAACTATCCTTAAATAGTTTTGAAAATATTTTAGATATTAAAAACATAAAAAAAATCCCAAAACAAAACTTTAAATTTCAAAAAAAAAGTTCTTAAGGTTTATGACTTTTTAAATTTTTTTCTCAAGAAGAAACATATAATTAATAAACAATTAGGTTTACTTAAGGGTGATTTTTATCTTATCTCTATTTTTTGGTTGAAAAAGTTTATAAGAGAGAAAATTGAAACAAAATTTTCAAATTCAAAGCATATCTTTGTAGTTTCTAAAAGCAGAGGAATAAATTGAGAAATAATAAAAACTAGAAGGCATAGTTAGGTAAGACTCTAATTCACTTATTTCTTGATAAAGTTTATTACAATGTAAGGGAAATAATTGAAAAGTTTGTCAATGACCCATGCCATCCCTAATTTACTATATTCTCTTTGTTCCCTAATTATTTCTAAAAAGATGTTTTTTTTCCTTTTTTTAATTTTTAATAGCCTTGAAAATCTACCAGCCCGCAGAAAGGAGCATTATTAATCTAAAGTAGAGGAACGATATATTTACATACATACATATACACACACACATATATATATACACACACACACATGCGTATACTTTTAATGCACTATCAAATATATTAAATATTGGACAGTGAATTATTTATTTGGTGAACTTTTAATTTCCTTTGATATCTGACTTAATTTTATTGTTTTTGGATTTGGCAAAGACTTCCCGACTGCTCCTTTCACAGTCAACGTAAAGCAATAGCTTGCGATAATAGGATCATTCATTGGATTTTAATGAGACAAGTATCGATTTTTTAGCCAAGATTTAAAAAAAATAAAATAAAAACACGAAAACTAAGATCGATTACTTGCAGTAATGAAAAAGAAAAACAATCTTCCTGAATTAATTTAGAAAAACATGTAGAAGATCTATGAATTAATGAGCTTTCGAAATTAATTTAGGAAAACACGTAGAAGATCTATGAATTAATTAGCTTTCAAAATTAATTTTAAAAAACATATATAAGCGCATACTTGGGTTAATTAACCTCAAATATCTCAGCATGTATGTTCAATTCTGCTGCTACACAACAAAATAACACCGTTATGATTGCCTGATTGATCACTGTTCCTTGGTAGCCGCTTACACCCAAAGAGAATTCTTCAATTATATTGTATATAACTTGACTGGCTCCTGGGAAATTAAAATTATGCATAAATGTTAGTCTATATATATGCGTGTATATATATTGCAGCACAAAATCTATCAATAATCAACTATAAGCTCTCAATTACAGCAATATGAGCTGAAATAAATAAAGAAATAACTAATAGCTTCCTTGGTCATTAGGTACAACAACAGATGGTTAAACATTGCTATATGTACCCGGCCCTTACAAAAACTTTGCAAATCACATCCCCATGATTTAATTTTCAGAGGGGCTATGATAAAAATCTCCTCTCATATACAAAAATCTATATATGTGCGCTAAATGACGCGTGACGTTTCCTAAAAAAAAGTTCCTCTTCTAAGCAAAAATTCATAAGGACTGAGGATTACTTTATGTGTATAATAGATTCTATTTTCTAAATCTTAGGTAATTTTACCCCAAAAAAAAAAAAGAAAATAAAAAATATTTATGTTCTTTGTGATTGAACTAAGTTCACCATATTACCAGCGGCATTATTTATCCAAGGCAACATGTTGAAATTCTGAGCACTGAAGATCAAATCCTTGGCTCTGTTGAAAAATTCTCCTCCAATAATGTTGTTCACAACATTTTCCCTCTGAAGCTGCTCATGCACTCTTTTTGGACAGTACTTCAACAAGTTTATATACGTCTCCAAGTCATGAACACAAGAAGGGTTTTGCACGTTGAAGAAATCGAGGACTAATTCAACACCCACATGAGCATAACAAGAACAGCTCCAAGGAAACTCGTACCTCCCTCCCAAAACCCTAAAATTCTCGTTGAACAAAACTCCGGGCATCTTTGTTATCGGATCGTTTACATTTACGATCCTCAAAATTTTTACACCGAGTTCTTCACATCGTTCCTTAAACCCCAAATTTCCGACTCTTGGTCCCCCGAAAGAGAAAACCGTTACCGGAATATCGTCTTTCCGATTGTAATTCCTTTTGCTCAATCCGAGTTCGGCGATGTCGTAAGCAAGGAGATTAGCCAGGGAGCTTCCCATGCTGTGACCGGACAAAGTTATGCTTATCTCTTCGCCTTTGTACTTGTTCAACAGCCTTGAAATCTCCGAAAGAAGCTGTTCCCGGCAGCTCTCGGGCCCGAATTTGCTCGAGCTTTCGTCGGAAGTGTACAAGCTGAGAAACCCCGATTCGACCTTGACATCCGGCCTGGGATTGTGAGGATCGAGCCTCGCCGGAGTTAAGGAACTCATCAAGTTTGCAATCCATTCGGGGTTGGTCACCGTCCCCCGGAAGGTAATTAGTATGTCTCTCCTTCCGAGCCTCTTAACCTCCTTGTCCGATGACACCGCCACATAGCCGATCCACCGTGCTGTACCGCTGGCATGGACCGGGATGTTGATATCGGGAGTGGCGTAGACGTACTTGGTTACATCATAACCAGAATTCTCCATTCCTACTTCTCTGAGCATACTTCTCTTGCCATGCTTGCAATTTAGATATCGTTTAGAGTTCGGGTCGAGATCGAAAGCCTTGTAACAGGCGGCAACAAACTCACCGTACCGGATGATCTCCTGCCGGAGAAGAGGGTGCAAGGGCTCCACCAAGTCTTCCCAGTTGTTTGAGCCATGAAGTTCTCTCCAAAGGTTTGACAATTTAGGTCTGGAGTACTCAACTGCCGCTGCCATCGGTGTTGCGCGGAAATTGGCAGCGACTGAGGACTGTCTGACTGATGACAATGAAGAAGAAGAAGAAGAAGAAGAAGAAGAAGAAGACGAAGAAGAAGAAGAAGAAATACTAACTTTTGATTCGCTTTTGATGGGCAAAAAGACTTGTCCAAAAGAATGGGATTTGGGACGGAAGTTGTCTGAGAAGGCGATGCGATGATTGTTTGTTTTTGTGTTTAAGACTTGAATTGCGGAAGCAGCCATTTTAAGGTTCAAGAAATGTTAGAGAGAGAAAAGGAAAGGGGAGAAAGAGAGGGGGGAAGGAATTGTGGAGCTTGATTCTTATGATGGAGAGCTGAAAGAGTGAGATTTATAGGAATTTCTCACATGTGGAGCCACTACAGAATAAGAAAAGAGAGGAAAGGAAAAGTTGAAAGAGAATGAAAAAGCATGTTTGGCGAGTATTTGACTGAGAAAATTTATATTCCTTTTATTTTACAATTTACAAAAAGGCTTATAATTTAAGTGGTCGGTTGGGTTTTTTGGGTCACATTCTTGGATCTCTCTGATTTTCTGTTGCGGCTGTGTTGAAAAGAGCGGGAGAAATAGAAACATTTGTGTGATTTATGTGTGTGTGTGTGTGTGTATGTATACATATATCTATATAACAAACAAAAACATTAATTTGCTTTCCTTGAGTTGACTTTTGAAATCAAAACAAGGGTTTTCAGTTGAGAATTCTTGGTTTTATTGGTTTTTTGTTCCTCTTTCTTTTTTCTTCCCACGGGAAAAAAGCTAGCGTAGTCTACGTTATATACCTTGTATTCGTCGCAACGACTTGTCATGAAAACTGACCTCTGCATGAAACTTTTCTTTGTTTTCTTCTTTTTTATTTTTTGTTAGTAGAAAAAATATTCTTTGTTAAACGTTTGTTTACCCTATTAATATTTGCAACTGTAGACCTTTAGATGACTATAATTAATGCATAAAAAATGCAAAATTATGATATCATCTAAGGGGACTTGGCTCAAATCCCGTTTCCATATATTAACTAACATGATATTTAAATAATATAGTATAATATTTTAATTGACATCATATTTTAATTAATATGATATGATTTAATTAATATGATATGATATTATTAGAGATAGAAAAAGAAGCATGAATAATAAGATAGGACAGTTGAATCCATTCTTATACTCAAAAAATATGTAAACTAAATCCGTAAAAATATATGTTCATATATCTTGACCATCGTGATATAATAAAAATAAATAATTTATGGTTATCTTGCAAAAAATCCAATCGCCTATTGCCTCATATCCATATCTCCATGTTTTTTGTGTATAAAATTTTAATAAAATGTATGGTTATCTTACTTTTTAATATATGGTTTTCTTGTTTTAATATATGGCTATCTTACTTTAATATATGTTTTTTTGTATAAAATATATTGTTATTTTATGCACAAAACATATATTAAACTAAGATAAACAGATATTAAGAAAACGTATAGTTATTTTTGTTTTGTACATTCTTATCTCAGGTTAATATATTTTTTGTGTAAAAAATATATATTAATCTTATTTTTGTTAAAAAAAAAACATATGCTAATTAATATGATCATGCGTGTTTAAGTTGGAATAATTTAGTAAGATCATTGTTATAAGTAATTCAATGTCGCCTATATATATATATATATGTATGTATGTATGTATGTTTAAAGATTTTTAGGCTTGGCGTAGCAGTAAATTTAGGCTTCTTAGTGTTTCTATCCGTGATTAAAAAAAATGTCAAACTGTAAACATCAACATAATAAGATTTTTTGAATTGCAACTTGAAATTGTCGTAGTTGTAGGTGAATTTTATAAATCAATCAAGTTTTCATTGTTGACTTAGACCATTCCCTTTTAAATATAAAAATATATATATATATATATATATATATATATATATATATATATAGGATATGGGTGGCAAATTTTCCAGCCAGATCGAGAAAATAAAAGAAGCATTAATATCCCGCTAGATATTGATCTTACATAAACTGGCTAGCTGACAGTTTCTATTTTATGTCATTACAAATTTAATTGGATTCAGTCTTGGAGGGATTTGGAAAAATTTACTTTGTTACTATTTCTTGATTTGGGGAGGTTTGTAATGCTTTAATTTTTCTTTTTTTCTTTTTGTACAAATTGGAAGCATATATTATAATTATTTCATCATAATGAAAGTGGGCCTAACCATTTTAGACACATATAATAATGGTCACTTTTTGGTCTAGATTCTTTACTCATTTGATATCCATTTTTGGTCTTGATTCTTTCGCTATGGTATTCAATCTGTTACCTCCAAGTTATAGGAATGTGCTCTTCCGAACTTCGCCTCTTTCGCACTTATCAAGTGTATGTGTACACACGCGTACATACATAACAAATTATGCTCACAAAGTAAGGGCAACCTGCAAACATTCCGACACGACTGCAAGTGCCGAAAGTTCAAAACAAGCCACAATGTATAGCAAAATAGGAGATATAAGTCGGGTTCATATCTATCATCGTTATGTGGCACCATACGTGCCATTAATTGCCATGTGTCAAGCTAATTTCTTTTCCGTTTTCAATTTTTGACACGTACCCATCTTTAGATTTTTTTATACCTATTTTTAATTTTAGATAGTAACGTTCAATTCATGTCAACGCAAATAAATTGCCGTCCAACCTATAAACACATACTTTAAAAAAAAAAAAGAAACTAATAACGACTTATTTATATATATATATATATATATATATGGGTAAATTACTCCACTAGTTCTCAATCTTTCAAGAAAATGAACATTTAGTTGTTAATCTTTTAATTTTGATTTATTAGTCCCCAACCTTTGATTTTAGTTGTTGAGGTACCACTTTAAGGGTCAAACAATTAATTTTAAATAGAAAAATATGACAAATTGGTCCTTAAAGTTGTCAAAAAAATGACAAATTGGTCCCCAAAGTTATCAAAAGAGGTGACAAGTTGGTCCCTAAAATTAACAGTCAAACTGTTAAATTAATTAGTCCTTCAATAATTAAAATGAAAGGTTGAGAACTAATAAATTAAAAATAAAAGGTTAAGGTCGTGAAAAATTGGAGACTAATGTGCTAATTTATCCTATATATATATATATATATATATATATACATGTTTGGGTGATCGAGTTCCATTAACTGCATAGTATAGTATACGAGAGTTTTTACACTATAGAATATACTTTTATTTTACATTATAGGAGGCAAGAGCTCTATAAATTATTTACAGTTGAAACTTTAGAGTTCAAAAAACTCTCAAACATTTAGTCTTGAATTTGCTTAATTTTTTTCAAGTTCCACTCTAGAGTTTGAATAATACTTGTAAAAATTTTATATTATAGTATATATTTTTGTTTTATACTAAAACATGTAAGAGCTTTGTATACTGTTTGTGCTTAAGGCTTGTTCAAAACACCCCCAAGCACTTATAGCCCTGAATTTGTTTCATTTTTCGCCATGTCATTGGCGAATCCGTGAGAGATATAGAACTTATAAAGTTAAGTCGAGCTAGTAGATTTAGACCGCCGACTATTTTCTATCAAGGACTTAATATTTTTGTGAATTTGCATGCACGCCCCCAAAAAATAAAGCATGAAGGGAAAAAGAACCACGCACGGGTGGGCTTATTTTGACGCACACGATTTGTGTGCTTTTGGATTTTGCATTCTCCGGGCGTTGCCGCGTGTGGGACTTTTCAACGCGGTGAGTGAAAGAGGGGAACTATTAATAAAATAAAGCCATGATACCCCTTAAATGATTATTATGACTGTAAAAAAAAATTCATCGTATTGTAATCAGGGCCTTCGTTTTCTACCTTTTCTGGGAATAATATAATTTTAGCCAGACATAATAAAATATAATATATATACATATAATTTTAGCCAGGCATAATAAAATATAATATATATATATATATTCATAAGTATGTACATATGTACGTACGTACAGCTTCACCTTGGTGGGGTGTCCTTCTTTGACTGCCATGTCATCATAATAACATCATTTTTGTTTCGAATTGTTCTCTGTAGCGTTGGGCCATCTTTTGGTCCACCTTGCGCGTTATTTTCATTTTTTTGGCTCAGGCAATGCTATGGAATTTCTTAATATTTATCCCAACATTCGAAAATCCTAGTTGAAAAATACTTTTTCAAAACCAATTACAGTAAATAACCAGTTGTGATGCTCATTTAATTTAATCACACTACTAATATATAATTAAGTTAGACGACATCATACTCTATCTAAAACTAATATAATTATTAAAGAAAATAGTGGGTAAAATTTGATTTTTTTGAAAGCCTTGTAATTTACAACAATTATGGGTCTATGCTCAAAGAGATGGGCCAATGATAAAATATTTTTAACAATTTATATCTCAAAATAGAATGTTGCTCAAACTATACTTATAACAATTTTATAGTAATTACAAGTACTAAAATATGAAGTTTAAACAAAAATTTGCCCATATAAGGTCAGCAGTGTCCATATATACGAAATCACAGTAACGGAAAGCGTGCCAATTGACCTCCAAATTAACACTAATGAGATACACCCTCTTATGCATCACAAGAACAGTGTGAGCTAATGCCCAGTAAGTAAAAACTATACAATTCAATATAGTGGCATCATGTATGGACTCATTCTAATCCTCAATTTTATTACTACAACTTTCTTAATTGGTTCCTAAAAAAAAAGAAATCTCTCAATTAGATAGACTATATTTACATCTCTTCAGTTTTATTAATTATTTTTTGTTGAAATAAAAGATTGGTGGTTTTCTAATCTCTTCTTCAATTTTCAAATTTCAATATCAACTGTTAAAGTAAGATTACAATGCACAATTATAAGTTATTAACTTTTTTTAATCACATTTGGCATGCTTTATTTAGCTTTATTATATTATTATTAGTATAGTTGTATGTTTACTATTGTTATTATTATTATTGTAGGATTAGTATATGAACCAAAATATGTATGAGTACGGTCTAAATGGTTTGAATACTATAGAAAGAATGACCAAAAATGAAAAAAGAAGAGATTTTTCGAATGGAGGTGGTGACTAAGTTAATGAAATGCAACAATAGCCACCAATGGTCTATTAGAAAATGAGTACACAGAGGAATTTTAAAATTTTTAAATCAGAGTACTTTTTAAAATACAAGTTTTGTTGGAAACAAAGTGCGAAGCGGAATTTAAAAAATTTTCATCAGAGTAATTTCCAAAACACAAGTTTGACATGTTATATGTATAAATTAAACAGATCTTACTAACCTCAGTGTGCCGAAGAACCTCCGCAACCCGTGTAGAGAAGTAACGTTCCAGAAGAGCCTCAACCAACTGGTCTTCTTTGCTATTCTCTATCCACAACCAGAGTGAGTGTGGGCTCACACGTACAGCTCTTCCACCGGTGACTCTCCTTCCAACCAACAGAGAGAACCCCAAGCTAGTGTTCGTGATTTGTGAACAAAAGCTCTCAGGAAGTTTTCAGATGCTCACTAGAAGAGTATCACTCTTAATCTCTCAAATTGATCTGAGTAAATCATGAGACTCACTCCCTTTTTATACCTATTGGTCTTGGGGTCAGTCCATATCAGATTAGGTCTTAAAAACTCGAAACAGAATCAAGTTCGGATCAATATCTGATAAGATCCGCGTAAAAATACGTAATCTTATCTCCACTGATCGGCAGGCTGAACAGGCCAGTTCGGCAGGCTGAACACATCATCCGGCAGGTCGAACTCTTGAGAAAAAATCTCCGCGAATCTTTTATTTTTCACCCGAGATTCTAAAGGATAAAGTCTCAGTTTTGATTCAAATAACTCAATAGAGAGGTTATCTGATCAAAACAAACTTTATCAAGATAATCTCTAAGAAAATAAATCAATTCACAACAATTCTACAAGTTTATCTTGATCTAAATTATCCAAAATTAAATCAACCGATAAACAGACAAGAATTATCTGATCGCAATAATTCAACAAGTTTATCTTGAACTAATTTCTTACAAAAATTAATTCAACCAATAAACAGACATGAATTATTTGATTCTTACAAATTTTAAACCAATCTGATAAATCTGACATAAGTCACTAATTATTGGAAAAGCACGCCGTGTCGTTACAGGATTTTGTGAGCTAGCAAAGGGGACCAAAATGGACCTATAAAGTTCAAGCTCATGATAATTATGAAACCCAATATCCCAGATACACATTTCATAATTATCAACACCAACGCTACTCCACTAAAAGCTTGGAGCTGCACTCTCGAACTTTATAGAATTATGAAGCTCGTGTAGCTAAGTCTCCATGACATATCAAAGTGTATCGCATCCCCATATGATCATCCATAATCGGCTTAAGGACAAGTTTTGTCTTACCTTCCCGATTATTTTTATCTTATGTTCCATTGTCAAACCATTAGAAAACTTACCATCCAAATATAGTATACCATTCGGTTACACCTATGTATCCAAATGGTTGAGCGCTCCAGTTTTCCAATTACAGGACAACGCATATAAGAGGATATCATTACTCCTAAAGAGGAGCTATGGATTCCATATCTATGAATAACAAGTCTACGCTATCAAGAGTCATGCCTCCAACGTACCGGCATGCATACCACTATAGAGATGTGGGTGTCACCCATTGGTACATCAAAAGACACAAGTCAAGATTACGGGCCCACTATTCATCTCAAGATTAAGATACAATACAAATGACTGTCTAAAGTGAATCGATTTACCAAGACAGAATTATTAATCCAAATCAATTCACTTTATGTCCCGATCCAACATGTCGTCACCTATGACAACGCGCCAATGTTTCTATTCACGGAGTCCAACTCCAATGGTCAAGACAAACCATCTCCCAAAAGGGATATAGACAACATAACAATCTTTATATGAATAAAGCGCCCAACTTTATTCCCTCGATTGCGGATCATATGTTTTAGACCATCACCTTAAGAATCGTGTCTACCGCATAATCATCCCATCATATGCCCAATTCTTAAGGTTTAGACTGATAGTCTCAGACTACTATTTGCTTATCATGTTCCAAGAACGAGAAGCCTGCTTAAGTCCATAAATAGACTTCAACAGCTTACAAACCTTACCTTCTTGACCCGCGACTTTG
This sequence comes from Artocarpus heterophyllus, assembly GCA_025403435.1. Taxonomy (NCBI): domain Eukaryota; kingdom Viridiplantae; phylum Streptophyta; class Magnoliopsida; order Rosales; family Moraceae; genus Artocarpus; species Artocarpus heterophyllus. Next base: position 26,856,212 of record CM046342.1, read on the forward strand.
AACCCGTCTGGTTGTTCCATATAAATGGACTCATCAAGATAGCCATTCAGAAAAGCTGTCTTGACATCCATCTGTCAAATCTCGTAGTCGAGAGCGTTAGCTATGGACAAGAGAATCCGGATGGATTTAAGCATGGCTACAGGCGAAAAAGTTTCCTCATAATCGATTCCTTCCTTTTGTGTATAACCCTTAGATACCAGTCTAGCCTTAAAGGTTTCGACCTTTCCATCCACTCCTCTTTTTCTCTTGTAGATCCACTTACACCCTATGGGTTTTACCCCTTCGGGAAGATCCACAAGCTCCCAGACCCGATTAGTCTCCATAGACTTCATCTCTATGTTCATGGCCTCTGTCCAAAGTTTTGAATCAACATCCTCCATAACTTCTGTATAAGTATAAGGATCCCTGTCATGTTCATCCGGTTTAGCCAAAAAGACCACCCCATTGAACATATACCTTTCAGGTTGACGCCCGATCCTCTCACTACGCCGAAGCCCCTGAGGTTGTTGTTCAGGTTTGTTTGGTTTTTCTACACCGATCGGAATGGTTTCGTTCGGAACCTCCAGAGTGAACAAATCACCCCTTAACTCCTCAAGCACTACTTTGCTTCGAGGTTTAAAGTCGTCCATGTAACTCTCCTCAAGCAAAGTTGCATTAGTTGAAACCACGACTTTATTTTCCTTTGGGTTATAAAAATAACCCCTTTTAGTCCCTTTTGGATATCCTACAAACACGTAAACTTCCGAACGTGCTTCCAACTTATTCGGATCCTTAAACAGGACATGAGTTGGACATCCCCATATGCAAATATGGTTTAAGGATGTCTTCCGTCTTGTCCACAACTCGTGAGGAGTTTTAGGGACGGATTTTGAAGGCGCATTGTTCAAAAGATAACATGCGGTTTGTAGTGCATACCCCCAAAAGGATAAAGGCAATGATGAATAACTCATCATGGACCTAATCATGTCCAACAAAGTCCTATTCCTTCTCTCCGCTACGCCATTCTACTGCGGAGTGCTCGGCGTAGTCAAATGGGATAAAATCCCATTCTCTAACAAGTGTCCCAAGAACTCATCAGAAAGCTATTCCCCACCTCGATCAGATCGAAGTGCCTTTATGGGTCTACCCAATTGCTTTTCCACTTCAGCCCGAAACTCCCTGAACTTATCATAAGTTTTGCTTTTGTGGTGCATTAGGTACACATACCCATATCTTGAGTAATCGTCAATAAAAGTGACGAAGTACTCATACCCTCCTCGTGCCCGGATGTTCATTGGTCTGCAAACATCACTATGCACAAGTTCTAGAACCCCTTCTGCCCTATTGCCCTTAGACCCGTATGGTCTTTTGGTCATTTTACCCTCCAAACAAGATTCATATTGAGGTATAGATTCCACCTTTAAGTGACTTAAAGGTCCATCCCTTACCAACCTTTGAATCTTATTCAGGTTAATATGGCCAAGGCGCAAATGCCAAAGATAAGTCTTATTAGAGTGAGAAGTTTTAGCTCTTTTTGAGTTATTATCATTTATCTCAGCATTAAGCAATAAGTCCATCTTAGGTTCGATAAAATATAGATTATTTTGCATCCATCCAGAACAGATAAAGATTTGTTTTTACGAATCACCACTTTTTCATTAAAAGATACCACGTAGGAGTCTTTAAATAAAGAAGATATAGAAATTAAATTCCTTTTAAATTTAGGAACATAAAAACAGTCTCGCAAAATTAAACTCCTATAATTATCAAAATAAAGATGGACATCTCCCATTGCTTCCACTGAGACCAAGGATCCATCGCCCATCCGAAGCATTAAGTCTTCACGAAGTAGACTTCTCGTTTCTTTGAATCCCTGCAGAGAAACACAAACATGATTAGTTGCACCGAAATCTATGACCCAGATGTCACTAGATTCCTCAACCAAACAAGTTTCTAAATATAGAAGATCACACCTACCTCCATTGGAAAGGAAGTCCTTGCAATGCTTCTTTATATGCCCGACCTTACCACAAAAGAAGCACTTAAGCTTCTTTGGGTTCTTCTTCTTCTTCTTCGTGCTCTTGGTTGCAGGAGGAATAGAAGACTTCCCACTCTTAGCTCGTTGCTTCTTTCCATTCCTAGAGTTAGGATTGGAACCAGAAGCAGCTATCATATTGGCCTCACCACCAGCAGGAGACTCCCTGATCAGCAGTTCAAACTCCTGTAACTGTTTCATCAGTTCTGTCAAGGTCATATCCCGTCTATTGCTTAAATTAAAAGTAGCTCTAAACAGAATAAATTCCTTAGACAGAGTTTCAAAGACCATAGTCATCTGAGTTTCAATATCGATGTCGGCTCCATTGGTTTGAGCCTCAGCGAGGTAACCCATGACCAACATCATATGCTCCTTTACAGATGTCCCCGGTCTCTGTCTACAGTTTAAGAGTTTCTAAAGCGCTCCTTGCCGCTTCGTTATGGCCTGGCCTCCGAACATATCCTCAAGATTATCCAAGATGTGCTTCGCAGTCTCATAATCCTGATGTTGAGCCTGCAGCACGTTGTTCATGCTGGCCATAACATAGCAGCGGGCCTGATCATTAGCATCTTTCTAGCGGTCGTACGCTTGGAATTGCTCATTACTTGAGTCTCCCGTAGGCTCGGGAGGACAAGGAGTTGTCAGAACATATTTCAGTTTCTCAAAGGAAAGGACGATGTCCAGGTTCTGTTTCCAATCGTTATAGTTCTCACCGGTTAATTGGTTTTTGTCAAGTATCGATGATAAAGCATTTTTAGACATTTTCAATCTACAATAAAGAATCATATACCAAACATAAGCAAACATATATAATAATTTAGTAAGATAACACAATCATGTAAAATAATACAAATTCGTTTATGTGTCAAAACCTTGAAAATATCACAACCTTACAACGATAATTCCCAACTTAGAATTCAACAAGCTCCTAAGGGAGTCATGCCAAATTCAATCAGGAACACTAATCCCCTCTTGATTAATATATGCCATCCAGGACCCGTATGATCCAACATATACTAATAATCGTTTCTTTGGCCATTAATTTTATTAACAGAGCTCCTAGGGGAGGTTAATAATAAAATTAACATGAATGTATAACCACCGTTTTAATATTTTATCCATGATTTATAATCACCACCTAGGGGTGTGCAACCATAAATCATACTAAAATACCTTATCCTTTCAGAGATCCAATCTGGTACATGATAGAAGTCCCTTCCTAAGGGTTGGGACCACCATGTTCTTCCTATGGACCAACGATGGAGGCTTTAGGTGCTCTCTTCGAAAACCTTCTCCCACTCAATCTTTTGAAGTCAAGGTTTTATTTTAAAAACATGCATAAACAATTTTAATATGAGCGGCACTCCCTATTCTATATGGCATGTTATCAATATATATGGTAAATCATATTATAATGCAGACAAGCAAAGCAATCAACCAAAGCTACAAGCAAAATAATAATAACCGTAATATTATGGTTCCACCCTACAGAATAGAAAACTAAGATTATAAGAGAATAATCGAGACATTTATCGATTCTTCATCCTCGAATCCTCAAGCTGTATCCTTCTTCATGTAATATCCATCTTCAAGTCTTCAATCCCGTATGAATCGAATACTTCATATTTCCGGTCATATCCAAATTTAATGTTTCTCAAAATCGTTTCAAAAATAAAATTAAAATTGCACCAGAAAAATTGCACCTTTTCTGGACACTCGGCAGCTCTCGGTCGGCAGGCCGATCTGGGTGATCGGCCTGCCGGTCTTGCTCCATCGGCCTGCCGATCTGAAACTTCGGCCTGCCGATCTATGCAGGTTCGGCCTGCCGGCAGAGCACCAAAATTTCTACCCCACTGTCGGCCTGTTGGACCACACGTCCGGCCTGCCGATCTATGACTTTCGGCCTGCCGAACTGTGAGGTCCGGCATGCCGACCGAGCAAAAAACCCTCAATCCAGAAAATACAATTTTAATGCAATTAATCAATTTTATTTTCAACAATTCAAAAACATAAAAATTAGAGACTCAGGAAATACCTGGAGGCGCCATCATCAATCTTCAAGATCGACTTCTCGTTCTGTCTTCTCCAAATAATTATTTAATTACAAAATTCTTACAAATTTAAAAAATTAAATAACAATTCCTAGACGAAGATTATAGTCCGCCATCTAATTACATGAAAAACCTAGATACACATTCTAACCTCTAAGGAACCGTAACCGGTCTTAATTAATCAAAAAATAATTAAACAATGATTTAATCAACCATAATTAATTAATAAACATTCACCACAAAATCCATGACAACATATATATTATATAGAAACCTAGAGTGCCATCTCTCTATAAAATTCAATTCAAGCATAGGAGAGATTAAGATCACAAAATTTATGCATATAACATGATACAAACTGGCAAATTTATGTAAAAACCTAGGCTCTGATACCAATTGTTGGAAACAAAGTGCGCAGCAGAATTTAAAAAATTTTCATCAGAGTAATTTCCAAAACACAAGTTTGACTTGTTATATGTATAAATTAAACAGATCTTACTAACCTCAGTGTGCCGAAGAACCTCTACAACCTATGTAGAGAAGTAACGTTCTAGAAGAGCCTCAACCAACTGGTCTTCTTTGCTATTCTCTATCCACAACCGGAGTGAGTGTAGGCTCACACGTACAGCTCTTCCACTGGTGACTCTCCTTCCAACCAACAGAGAGAACCCCAAGCTAGTGTTCGTGATTTGTGAACAAAAGCTCTCAGGGAGTTTTCAGATGCTCACTAGAAGAGTATCACTCTTAATCTCTCAAATTGATCTGAGTAAATCATGAGACTCACTCCCTTTTTATACCTATTGGTCCTGGGGTCAGTCCATATCAGATTAGGTCTCAAAAACTCGAAACAGAATCAAGTTCGGATCAATATCTGATAAGATCCGCGTAAAAATGCGTAATCTTATCTCCGCTGATCGGCAGGCCGAACAGGCCAATTCGGCAGGCCGAACATGTCATCTGGCAGGCAGAACTCCCGAGAAAAAATCTCCGCGAATATTTTATTTTCCACCCGAGATTCTAAAGGATAAAGTCTCAGTTTTGATTCAAATAACTCAATAGAGAAGTTATCTGATCAAAACAAACTTTATCAAGATAATCTCTAAGAAAATAAATCAATTCACAATAATTCTACAAGTTTATCTTGATCTAATTTATCCAAAATTAAATCAACCGATAAACAGACAAGAATTATCTGATCGCAATAATTCAACAAGTTTATCTTGAACTAATTTCTTACAAAAATTAATTCAACCAATAAACAGACATGAATTATTTGATTCTTACAAATTTTAAACCAATCTGATAAATCCGACATAAGTCACCAATTATTGGAAAAGCACACCGTGTCATTATAGGATTTTGTGAGCTAGCAAAGGGGACCAAAATGGACCTATAAAGTTCAAGCTCATGATAATTATGAAACCCAATATCCCAGATATACATTTCACAATTATCAACTCCAACGCTACTCTACTAAAAGCTTGGAGCTGCACTCTTGAACTTTATAGAATTACGAAGCTCGTGTAGCTAAGTCTCCATGACATATCAAAGTGTATCGCATCCCCATATGATCATCCATAATCGGCTTAAGGACAAGTTCTGTCTTACCTTCCTGATTATTTTTATCTTACGTTCCATTGTCAAACCATTAGAAAACTTACCATCCAAAGATAGTATACCATTCGGTTACACCTATGTATCCAAATGGTTGAGCGCTCTAGTTTTTCAATTACAGGACAACGCATATAAGAGGATATCATTACTCCTAAAGAGGAGCTATGGATTCCATATCTATGAATAACAAGTCTACGCTATCAAGAATCATGCCTCCAACGTACCGACATGCATACCACTATAGAGATGTGGGAGTCACCCATTGGTACATCAAAAGACACAAGTCAAGATAACGGGCCCACTATTCATCTCAGGATTAAGATACAATACAAATAACTGTCTAAAGTGAATCGATTTGCCAAGACAGAATTATTAATCCAAATCAATTCACTTTATGTCCCGATCCAACACGTCGTCACCTATGACAACACGCCATTGTTTTTATTCACGGAGTCCAACTCCAATGGTCAAGACAAACCATCTCCCAAAAGGGATATAGACAACATAACAATCTTTACATGAATAAAGTGCCCAACTTTATTCTCTCGATTGCGGATCATATGTTTTAGACCATCACCTTAAGAATCGTGTCTACCGTATAATCATCCCATCATATGCCCAATTCTTAATGTTTAGACTGACAGTCTTAGACTACTGTTTGCTTGTCATACATTCAACAAATATGAACGTAAAGAGGACAAGATTTGGTATATATAAATGAATAAATTCTTTATTGATAAAAATGTCTCCAAAAACGTATTACATTTTTACTCCTTAGGCCATACATGTCTAACAAGTTTAACATGCTATATACATAAATTAATCATAGATCTTACTAACCTTTTGTATGCTAAAGAGCACCAGTAATCAGTGAAGAAAAGAATGTTTCAGAAGAGCATCAATTAACTGGTCTTCTTTGCTATTCTCTATACACAATTAGAGTGTGGATGGTCACATATCGCACAGCTCTTCCTCAGTGACTCTCCTTCCAACCAATTGAGAAGACCTAGAGCTAAGGTTCTTGCTTGTGAATAATAGCTCTTAGGGAGTTTTAGAGTTTCTCACACTAGAGTACTCACTTTATACTTCTCAACTGATTTGAATAACTAAGAAAACTTACCCCTTATTTGTATAGGTTAATCCTAGGGTTAATCGTTATCAGATAAGGCCTCAAACTTCAAATCTGGATCAACTTCTGGTGAAAATCGTCTATGACATATTATAATGTGTTGTATCCCCATAGGATATTCATAATCAACTTAAGGATAAATTACGTTTTGTCTTCCCAATTATTTTTATCTTACGTTTCGTTATCTCACCATTAGAAAACTTACTATCTAAAGACAGTATACCATTCGGTTACACCTATGCACCCAAATAGTTGAGCGCTCTAGTCTTCCAATTACAGGATAACGCATATAAGAGAATATCATTAACTCTATAAAAAAGAGCTATGGATTCCATATCTATGAATAATAGGTCTACGCAAGCAAGAATCATGTCTCCAATGTACCGGTATACGTACCATCATAAAATCAAGATGTCACCCTTTGCTACATCAAAAGACATAAGTCAAGAGTACGGGCCTATTAGTCATTTTAGAATTAAGACACAACACATATAATTGTCTAAAGTGAATTGATTTGCATAAACAGAATTATTAATCCAAATCAATTCCACTTTATGTCCCAATCCAATGACAATGCACCAATGTTTCTACTCACAGAGTCCCACTACAATGATCAAGACAAGCCATCTTCTGTTAGAGATATAGACAACATAACAATCTTAGCATGAATAAAACGCTTAACTTTATTCCCTTGATTGCAGATCTTTTAATTTAGACCATCACCTTTAAGATTCATGTCTTTCGCATATTCTATCCATCATATGCATGATTCTTAAAGTTTTACATCAACAGTCTTAGACATTTGTTTGCTTATCATACATTCAACAAATATGAATGTAAAGAGGACAACATTTGGTATATGAACAATAAATGAACTCTTTATTGATAAAATGTCTACAAAACATATTACAACATTTTACTCCTTATGGCATCATGTCTAACATGGTCAACAAAAAATCAATTCTTATTTATTAACAACGCCATCAAGTGGTTTGACAGCAGCAACAATGACAACAATAGGAAAAAAAACATACATATTGTTGGTAGTTCTTCAATGCAGAATAGAAAGAGGTCAAGAATGGTAAAAAGGTAACTTTTGTGATTTATAAAATTTTCCAAAAAATCTTTGACCACAAATCTTTTAGGTGGCACTTGACACTTAAGGGATCATGAAGAAAAATGCACCAAAAAAATAAAGCAAGGAAGAAGCCCACATTAACTTAGCTCACATGCAACACGAATAGTTCGGTAAGTACATAGTCCTATGATTCAAATGTTGCTAGATAATATTTATGCCAATTTATTTCTATGATGGATTTAACTATTAATCTTGATGAGAGCTCTTTTTATGAACAATATATCCATAGAGCATAATTTAAAAAGTTTTTAGAAATACTAATATGAATGATATGATTTCATAATATCAAAAAATTTACGTTGCATGAAAAACTAAAACAAGTTCATCTAACTTTTCAATTGCATTAACATCAGATATATAGAGAGGTAGGGCCAAACAATATTCACTAGTAGAAACTGTAAATTACATGACAGTTTAAAGCCATTATGGTATGTTTTAACCATGGTTTTTTAACCATCGTGTAATCATCCGTCGTGGTACCAACAAAATTTTCATGACGGTTTTTTATTATCGTGGAATCCTTATTTTGGCGGGGTTCTAGGATCTTAGGATGAGGCTACCGTGACAGTTTTTATTAAAAACTGTTGTGAAACGCTCAGCTTATACGATGGTTTTTATGAAAACCGTCGTGTATGCTACGCCTTAGACAACGGTTTTCATAAAAACCGTCGTGTAAGGCTCTTGTTTCACTACGATTTTCACTAAAAATAGTTGTAAAAAAGTTAGTCTGAAGCTAAAAAAATAACCAAAATTTTTGGTTTCCCACAATATGAATAGTCCCGTATTTTCACCATTAATACAATACCTTGACTTCGTAATCACATAATTACATTGAATTATAAAATTTTTACAAAATCATATATATATATATTTACATTGTAAAGTCATGTGCTCTTTTCATGCTTGTACAAGAGTTGATGGATTCTTGGTTTCTAAGTCTATGTTGTCATGTGTGAGGTAACGAAATGATAACAAAAATAAATAGAATTAACAAAAATATTGAAAATAAAACTAATTAACTAAAACACAAACACTAACAGAAACACAAACACATAGTCATAGAAGCTTTTCATCAAATATGTGGTGGGCTAAATGTTGTTCAAAGTTCTTTCAAACACCAAACACAAGTAACACATAATAAATGGAAAATAACAAAATAATATAACTAATATTAACACTAAAACTAAAGCTAAATAACACTAAAATAACCAAATAATACTAAGTTAGAACTAACAATAACATTAAAACTAAAACTAATGGTTTGAAATTTACCAACAGTGGTGGAGTCGGTAGAACATCAAGGGAGGAGTTAAATGATGGTGAAGTCGGTGGAATGTCAAGGGACGAGGATGAATACCAACAGAAACACAAACACATAGTCATAGAAGCTTTTCATCAAATATGTGGTGGGCTAAATGTTGTTCAAAGTTCTTTCAAACACCAAACACAAGTAACACATAATAAATGGAAAATAACAAAATAATATAACTAATATTAACACTAAAACTAAAGCTAAATAACACTAAAATAACCAAATAATACTAAGTTAGAACTAACAATAACATTAAAACTAAAACTAATGGTTTGAAATTTACCAACAGTGGTGGAGTCGGTAGAACATCAAGGGAGGAGTTAAATGATGGTGAAGTCGGTGGAATGTCAAGGGACGAGGATGAACTGCAACAAACGACATCGAGTTTGTTGGTGGTTGGGTCAAACGATGGTGGGGTCATAGAGAGAGTGACAGGAGAATGTCAAAGTCCATGGAATGTCATGGGTGGCTGTGTTCGTCGATGGCTGGGCCATGTGGGGGAGTAGTTAGAGAGAGAAGGGGGAGAAAGAAGCAGATTTGAGAGTTAGAGAGGGTTTGAGTTGGAGAAATTTCAAATAAATAAAGAAGGCCATGGCATGAGCGTGTGCTTAAATTTAGGCGGGGGACTAAAAATTTTGAATATGCGGAACCTTTTAGAACAATTTTTATAAAAACTATCGTGAAATATAAGGTGGAACTTTTCATGATGATTTTTATAAAAACCATCGTGGAAGGTACCGAATATTCAAAATTTTTAGTCCCCCGCCTAAATTTAAGCACATGTCAACATGTAGAACCTTTCAAGACAGTTTTTATAAAAACTGTCGTGAAAGGTCCGCATATTCAAAATTGTTAGTCCCCTGCCCAAATTTAAAAACCGTCGTGAAAGGTCCACATATTCAAATTTTTAGTCCCTCACCCAAATTTAAGCATGCGCCAAGATGCGAAACCTTTCATGATGGTTTTTCTAAAAGCCATCGTGGAAGGTCTGCATATCCAAAATTTTTTGTCACCCATCTAAATTTAAGCACGTGTCAAGATGCGAAACCTTTCATAATGGTTTTTATAAAAATCGTCATGAAAGGGCCACATATTCAAAATTTTTAGTCCCCTAGCCAAATTTTAGCACACGTCAAGATGCGAAACCTTTCATGATGCTTTTATAAAAGCCATCGTGAAAGGTTGCACATTTGAAATTTTTTCCCCTGCCCAAATTTAAGCATGTGCCAAGATACGGAACCTTTCACGACGGTTTTTTGCATATTCGAAATTTTTAGTCCCCGCCCAAATTTAAGTAACCACCAAGATGCGGAACATTTCACGACGGTTTTTATAAAAACCGCTGTGAAAGGTCCCGCATATTTGAAATTTTTAGTCCTCCGTCGAAATTTAAGCACGCGCCAAGATGCGAACTTTCCCGACGGTTTTTATAAAAACCATCGTGAAAGGTTCCTCACTCGAAATTTATAGTCCCATGGAACCTTTCATGACGGTTTTTATAAAAACCATCGTGGAAGGTTTTGTATATTTGAAATTTTTAGTCTCCCGTCCAAATTTAAGCATGCACCAATATGCTTTCACGACGGATTTTTTAAAAACCGTCGTGGAAGGTACCCCACCTAATTTTAAGCATGCGCCAATATGCGAAACCTTTCACAATGTTTTTTATAAAAACCGTCGTGGAAGATTCCACATATTTTAAATTTTTAGTCCCCACCCAAATTTAAGTCCCTCGCTGAAAATTTAAGTCACGATGATTTTTATAAAAATCATCTTGGAAAGATGAATCTTAAACGAATGTTTTGCTAAAAACCGTCGTTAAAGAAAAAGCCGTCGTGTAAAGTTAACCTACCATGACAGTTTTTACTAAAAACTATCATGAAAGGTTCCGCATCACTAACAAGAAGGTTTTCGTATTTTCAGGCGTACTCTCCACATTTTTTACCTCTCCTTACCACAACGGATTTTGAAAAAACGTCGTTAAGTAAGGGTTGTGTAATCTCAAGTTTCTAGTGGTGATTGCAGTAGTGTAGTTGCACATTATTTAGACGCTCAATAAGTTTTACAAAAAAATATTATGGGCTTTAAATGTAATGTTAAGAAAAACCCAATAATTAGTAACTCTAATTAATTAAGGATTTTTTATAACTACATTGTTACGCTCATAAAAAAGAATAAGTTTAAAACATATAGTACAGGCTCCTATAAGAATGACAAGGAGAAACACCAGTATGACAAAATTAGTCATGCTATGCATATTGAGCATTGTTTAAGAATACTCACAAGTCATTAGATAAACGGCTTAATGATGTACCATGGTAGTGGGTAGCAAGATGAACTAATTATAAGAATGCAAAAGTTTAGGTAAATGTTTGATTTTAGATAAGTCTTTCTTAATGACCCAAGTAGAATTCTAGACATATAAATAAGCACTAGACTAGTTATTTAAGAAAATTCTAGTACTTAAATCACAGATTTCTTGAAAACCTAGCATGTTGCATTATGAATAAAGAATTAATAAATTATAGCTGAAATTTCATGATTCTATAGTTAGTGTTAAAATCGGCATTATGTAATATCATTAAACATAAGGACAAGTTATACAATTATATTCAAAATTGGAACCTCCCACCTTAGTTTGAGGTGAACAAAGTTTGACTAGTAAAGAACTTGCAACTCAATGTATAAGAATTTAAAGTACAATATTGCATCAATAGTTTATAAATAAACACTCCAATGTACTTAAACAACATTAGTTAACTCCCACTCGATTTGAAGAGTTTTCTACTGATTAGCATCAAGAAACTAATATCATTAGTGTTTCAAACTTGGATAATTCCATTAGCTGAGTATTGTTGAACTACAATATAAAAAAATTCAAGTATTTAAGTTAAGGATTTTCCTAAAAGTATCACGTTTAGCTTTATAGTAGAAGAATCTCTGGAATTATGACAAAAATTCCATAATTCTATATCCAATGTCCAAGTTGACTTTTTTACAGCTTTATCGAGCACAAAGTTGTGCCTGAAAGTCCTTTACTACGATTTAAGATGAAGGAAGTTCCAATAGTAGATAGCATGAACATTCAATAAATGAGAATTTTAAGTATAGTACGGCATTAAAATATACCCAGAAACACTAATACACTAAGCATCTTTATTTGCCTCACAATTAATTTATTTAGATATTACATGAGTCATTATTTAAGGTTTAATGTTGTTCAATAAATAAGAAATGAATACCATCAAGGAGTTTGCCATTTCCAAAAAAAAAAAAAAAAGCATAGGAAAAGTAAGGATTAAGTTAGATCTAGTTGAGAAAATAGTTTTAAGATTAATGATAGTCCATTTTGAGTATGCAATTAAGGAAAAGTAACTTTAACAATTTTTTTGAAGATTTAGTTTCAAGACTACAAATAATCAAAATCAGTAGGCCAATACCATATAACTGAGCCTTGACCAACCTAAGAATAGGAAAGTTTATGATTTAAGTGTAGATTAAAGGTTTCTGATTTAAGTTTAGATTAAAGCTTAGAAGCACTTTCAAGGTCAATTTCAATCCATACAAAGTGATTTATTGATTAAGTGTTTGAAACATTTGGTTTGGAGCCTTGATCTTATTCTAAGTTTTAAGTAGAATAAGTTGGTCCAAAATTTTGCAAAATTGGACTATGTAAACCTAGGGACAACTAGGTCATAGAAAACTCCTTAAAATGTTGATCTTACATCCTAAAGCATAAAAAAAATGTTTATTTTGATGGAGCAAAACTTGCCACCCAAGTGTCATTAAGAATGGAGTTATCATTAAGCCATTTTTACCCAAGTTTTGACTCATGTAAGCTCACTTAAAAGCTCAAGATAGTAAGATTAAGAACTAAGCAAAATCTCTTAAAAAGGCTATAATTAGACACATGAGCAACTAGAGCCTATTTTCTCTCTAAACTGTCCTCTGCTTGCCCTTAGATCCACTTCTCTCTCTCCATCTTTCTTTCAAAATTTTCATTCTCTTACCCACATAAAACCCGCCAACAATGAAGAAGAAGAGGAAGAAGAAGAAGAAGAAGAAGAAGAAGAAGAAGAAGAAGAAAAAGAAAAGACTAGAAGATTCTTCTAGGGTATAATTACTCTCGTTAATCCTTTCGGTAAGTTTTGTTTTAAGGAAATGTTTTCTTTGTCTTTATGTGATTTAAGGCATGTAATAGTATATAAGAAGTTTGTTTATGATGTTGTATTATGGGTATGGTAAGATTTACGATGGTTAATGATGTTTAGTGTATGTATATAGGAATTTAGAAAATATTTGGCTCTTGAAAAATCCTTGCATGTTTCTGCATAGGGAAACATGCCTCCTAAAGGTCAATTTTTTTTTTTTTATTTAAGGGTGAATTTTTTTTTATTTTTGTAAATATAAAGGTTTTAGGAGCTTTGTTAATAAAATTAATGGCGGAAGAAAGCGATTATTTGCATATGCTAGGCTCAGACGATTCTTAGATAGTATATACTAATCAAATAAGACCTATGTGTCTAACTGAATTTGCCAAGTCTCCCTGAGGCGACTTGTTAAATTCCGAGTTAAGGATTATCATTGTAAGATTGTGATTTTTTTACTTATTATATTGTCAATTTTAGATATTTTAAAACAAGGTGCTATCAAACATAACGTAAAAATTTATTCCATTTAAATATAAGAATTTCGATTTGTTATTATATTTTCTATCTCAAAATTATGTTAATTATAACTGTAGTGACAACGTTTATAGTTTTCATAGTGAGTGTACCAAATCATTAGTAAGAGCTGATTATTTTGTTACTTTTTATAAGAAAACCCTTACTGCATTATAGCTTGCTATATTGTTGCTTTAGGTTGACTTATAGAAATAGTAAATATGCTTGCTATTAACGAGAAAATATATAATAAATCAAATGCTTTACATAATTATTATTAAAATTTAAAATTTCATACTAATTATGAAGTATATAAGAGATTCTTGAAGCTTTACTCTTTGAATTTTATGTTTTAAAATCTTATCTAACATTGTTATACTTTTTGTTAAAATCTCGTTAAAATCACCCTAGCCTTTTCATCCGTTAAATTTTCAATCATTCAAAAACTTACCTCTTTGTAGATATGATAACCTTTTTATGCTATATACATCTGTGTTTAAGAATCATTTTGGGTGAAACACTCAAAAATTCAACACCGTTGCCAGAGAGGTGCCATTACTTTTTTGGATTACTGAATTAAGCGAAAAACTAGGTAAGTACCTTGTTCTTATATTGTAAATAATGTAAATATTGTTATTTTAGCTTAATTATTTAGTTTTGTAAGTTACTATTCACGTCAGGTTACAATTCATGTCACTATTCACACACTGTTCACTATTCATAAAAAATTTAAAAATTTTTAAAAATAAAAAAATGTAAAAAATTTAAAATTTAAAATTTAAAAAATTAGTAAGTAAAAAATAAGGCGAATACTTTTCACTCACTACTTTTTTTGTTTCAAATAAAGAAAAGCCTACCATCTTTTCTTTTCTTATTTTTTTTTTGAGCTTGGATAATCATAAAATTTATTGAATTTTGTCAAAAAGGCCCACTTTGGGACTTGAGCCAACGACCACAAGGCTAAAACTATTGCCTAAGAAAGTTTGAAATTCTAAGCGCAGCCGATGTGACCTCAAACAATTTAGGAATCTGATTAATTAAGCATTATTCGACTTAAAAATTAATAAAATTTTCAAGAATAAAAAAAAATGTTTTGGAAAATTCATCTGCATTTTGTTGCAAGTTTTTCTCAAAAACACTTAGAATCGTTTTATAGTGCTTGGTGGAGATGTAAAGACTTGCTAGATAGGTACCCTCACTATAGTCTTTCTAGGGAATATCTATTAGAAGTTTTCATAGATAGGGTAAGTCCTGAAACAAGAAATTGGGTAGAGGGAGGAGATGGTACCACCACTTTTTATTAACAAATTGTTGACATAGCCTATTTCATGGTAGAAGACATGGCCAAATTTAATTATTGGATGAATAATATAAGGAACAATGTAAGAAGAGAGAATAATTCAGAATCTTGGTCTAATACTCAAACTTCAAAACCGTCATTTCAACCTAAAAGTTCATTAAGAAATTTGAAGAAGAAATGTTTGGAGGAAACCCTAGAAGAATTTATAGAAACCACAAAAAGAATCTTAAAAAAAATTTATCAAAAAAATTGAGAGAACTGCAAAAAGAACAAGAGGAAATAAAAACTACTTTGTGTTAATTAGAGTCAAAGGTAGAACAAAATGAAACCATTCTTGTCAAAGATACCTTAGTACATAATTGTCACTTAGAAAAACCTCTTGAGCCAATTGTGCAAAATCTTAAGTTATTTAAAGAAGATTATTTAGGTGAGGAGGAAAAAATTGACATAACCTTAAATGAGGAACATTTGGAACTCACCTATTTTGAGGACCAATCATTGGGAGAGGAATGTGAAGAAGAGAAAAAAGATTTCATTGTAGAAGAGGAACAATCATCATCCTTAGTCCTAGGTTCTCAACCTCAGCTGCCACAAGAATTCACCAAAGACCATTCTTATCGAAATCCTATGTGGCCATCACCTCCTCCACCACCTCTAGCATCGTTTTTAGGGACTTACAAAGTATGTAATATGAGCTCAAGTTTCATAAGTTTAAATGTTCAATATTTGGCAAGCTTGAGGGCATGTTCAACAAGACCCATATGTGTTGTCTTTCAATACTTACTATGGGAGGAAGTCGCTCTATAACAATTGTCCACCAGGAGCAGAGATGGAAGAAAGATTTGCTGAGTTTAGAGCATCAAACAATGAGAAAACACTTTCTAAGTAATATCTTTACCTTCCTTTATTTGTAATATATTTTTTAATATATTTTTTTGTGTTGTTGTGTGCCATTTTGATTTTTTTAGAAAACTAAAAAAAGTTGAAATTTATTTTTGAAAATTTAAAATGAAGGCTAAAAATTAAATGTGACGACCCGCCTTTTCGGGCAGTCACTTTACTTTCATAATCATAGTTTCGTAAACAGTAATCTTACTTGCTTAGTAAGAAAATACTGTAATAAATTTTTTTTTTCTTTCCTTAAACGTTCTTTAAAATTGATGCGACCTCTGTCGCATTCAAGTGGAGACATCGCTCAACACTTGTCCTTAAAATCATTTCAAATCGTTTCTCAATACTTAATAAGAAACACTTATTAAATCATAGTTTAAAACTTTACTTTATAATTACATAAAACAGTTTATAAACTGTATCTTAAAACTTTTAATACTATTCAGAAAACTTATTTTCTTTAAACTTTGAAAACACAACATTAAACAATGGAAAACATTTTCTTTACGTAGCGGAAGCAATCAGTGATGGTATCCATACCCAAATCTTTGCATCTGTCCTCCGCAGCACCCAGCTCTTCTAACGGGTCCCATTGGTCACCCATAAATTATCTACAGCATGAAAAACTTTTAATGAGCTTTCGCTCAGCAAGTTCAAACATAATCTCACAAAGCATTTAAACATGCTTTAAAACTTTTCTCATGAAAACTTTTCTCTTGAAACGTTCTTCATGAACGTTTTCCATAAACATTTATGAAAATATTTTTCATAAACGTTTTCCTTAAACATTTTTAAAAACGTTCTTCATAAACGTCTTTCATAGAACATTTCTGAAACGTTTTGCATAAACGTTTTTCGTAAAACATTTCTTCAACGTTTTTTTTTCTTAAAACGTCATTCGTAAACCTTTTCTTGCAAACATGAAATGTTTTTCATAAACATTTAATGTAAAACCTTTCTCTTAAAACATTTCTTGAACGTTTATCTTAAAACGTCGTTCATAAACCGTTTCTTGAAAACATGAAAATGTTTTTCATAAACATTTATCGTAAACATTTTTCAGAATGTTTTCCATAAACATAACATATAAACATTTCATAAAAAAGCATTCAAGTAACATCAGAATGCATGACTTCATTTATGCTCAATTATTAACTTTAATTATGAGCCTTTTATGAACATTCTATAAACTTAAATATTCATTTCTTTCTCAATCTTTATTCTTATTCTTTAACTTTCTTTATCTTATAACCTTCATTTTCCTTACTTTCTTTAGTGTTCGTACCAACTCATTAATCATGAGATCATATACATGATGCTTCCCTTGCGGAAGACTTGAGACCATCAAACATTGAGGTCTTGTACCTCACCTTTAGGAGGTTAAACTTTAATTTCACTTTCATTACCTCATAACAAAGAGGCTGGTACGACACTTTCTTTTTATCTTAACGTTACCTTCTTATTAACTTTAGTGAGCATTTCAAATGCAATCACATCATATGCAATACACTTGCAATTCATAGCTTATACTTTAAAACCAATTGCATAATAAATGCATCTCATTGCATAACAAATGCAACATAAAATGTAAACACATTTTACAAATCATAACTTGCAATTTGACACTCATTGCGTAACAAATGCAACATATTGCTTAATAAATACATCATAAAATGCAAACACATTTTGCAAACTATAACTTTTATTCTTAAATTTATTGCACAACAAATGCAAATTATTGCATAGCAAATGCATCATTAAACCTTTAACTTAAACTATAAAACATTATGCATTGTCATAATGCAAAACATACTTTCAATACTTTGAAAATCATAACTTAGACTTTTAAATAACGTTATGCATATCAATATGCCAATAAACCTTTAACATAACGATTGCAATTTCATTGCAATTCTTTTTCTTGAACTTTAAAACTTTTTGCATAATAAATGCAAATATACTTTAAAAGAAACTTGCTTAACAATTGCAAACACATTTGCAAATCATATAAATAAACATTTAAAAATCATTTACTTCATACTGTAGGTGAGGTTTGAAACTTACCCAAACTATGCTCTAGCGTTCTCTATTCCGTTCCTTTCTCGTTCCTTTTCCTTCCATTGGTCGGCCTCTATGTCTTGAACTCCAAGCTAAGCAGATCCAGTTGTATCTCGCTGCATCTACAGTATGTGAAGCATCCTCTGCAGTGCTCCTCGAGCGACCATAAATGGCTAGGAATGCTTCCTGGAGATCATGCATTCTTGAAACTGTCCTTCTGGACTCCGATGCTACTGTTTGAATCGCCTCGATCCGCGTGCAGTCGGTACCGGACGATTTTCATCGGAGTAGAATTTGCTCGAACGGAGGTCACCATTGCGTTCAGAGCGTCGAAACGAGTCGGGAGGCGGTCTCGGATCTTCGATCGGAGGTCCGGATCACAAAATCCCATTTTGCCCTTTGACCGGCCGTTGACCGGCGTTGACCGCCGTTGACCGGCCGTTGACCGGCGGCGGTTGGCCCCGTTGAGGGCTGAGCTCGAGCCTACCCCCCCTAATTCGACCCTCCTGAGTCGATTGGTGGGGTCAATTTCACCCAATTTGCCCTCTAACATAGCAAATCGAAGACGGGTTTCACGGCCAAAACTGGCGGCTCCGATCTCGGTCCTCCGGCGACGGTACCGTGAAATTGAGGTGGGGGAATTGTTCCCCGACCTCCTCTGAGTATTTCCCCTACGGTGGGGCAGCTCAACATCGCGTGGAACGGCGGCTCCACCTCTCCACGGCGGCGCTAGGCGGCGGGTCCTGGTTCTCCGGTGACCGGCCGTCTTTTCGTGAAATTGAGGTACCGAATTTCTTCCTCTCGGTCCTCTGAAGGTGTTTGTGCCTTCAATTTGGCACAAAACGGCCTAAAATGGCCAACCCGAACACACCCACGGCGGCTCACGGCGGGTGCCTTCGTTCTCCGGCGAGGGGCGGCGGAAAGGAGCAATTGACCGAGGGGTCTTGCTCGCCGTCGCCCTCTGAACGTTTTGGCACCGGCGGTGTGCCACACCGCCACCATATGCGGCGGCTCCGACGACGGCTCCACGGCGGCGACGGGGCAGCTCCGGCGAAGCCTTTCCAGCCAAAATTGAGCTGGAAAATTGGTACCATCTTGTTCCTCTCATCACACTGAGTCCATAGACACCAAAATCACGTCGATTGGTGGTCGGACGGCCGAGAAACGACGTCGGGAAAAAATGGGTTTCGCCGCCACTTTGGGCGGCGCGTGAGCCCTCCTCCGGCGGCTATTTGGGTGGCACGACACCTCGTTGGACTCAGCTCAACGAGAGCTTCCCACTGGTATGGGAGGTGTCGAAAAATAACGTCGGAATCTCAAACGAGATTTGAGGAGAGAGAGAGAATTCTAGAGAGAGAAAATCTAGAGAGAGAAAGTCTCGAATTTTGCTTAAATTTCTGATTTTTTTTCTTTTTTTTTTTTTCTTTTCTTTTCTTTTATAAAAAGTATAAGATAAAATTGTGGTCCACACAATTCAATTCTTATACTGCGTTGCTCTAACACTGTATAATTTTCCATCTTATTATACAGTATTTTCCTTTAATTGTACTTTGTCTTAACATAATCTTTAATTTAATGCATTTTTAATGCATTAAAAATCTCGGGTGTTACAATCTTCCCTCCTTAACAATTTTCGTCCTCGAAAATCAGAACCTTCATAGGTAGTTCATCTTCCTTGTCATCCTTTTTCGTTCTTAACATACTTCCTTGATCACTACTCTTTCATTAAAACTGAGCTCTTATCTTAGAACTTCAACAATTTTCATCATGTTCTTGACATATTCCTTTAAATTGTACACCACACTTCTGCTGCGCAACTCTGATATTCCAACATTTGAGCGCAGTTTCCATTCATCTAAAGGTTTAGCATTCTATCATTGAATGCTATTCTTAGAAATAGGGTTCATTTTCATTCTAATCTCTTCATTTCCTTCTAAAGATCAGGGTCACCCGACCACAAAATCCATAATTTTCGGTTCTATATCCATTCTAGAATGACATTTTGCGTAATTTTCCTCATAACGTATAATTTCCAGCTTCCATCCTCCAATCTGTGAGGTTTCCGCTGCTAGATTGGGCATCGTTGTCTTGATCGTATTTTCCATCCGGGCAGTTACGAGCTCATTCGCATGTCTCAGCTTAGCGAAGGAGTGCTTAAGCTCTATCAAATCACATAATTAATGATCTAACGTCAAGTTGCTCTCAGGCACTCTCGTTCCATAAAACACTGAAATCACTTCAGACCTTCATTATTCCATTATCTTAATCCACTTTTTCTCGTTATACGTGTAGCCAATACTGAATAACTCCAACAGAGTAATATTTGCTCCTACAGAGACACCATTGTGCGCCTAAACATCATAACGTGTCACAAGCTCATCTTCTTGATTTTGAGCTGTCGGCCATCTGTTGACCATCATTGAGCACGTTTTATCATCGTTGACTTGACATCGCTAAGAGACGACGACTACAGTCGACTTGCGAAGATTTTCTAGCATATATCATCACATTCATCCTTTGACTTTTACCTTCTCGTTGCTCATCTAGGTGTGCCGATATCAAAGGCTACGCCCAACATAAATACGTATTCAGTAAATTCTAACTTTTCTTTCTTCTTAACTTAACTTACTTACTTGAGCTATGGTGTAGCGGACATATGACAGCGCGAAATGGGATGGCAGGATACTGCTCTGATACCACCTGTGGCGACCCGCCTTTTCGGGCAGTCACTTTACTTTCATAATCATAGTTTCGTAAACAGTAATCTTACTTGCTTAGTAAGAAAATACTGTAATAAATTTTTTTTTTCTTTCCTTAAACGTTCTTTAAAATTGATGCGACCTCTGTCGCATTCAAGTGGAGACATCGCTCAACACTTGTCCTTAAAATCATTTCAAATCGTTTCTCAATACTTAATAAGAAACACTTATTAAATCATAGTTTAAAACTTTACTTTATAATTACATAAAACAGTTTATAAACTGTATCTTAAAACTTTTAATACTATTCAGAAAACTTATTTTCTTTAAACTTTGAAAACACAACATTAAACAATGGAAAACATTTTCTTTACGTAGCGGAAGCAATCAGTGATGGTATCCATACCCAAATCTTCGCATCTGTCCTCCGCAGCACCCAGCTCTTCTAACGGGTCCCATTGGTCACCCATAAATTATCTACAGCATGAAAAACTTTTAATGAGCTTTCGCTCAGCAAGTTCAAACATAATCTCACAAAGCATTTAAACATGCTTTAAAACTTTTCTCATGAAAACTTTTCTCTTGAAACGTTCTTCATGAACGTTTTCCATAAACATTTATGAAAATATTTTTCATAAACGTTTTCCTTAAACATTTTTAAAAACGTTCTTCATAAACGTCTTTCATAGAACATTTCTGAAACGTTTTGCATAAACGTTTTTCGTAAAACATTTCTTCAACGTTTTTTTTTCTTAAAACGTCATTCGTAAACCTTTTCTTGCAAACATGAAATGTTTTTCATAAACATTTAATGTAAAACCTTTCTCTTAAAACATTTCTTGAACGTTTATCTTAAAACGTCGTTCATAAACCGTTTCTTGAAAACATGAAAATGTTTTTCATAAACATTTATCGTAAACATTTTTCAGAATGTTTTCCATAAACATAACATATAAACATTTCATAAAAAAGCATTCAAGTAACATCAGAATGCATGACTTCATTTATGCTCAATTATTAACTTTAATTATGAGCCTTTTATGAACATTCTATAAACTTAAATATTCATTTCTTTCTCAATCTTTATTCTTATTCTTTAACTTTCTTTATCTTATAACCTTCATTTTCCTTACTTTCTTTAGTGTTCGTACCAACTCATTAATCATGAGATCATATACATGATGCTTCCCTTGCGGAAGACTTGAGACCATCAAACATTGAGGTCTTGTACCTCACCTTTAGGAGGTTAAACTTTAATTTCACTTTCATTACCTCATAACAAAGAGGCTGGTACGACACTTTCTTTTTATCTTAACGTTACCTTCTTATTAACTTTAGTGAGCATTTCAAATGCAATCACATCATATGCAATACACTTGCAATTCATAGCTTATACTTTAAAACCAATTGCATAATAAATGCATCTCATTGCATAACAAATGCAACATAAAATGTAAACACATTTTACAAATCATAACTTGCAATTTGACACTCATTGCGTAACAAATGCAACATATTGCTTAATAAATACATCATAAAATGCAAACACATTTTGCAAACTATAACTTTTATTCTTAAATTTATTGCACAACAAATGCAAATTATTGCATAGCAAATGCATCATTAAACCTTTAACTTAAACTATAAAACATTATGCATTGTCATAATGCAAAACATACTTTCAATACTTTGAAAATCATAACTTAGACTTTTAAATAACGTTATGCATATCAATATGCCAATAAACCTTTAACATAACGATTGCAATTTCATTGCAATTCTTTTTCTTGAACTTTAAAACTTTTTGCATAATAAATGCAAATATACTTTAAAAGAAACTTGCTTAACAATTGCAAACACATTTGCAAATCATATAAATAAACATTTAAAAATCATTTACTTCATACTGTAGGTGAGGTTTGAAACTTACCCAAACTATGCTCTAGCGTTCTCTATTCCGTTCCTTTCTCGTTCCTTTTCCTTCCATTGGTCGGCCTCTATGTCTTGAACTCCAAGCTAAGTAGATCCAGTTGTATCTCGCTGCATCTACAGTATGTGAAGCATCCTCTGCAGTGCTCCTCGAGCGACCATAAATGGCTAGGAATGCTTCCTGGAGATCATGCATTCTTGAAACTGTCCTTCTGGACTCCGATGCTACTGTTTGAATCGCCTCGATCCGCGTGCAGTCGGTACCGGACGATTTTCATCGGAGTAGAATTTGCTCGAACGGAGGTCACCATTGCGTTCAGAGCGTCGAAACGAGTCGGGAGGCGGTCTCGGATCTTCGATCGGAGGTCTGGATCACAAAATCCCATTTTGCCCTTTGACCGGCCGTTGACCGGCGTTGACCGCCGTTGACCGGCCGTTGACCGGCGGCGGTTGGCCCCGTTGAGGGCTGAGCTCGAGCCTACCCCCCCTAATTCGACCCTCCTGAGTCGATTGGTGGGGTCAATTTCACCCAATTTGCCCTCTAACATAGCAAATCGAAGACGGGTTTCACGGCCAAAACCGGCGGCTCCGATCTCGGTCCTCCGGCGACGGTACCGTGAAATTGAGGTGGGGGAATTGTTCCCCGACCTCCTCTGAGTATTTCCCCTACGGTGGGGCAGCTCAACATCGCGTGGAACGGCGGCTCCACCTCTCCACGGCGGCGCTAGGCGGCGGGTCCTGGTTCTCCGGTGACCGGCCGTCTTTTCGTGAAATTGAGGTACCGAATTTCTTCCTCTCGGTCCTCTGAAGGTGTTTGTGCCTTCAATTTGGCACAAAACGGCCTAAAATGGCCAACCCGAACACACCCACGGCGGCTCACGGCGGGTGCCTTCGTTCTCCGGCGAGGGGCGGCGGAAAGGAGCAATTGACCGAGGGGTCTTGCTCGCCGTCGTCCTCTGAACGTTTTGGCACCGGCGGTGTGCCACACCGCCACCATATGCGGCGGCTCCGACGACGGCTCCACGGCGGCGACGGGGCAGCTCCGGCGAAGCCTTTCCAGCCAAAATTGAGCTGGAAAATTGGTACCATCTTGTTCCTCTCATCACACTGAGTCCATAGACACCAAAATCACGTCGATTGGTGGTCGGACGGCCGAGAAACGACGTCGGGAAAAAATGGGTTTCGCCGCCACTTTGGGCGGCGCGTGAGCCCTCCTCCGGCGGCTATTTGGGTGGCACGACACCTCGTTGGACTCAGCTCAACGAGAGCTTCCCACTGGTATGGGAGGTGTCGAAAAATAATGCCGGAATCTCAAACGAGATTTGAGGAGAGAGAGAGAATTCTAGAGAGAGAAAATCTAGAGAGAGAAAGTCTCGAATTTTGCTTAAATTTCTGATTTTTTTTCTTTTTTTTTTTTTTTTCTTTTCTTTTATAAAAAGTATAAGATAAAATTGTGGTCCACACAATTCAATTCTTATACTGCGTTGCTCTAACACTGTATAATTTTCCATCTTATTATACAGTATTTTCCTTTAATTGTACTTTGTCTTAACATAATCTTTAATTTAATGCATTTTTAATGCATTAAAAATCTCGGGTGTTACATTAAATTTGTTTAGAATGGTTGAGTTATGGAGTTAAACTGTTTTCAATTTTCTCTAGAGATGCATTCTAATGGGTTTGATTTTATAAATGTAATTTGTTTGTATTTTCAAATAAATTTTCAATAAAAATGTGTGTTTTGATTTCACATTTTAATTTTCCTTAAAAAATCTTTGAAATTAAATTGCCTCATAATTTATTTAAAATGGTTAAGATTAAGGAGGATATAGTCATTGTTATTAGTAAGTATTTTGTACTTGTGGCCTCTTGAAACACATTTTGAAGAATTTGAAAAGTTATTTTAATTTTTAAACAAAAATAATAATAAAGTCTTAGAAATCTAACTTAAAAAGACCCAATTTGTAATATATTGTTGTATGTTTATTTTAGTTTGGTTTGTTAAGTTTGCTATAGATAATCTCTATAGCTGTGCTAATTCAAGTAATATCTTTGTTGCTCTCACTATTCTTTTTATGCATTTGGGACAATGTGTAATTTAAGTTCGGGAAAGGGTTGTAATTCATTGCTATGCAAAATTGTGCCAAAATTTTTCCATATTTCCTCCAAATTTTTTTTTTTGTTTTTGTGTGTTATTTTGTAAGTTTTTGTGAAAGTCATTAAAAAGAAAATTTTAAAAAAAGTTTTGTAAATATTTGTTTCTTAGTAATTAGTGTGCTATTATTTTGTCTTAGTTTCTGAATTTCATATTAATGTGATATTATTTTTCTTTTCGTTAAATCGTCTAACTTTATAGACTCTCACAATTTTGATTTTATTTAATATTTTTATATGTTTATTTGTCAAAGTGTTTGTAAGCCATTATTTTTGCACATGTGCTACAATGCTTAATTATGGTGGTAAATCAAAGCTATAAATATTTGAGTTTTGTTATTTCATCTACATGAACAATTAAGAGTAGTAACATTTAACTAACCAATCAATCAAATAAATTAATAAATAAATTAATAAATAAAAAAATGATAATTTTTTTAAAAAAGAAAGTGTAAATAAAAAAGTATGTAATTATGTAAATTAATGAATAAAAGTTGGATAAGTTTGGCTTCATAACCTCTTTAACTCGAGTAAGTTTTAAGGGATGCTTCGACACCTAGTACCTTAGGCCAATTAGTTTGAGAGTTACTAGCCTAAAGCTCATTAAATGGGTTATGAAGAAAGCTTAAGCAAGCTAAACATTGCATTATCTACAGCTGTTGTAAAGTTTAATTTTTTGTTTATATATCGATTTTACATTTCTGCTCTTTAATTGTTTTAATCAATAATTTGAAGTGTTGCTGCCTATAGGAATGATTTGAATCAAAATATCATAACAATCTTATTCTTAGTGTTTTTATGAAACTTCATAATAATTTGTAATTTACTTTTTACACTAAGTTTGGCTCATTTACACTTTGTTAGATAGCATATAAATTGTTCAAATAAAATTTTTATTTTATTAGTCTATTTAGTTAGGTTAGTCAAATTAAAGTTAAATGGTATGCATTGTGTGGATATCCATTATATTATTCTGAAATTGTAGTATTTTGATTGTTAGTAACTAGCAATAAGCTGATTGGAGGGTGTAATGAGATTATAAAAGAGCACATTTTACAAAGATAAAATTATTTTTTTATGCTTTTATTTCTCGTTAAATCCTTTAATTAATAGCATTTTTGTGTTAATTCGTATTTTTTATGTCTTAGTGTGTAAATATGTTTAAAATTATATTTTTAGTGTATTTTTATATTTAAAAATATTGTTGGTAACTTTTATAATCATTTTCATATGTAAAGTATTATTTTAGTTTGAAATTAGTCAAAACTGCAAAAATAATTAGTGGTAATTTTCTTTTGAGTCTTAATATGTTTTATAGTATGTTTTAGGTTTGTAAATAAGTTCTATAATATTTTTAGTAATTTCTAAAAATATTTCTAAGTTTTAAAAATCATATCTATATCAAATAAAAAGAAACTAAAATTTTAGAAGTTTGTAATATTTTTGTGTAGTCTAATATAAAATAAATATTTTTAAAATTATTGTAAATATTATGTCTATAAAATAATTATTTTTTTAATTATTTATTTTTAGATTTAAAATTTGATAGAAAAACAGACCGAAATAGTATCAAAACAGGTAAAATCAGACAATAAATGATCAAGAAATCAATAAAATTGTGAATTTATTAAGCTGGGACACGTGGCACATTTTGACCATTGGATCGCATTGCCAAAGCTCCTTAGCCATGGGATTGGGTGACACGTATCAGTGTCACATTCAGTCGACATACAAGCCAGGCCCACTCACGTGGGAGAATTTGGTATAGTGTCAGATCACGTGCGGGCACTCCACGTGCATCTGTTTTCTTGGCTTTTGGACCTATTTATCTTGACTAATCTAATGGTCCTCATCTTTTCAACACTTGAACAACCCATGCCCATTTTTCTTGGCTATTCTTAGCTGTTGGATCATGCATTTAACGCACCAGAACGAGCCATTTCACCGTATGTGCAGCCACCGCGTCACACTAGATTCATAACCCAGATTTACACAATGTTGAAGGGAACCTCACGTGAAAGAAAAGAAGGGAAAAGTGTTTTAAAAAACGGCAATCTTGCCAAGTTTTCAATGAAAAAATAAAACAAATAAAAAATTAATTATTATTTTGCTACTTTTTATCAGAAAACTCTTACTGCATTATAACTTGCTATATTGTCACTTTAGATTGACTTATAGAAATAACAAATATACTTGCTATTAATGAGAAAAGATATAATAAATCAAATGCTTTAGATAATTATTATTTAGAGTTAAAGTTTTATATGAGTTACGAAACATACAAAGGATTTTCGAAACTTTATTATTTGAAGTTTTTGTTTTAAAATCTTATTTAAAATTGTTGAAAATATTTTCTTTAAAATCTTGTTACAATCACCCCTATCTTTTCAACCATTAATGAGAAAAGATATAATAAATCAAATGCTTTAGATAATTATTATTTAGAGTTAAAGTTTTATATGAGTTACGAAACATACAAAGGATTCTCGAAGCTTTATTATTTGAAGTTTTTGTTTTAAAATCTTATTTAAAATTGTTGAAAATATTTTCTTTAAAATCTTGTTACAATCACCCCTATCTTTTCAACCATTAAATTGAGAATCTTTCAAAAACCCACCTCCTTATGGATGCGACAACCTTTCAATAGTACACACGTTCGAATTTAAAGAATCATTTTGGACGATACAGATAGCATCTTACCAAGTTGTCCCACAAAGTTTGCATCAGTTTCTGCACATTCTAAGTAAGTTTTACTTTGAATTTCTTTTTAGTTAGTAACTTTTAAGTTTATATCAAAATTTCAATCATGTCTCTTGTGTTGTCATTGATAGAGTGGGATGCCAAAGTACTCATCGAGGTAACGCCATGCCCAGCTCAGCGATAGTTTGGGGCCATAGAGACATTTAAACATGCCCAATGGACTAATATAATGGGCAATCGACAGACTTAAGAGAACTAGAATTACTAGGTCAGAGCGTTAAAAACACCAATATTGACATGAACATTTGGACTGACATAGCAATTGTCCAAATTGCAAAACCAGGCCAAATTTGGTGGCTAACAATTAGATCTGGCTACGACTATCTCTCTTGGGATGATTTATGTTAGCACATTGCGGCCTAATTTCATCCACTTCTAGAGTTCTTACCATTAAAGCCTATCAAATCTAATCATGAAAACATATTCAACCTTCAGTAATTAGCACCACCATGTTATCGGGAATAGTAGCCACATGAAAACCACTGCCATATGAGGATAGGAACTAATTTAGCGACCAATTTGTCACTGAATTGCTACCACAATGCCCTATTCCTCCCTTAAAGGCAGAGAAAATTGACCTTCTCTGGCTTAGCATCTCTTACCATAGACGTGAGTGCATTTGCTACCCGCCAATTTTCCTAGGACTTCACATGCTTCTACACAAGGTTATTATAGGAGATCATGATTGGTTAGTACAGATGAATGCATGGATCCGATGAGATGAAGTTCTCCCTTTCGTTAGAACACCTTCTTGGAGTGCCACTTAGCCACAATAAGATTGCTCGAGATTGACATCAATGACAGATGATGATTCGAATAAGGACTCCAGCAAGGTTGCAAAAAATCATAAATTTTGGATGGCAGCACAAGCAACATGGTCTTGGAGGACACCTTATAACACTTTAAACTTTTGAGGACCCAATAGCTAACTTAGTCTAACATAGAAAAAGATGTTGTGTATCATTGTTGCATGACTATTTTTAGAATAGGACTACGAATATGATTATGTCGGTGTTGTAACGTCAAGTATAGACTATGTCTATAACTTGATTAGGTTGACTGCTTATGTCATGATAATATGATATGCTTCCATTTCGGTTATGCTTTATCAGTATGACGATCATCTGTGCATGCTCACACATAAAATAGCACACTAAATCATAATAAGATTTTAAGATTTGTCTTATCATCTAGCCAAGAAAATCATATTTTGTTTATATTAATAAGAGGAATCCCTTCTTCTTCTTTTGCTCTAATGAGGTCAGGACGCTGGCGATGGCTCGATAATGCAAACTGCAGTGACAATGACAACAGACCTAGCCCTATCCCCGATTGACCCAGCCCCCCTTGATAGCCTTGTTACAGATCGACGGCCTATTCGACGCAGGAATTGATGGCCCATGCGGCACGGGGATTGGCAGGCCTTGCCCAATCGATAGTGCCATCAACAGAGTTAGACGCCCACGCCTAGATCTACTGCTCACCCACATAAGCATGAGACTCATTGTGACTTCCCTCTCATCGAGCATGGCTTCTCTATGAGCTTCCCTCCTGTCATAAACAAGCCAGTGCTATAGTCATCGATGTTGGAAAGAGGTTGAGCTAGTGGACAATGGTAGGGGCAATCTAGTGAGATTGGGTACCGATGAGGTAGGTCTCTAGTGTGGTTATGGGTGGAGTTTGCAAGACGAGGGGGCCTAGGTTGGTCGCTTATAAAAGAATGACATTTTGAAAAAATCAAAAACAACTTTTTTTGTTTTCAAAATCTAAAGAAATTTTTTAGGTATATCAGAAATATTTTTCATTTTCATTTTACACAAAGTTTCAATCAAACGCTGTTTTAAAAATAGTTTCATATTTTGTGTTTTTGAAAATGGGAGAAAACTTTTTGAAAACTAAACCAAACGCGCCCATGACATTCAAGTTTTAAGAAAGACCTTCTGTAACACCCAAAAGATTTAATTAGGGATAATTGATGTTTAGATAGTGGATTGGTATGCTTTAATGTAAACTTGAACTTAATTTAAGTATTTTATAATATTCTAAATTTACTCCATTTTAATTATTTCTATGTATTATTTTGAATTATGAAAAAAAATAATTTGTCAAATGCCTGATGTGTCTTGATTTCAAAACCTTGTGCTAGAAACAAGGTGTTGATTCCCTCACTTTTCTAATTATTTCCCTCTCACTCCCACTCTCCCTCACGTTCACTCTCTCTCTCTTCTTTTCCCTCTCCCACGCTGCTCTCTCTCCTCTCCTCCTCTTGGTTTTGATTTCAAGTTTTTCAGTTTTGGGCTTGATTCTCAGCTGGATTGGGAGGTGAAGAATGCAAATTTGGACTCAACAAATGTGATTTTGAGCTTTGATTCGAGGTTTGTTTCCTTAAATTTCAAACTTTTAAATTTTGTCCCAAATCTTTCAATCTCTTTCAAATGTTGTGATTTGAGTTTCTTGAGCTTAGGAAACCTCTGATCTAGGTTGGTAGGACTGAGATCATTCAAATTCTAAGCTTGATTTCATGAGATTTGGGTTAAATCAAGTTTTTTCCTTTTACCCCATTTTTGGATTTTCTTGCAAAATTTCAATGAAAATCTTGTTTGAATGTGTTTAAATGTGTCATACTATGTTTGTTTATCATCTATGATTATTATATATGCTCTGAGACTTGGAAAAAACAAGTTTAGATATGATTTTGAGCTTGGGGAGGCCGAGAATCGAAGCCTCAGACCTCCCATGTTTTTCCAGTTCGGTAAGCTGGACTCGATGTTCGGAAGGCCAGATTCATAGGTTCGGTAGGCCGGATTCATCAGGTTGGTAGGTCGAACCTGGGAAAGTTTGGCAGACCGATCTTGGTTGGTCATTAGGCCAGAAGTGGAGTTCGGCAGGCCAGACCAGGGGTTCCGGCAGGCCAACCGAACCTTATGAAAAATGACCTTTTTTGCCTGTTTTTATTGTTTAAAACCTAGATCAAGATTCCAACCTTGTAAAATGATTTTGTGAGTACTAAAGACATACTAAAGCACCATGAGGTTGCTTAGGGATGTAGGATACCTTAAGCTAGGAATTGATAAACTTAGTTTCTATTAAAGGTTGTTTGTGGTTCCGTAGAGCTAACGTATAGCGGATTGGGACTGCGGTGTTAGACATTAGTATGGATATCGAGGTAGGACTTCTATCCCTTCTCCTTGGTAGCCATGTTTTGAAAAGAGGTTTGAACATAAAGCCTTTTATGATTTTTAAGAAATGAAGTTTGTTATTTATTTTCATTACTGGTTAAATAATGGGTGATAATAATGAATGTAATGAGAACATTTGGTAAGAGAAACATGATAATGATGTGACACCGGTTGTGTCAGTTGGTACCATCCAGAATGATAAAATAGAGCATGATGCCATGTATAGAGATCAGATCATGGGAAGCGCGACTTTGGGGGCAGGTACCGAAACGCAGCTGGGCCACTTTGATGGTGATTCATGTGGCTTTGCCTACAACCTAACATTGAAATTGTCTATGGATGAATAAGGGATTAATCCGGTGTGAATAAATTTAATGAGTTCTAATTTATTATTTGTTTATTTATTTGCTCCATGTTGTGGCTTTTGCTTAATGACAAATATATATATATATATGTTTATGTTTAAATTCAACATTTTTAAGATTTAGTCCTGCTGAGCATTTTGCTCACATTTTCTTGTCCTAAAATTCCCCCACTAGGTGGAATTCAGCTTAGGGAGACTGAAGAACCATGAAGGAAACTGCAGAATTAGAACATTATCTTCTAGGGTGTTTATAACAAGGCATGTATTGTTTTAACACACTTATATTTCTTTAGACTATGGTTATGTATTTAATATTGCTAGTATTGTGTGTACACACTAAAGTGGGTACGGTGGGACCTAATGGGGTTCGTTTATTTAATGTTTTTTTTTCAATTTGTTTGCTTCCATATATTTAACGATTCTGCATTTTTATAATCATTTCTCAATATCTTTTATGATGGTGATTCATGGAAAATTTTAATTTATTTAATTTAATTAATACGCCATGTCACCTCCCAAATTTGGGGGCATGATAGATTGGTATCAGAGCCCTAGGTTTATGAACCTTGGGAATTGTGCACACATATGTACGGCAATGAGGAACCACTAATGGTCCAAATTTTGTTTTCAGAATTGAGGAAATGACACCAAGACGTCGTCCAACTACTATAGATGTGAATTCTATAGATGAGGAAGGCCTGATGGGGTCCATGTTCGTCGCCTTTTGGCATATGGCAGCGAGGGCTAGGCCTGAGGATTCCAAGGCAAGTCACCGACATACTTACTTTAAGGAATTCTTTTGCACGTCTATTCTGACTTTTGATGGGAACGGGGACACATAGGATGCTAAATATTGGTTAGATTCTATAGTGAAGCACTTACAAGTTAGAAGGCAGCACCAATACATGGTGGAAACAGCTAAGCGTTTGAAAAACGCTGGGGACATTAGTTAGGATAGATTTGAAGAGCTGTTCTATGAGCGTTACTTTCCATTAGAATACAGGGATCAGAAGGTTACTGAGTTTTATCAGTTAGAGTAGGGCGATATGACAGTTTGGGAATATAAGGCTAGGTTTAATGAGTTGGCTAAGTTTGCTCCATCCACTGTGGCTTCTGAGCGGGAGAAATGTATCAAGTTCTAAGACGGGCTTAAGGCATCTATCCGGCGGCAAGTGGTGGCCTTGCTACTTTGAAATTTTGGTGAGTTGGTATCTTCAGCTATTTCTGTAGAAAGTGAGCATACTCTTTATAGTGAGAAGCGGGCAAGGACGTCAGGAAGGCCCTAGAGGAGTAATCGAAGAAATAGTGGTAACCGCCAAGCCTAGGTGAAGAATCAGCAAGGAGATGCCAGTAGTGGGAATGGTAGTTCATCAGGCAGTGGGCGCAGTAACCTTTATAGCCTTCATTGTCATTTTTGTCAGCAGCCAGGACATATTAAGAGGAATTGCCCTATTAGAAATGCTAGTAAGGGATTCCAAGCTGGGGAGGGTGCGAGTCATCAGTTTCAAGGTCAACCTTCAATTCCTTCGCAGCAACCTCAACTGCCTTTTCATCAATCCCCTCTACAGCATATGTTGTACCTGACAAAAGGGCATCAGCAATAGGGTTTCCAATGAAACACTCTATAGTATCGAGCACCAAGTACAACCAGTATGCAATCGCCTCCACCGCAGCAGTATCGACCAACAAATCCAGGACCCAATAATGCCAACAAGAGAAAAGGGAAGTCTCCAGCCCAAATCCACACCATGACATCAAGGAGCACGGATGCTCAACCCAGTCATGCTGTAGTTGATGGTATGATTTTAGTTTCTCAGTCTTTAGCCCACGTTCTATTTGATACTGGTGCCACTCATTCCCTCATCTCGAAGTTCTTTGGTACATGCCTTGGGTTCAGAAATAAAGGAATTTAATGAGCCCTTGATGATTTCTTCACCTTTGGGGCAGGTGTATGTAAACTATATATATAAATCCTGCAAGATAGTGATTGGGGGTGAGACTCTGAAGAGTGATTTGATTGTAATCCCCATGAGATCCTATGATGTAATCTTGGGAATGGACTGGTTGTCTAGATATAATGCTTTAGTTGACTGTCAATTTAGAAGAGTAACCCTAGTGTCTGATAGGGGGACAATAATTACTTACTAGGATGGTAATGATAGGGTGATGAGTGAGCGACTCACGAAACCATGTCTTAGAGAATGAAGGAATTTGGCTTGTTATGCGCTTCTCTTGGATCTTGGAGAAGAGACTAGTGCTATAAGGGAGGATGTAATGATACCGGTGGTTGATGAATTTGGCGATGTCTTCCCCGATGAGTTGCCAGGATTGCTGCCGCATCGGCATTGAGTTGTTTCCCGGGACCACTATGATCTCTATAGCATCATATCGGATGGCGCCAGTAGAAATGAAAGAACTTAGGGCACAACTCTAAGAATTAGCAGATAAGGGATATATCCAGAATAGTACGTCACCATGGGGCACACTAGTTTTGTTTGCCAAGAAACATGATGGTACTCTCTGGTTGTGTATTGATTATCGGTAGTTAAATAGGGTCACCATGAAGAATAAGTATCCACTACCCAAGATCGATGAGTTGTTTGACTAGTTAGGAGGTTCCCAATATTTCTCGAAGATAGACTCGAGATTCAGATATCACCAGCTCAGGATTAGGGAGGAGGATATTCCTAAGACTGCTTTCAGGACTTGGTATAGGCACTTTGAGTTTCTGGTTATGCCATTTGGATTGATGAATGCTCCTACAGCTTTCATGGATTTGATGAATAGAATTTTCAGGCCTTATTTGGACCAGTCTGTGATTGTATTTATTGATGACATACTGATCTATTCTAAGACCTAGGAGGAGAATAAACAACACCTTAGGATTGTGCTTTAGATTCTATGAGAACACCAGCTGTACACCAAGAAGGAAAAGTGTGAATTCTGGTTAACTAAGGTTAAGTTTCTAGGACACATCATCTTCGAACAGGGTATTTCTATAGAGCCATCCAAGATTGAGGCTATAGTACAGTGGGAATGACCAAGGAACGTGACCAAAATTCATAGCTTCTTGGGACTTGCCGGGTATTATAGGAAGTTCGTGAAGAATTTTTCTAAGATAGCGGCTCCATTGACGAGATTGATTAGGAAAAATGTCAGGTTTGAATGGAATGAGGATTGTGAATATGCTTTCCAAGAGTTAAAAGATCGATTGACTACAGCTCCTGTATTTATTATTCTAAGTAGTGACGAGCCTTACAAGGTCTGCACCGATGCATCGAGAGGAAAACTCAGGTGCATGTTGATGCAGCATGGACGGGTTGTAGCTTATGGGTCGCAACAATTAAGGCCTCATGAATAGAACTATACCATTCACGATTTAGAGCTCGCAGCAGTGATTTATGCTTTGAAGATTTAGAGATGCTACTTGTATGGATCAACTTTTTAGGTTTTCTCAGATCATAAGAGCTTAAGGTATTTGTTCACGTAGAGGGATTTGAATCTAAGGTAGTGAAGGTGGATGGAATATATGAAAGATTATGATTTCATGTTGTAGTATCATCCGAGTAAGGCCAATGTAGTCGTTGATGCGCTCAGCAGGAAAACTTTGGGATCTCTCGCATGTTTAGCACTCGAGGATTGGAGGAGAGATGCCATAGTGAGTGAGTATGGGTTGCAGTACTATGACGGTGACAATCAGGTTTTGACGTACCATATGGAATCAACTCTAGCTCTCGTTCAGATGATAAAGCAGAACCAATGGTAGGACCAACATCTTTAGGGAATATAGACACGGATTCGGAATGGAGAATAGTTTGAGGAGTGGAAGATTCATGTAGATGGGTTGCTATACTTCAGGGAGCGCCTAGCAATGCCAACGATCGAGGGCGTGACGAAAGCCATGATGGATGAAGCTCATAGGTCTTAGTTTGCTATTCATCCGGGAAGCACAAAGATGTATCGCGATTTGAAAAGACAGTATTGGTGGAGAGGCATGAAGAAGGACGTCCAAGAGTATGTGGCTAAGTGTGTGAGTTGTCTTCGGGTGAAGTCCGAGCATTAGAAACCCGTTGGTCAGCTTCAACCGCTTCCTAGTCTAGGGTGAAAATGAGAGCATATCATGATGGATTTCCTCACTGGATTGCCGAGGACGGAGCAAAGACATGATGTTATTTAGGTTATCATTGACAGGTTGACGAAATCAGTACATTTCATCCCTTTCAGATCGACGTGTTTGAGATGTGTTCTGGGAGAGTTGTATTTGTAGAATATAGTGAGGTTACACAGAGATCCCTTGTCCATCACTTCAGATAGAGACACTCGGTTAAATGCCAGGTACTGGAGGAGTTTTCAGGAGGCTCTGGGTATAAACTTAAACTTTAGCATGGCCTTTCATCCTCAGACCGACGAACAGTCTGAGTGGGTTATTCAGATCCTTGAGGATATGCTTCGTGTGTGTGCCTTAGATTTTGGTGGGAATTGGAAGAAATATTTACATCTAGCAGAGTTTACGTATAATAATAGTTATCAGGTAAACATCGAGATGGCACCATTCGAAGCACTTTATGGGTGGTCGTGTCGCTCGCCAGTATGTTGGGCAGAGCCAGAAGATAGAGTTATTCTTGGACCCGATGAGATTTGTGATAGTAACGAGAAAGTCACGGTGATCCATGATCGGTTGAGGGCTACCCAGAGTAGGTAGAAGAGCTACATAGATAAGAGGTGTCGGCCTTTAGAGTTCAAGGTAGGGGATTTTGTTCTCCTAAAAGTTTCACCATGCAAAGGCATAAAACGTTTCGATGTAAGTGGGAAACTTGCACCGAGGTATATCGGGCCATTTGAGATTACTCAGCGCATAGGTGTGGTCGCTTATTGCCTTGATCTTCCCCCCAAGCTTTCTCATGTACATGATGTATTTCGTATGACGACGGTTTGGAAATGTCCACCCGAACCAAGCAAGAGTATCCTATTTCATGATGTGCAGGTTCAAGAAGACACGACTTACGAGAAAGTGCTAGTTCAAATTATTGATAGAAAAATAATAAGCTTGCGACGTCATGAAATACCCCTAGTGAAAGTCGTGTGGCAGCATCACGGAGTTGATGAAGCGATTTGGGAATTAGAATCGACTATATGAGAGTTGTACCCTCATTTGTTCTGTTTCTAATTCAACTTTAATTTCGAGGATGAAATTTCCTTTAGGAGTGGAGAGTTGTACCCTCATTTGTTCTGTTTCTAACCTCAGTGTGCCGAAAACATCCGCAACCTGTGTAGAGAAGTAACGTTCCAGAAGAGCCTCAACCAATTGGTCTTCTTTGCTATTCTCTATCAACAACCGGAGTGAGTGTGGGCTGACACGTACAGGTCTCCCACCGGTGACTCTCCTTCCAACCAATAGAGAGAACCCAAAGCTAGTGTTCATGATTTGTGAACAAAAGCTCTCAGGGAGTTTTTAGATGCTCACTAGAAGAGTATCACTCTTAATCTCTCAAATTGATCTAAGTAAATCATGAGACTCACTCCCTTTTTATAGCTATTGGTCCTGGGGTCAGTCCATATCAGATTAGGTCTCAAAAACTCGAAATAGAATCAAGCTCGGATCAATATCTGATAAGATTCGCGTGAAAATGCGTAATCTTATCTACCACTGATCGGTAGGACGAATATTCCGATTGGCAGGCCAAACAGGCCAGTTCGGTAGGCCGACCACGTCATTCGGCAGGCCGAACTCCCGAGAAAAAATCTCCGCGAATCTCTTATTTTCCACCTGAGATTCTAAAGGATAAAGTCTCAGTTTTGATTCAAATAACCCAATAGAGAAGATATCTAATCAAAACAAACTTTATCAAGATAATCTCTAAGAAAATAAATCAATTCATAATAATTCTACAAGTTTATCTTGATCTAATTTATCCAAAATTAAATCAATCGATAAACAGACAAGAATTATCTGATCCAATAATTGAACAAGTTTATCTTGAACTAATTTCTTACAAAATTAATTCAACCGATAAACAGACATGAATTATTTGATTCTTATAAATTTTAAACCAATCTGATAAATCCGACATAAGTCACCAATTATTGAAAAAGCACACCGTGTCGTTACAGGATTTTGTGAGCTAGCAAAGGGGACCAAAATGGACCTATAAAGTTCAAGCTCATAATAATTATGAAACCCAATATCCCAGATATATATTTCACAATTATCAACTCCAACGCTACTCTACTAAAAGCTTGGAGCTACACTCTCGAACTTTATAGAATTATGAAGCTCGTGTAGCTAAGTCTCCATGACATATAATAGTGCATCGTATCCCCATATGATAATCCATAATCGGCTTAAGGACAAGTTCTGTCTTACCTTCTCGATTATTTTTATCTTACGTTTCATTGTCTCACCATTAGAAAACTTACCATCCAAAGATAGTATACCATTCGGTTACACCTATGTATCCAAATGGTTGAGCGCTCCAGTTTTCCAATTACAGGACAACGCATATAAGAGGATATCATTACTCCTAAAGAGGAGCTATGGATTCCATATCTATGAATAATAAGTCTACGCTATCAAGAGTCATGCCTCCAATGTACCGGCATGCATACCACTATAGAGATGTGGGAGTCACCCATTGGTACATCAAAAGACACAAGTCGAGACAATGGGCCCACTATTCATCTCAGGATTAAGATACAATACAAATGACTGTCTAAAGTGAATCGATTTGCCGAGACATAATTATTAATCCAAATCAATTCACTTTATGTCCCGATCCAACACATCGTCACCTATGACAACGTGCCAATGTTTCTATTCACGGAGTCCAACTCCGATGGTCAAGACAAACCATATCCCAAAAGGGATATAGACAACATAACAATCTTTACATGAATAAAGCACCCAACTTTATTCCCTCGATTGCGGATCATATGTTTTAGACCATCACCTTAAG
Source organism: Artocarpus heterophyllus (assembly GCA_025403435.1). NCBI lineage: Eukaryota > Viridiplantae > Streptophyta > Magnoliopsida > Rosales > Moraceae > Artocarpus > Artocarpus heterophyllus. Next base: position 26,894,421 of record CM046342.1, read on the forward strand.
AATCGTGTCTACCGCATAATCATCCCATCATATGCCCAATTCTTAAGGTTTAGACTGACAGTCTCAGACTACTGTTTGCTTATCATACATTCAACAAATATGAACGTAAAGAGGAAAAAATTTGGTATATATAAATGAATAAATTCTTTATTGATAAAAATGTGTCCAAAAACGTATTACATTTTTACTCCTTAGGGCATACATGTCTAACAATCTCCCACTTGCACTAAGTGAGTAAATACAGTAAATTTCGCATCCCCATAGCTTCCACATGCCTCTCGAAGACTCTCCCAGTAAGTGTCTTCGTAAATGGATCAGCTAAATTGTCCTCTGACGCGATCTTGCACACCGTGACATGCCCTGCCCTCAACGAAGTCCTTTATCACCTGATACTTTTGATCAATATGCTTACTCTTCTTGTGAAATCTTGGTTCCTTAGCATTAGCTACCGCCGCACTATTATCACAGTACAGTGATACCGCTTTATCCATACTAGGAGCTACCTCAAGATCCCCAAGGAACTTGCGGAGCCACATTGCTTCTTTTGAAGCATCACTCGTCGCCACATACTCGGCCTCCATTGTTGAATCCGAAGTGCAATCTTGCTTCACACTTCTCCAACTGATGGCACCGCCTCCCAGAGTAAACACAAATCCCGAAGTCGATTTCCTTGAATCCAGACAGGATTGAAAATCTGAATCAGTGTATCCTAGAGGAGTTAAATCCTCACCCGAATACATAAGCATATACCCTCGAGTCCTTCTCAGGTACTTGAAAATATGCTTTACCGTAACCCAATGGTTCGGTCCTGGATCTGCCTGAAATCGACTTACAATCCCGACCGCATAGCTAATATCCAGCCGTGTGCAAAGCATGGCATACATAAGACTACCCACTGTCGAAGCATAAGGCACCTTCTTCATGTATTCTCTTTCTTCATAAGACTTTGGAGAGTCTTTCTTAGAAAGAGTAATTTCAGACCTAGATGGTTGCCCACCTTTCTTGGAATCTTGCATTGCAAATCTCCTGAGAATTTTATCTATGTAGCCGACCTAAGACAAAGCTATCATTTTGTTCTTCCTATCCCGAAAGATCTGGATACCGAGAACAAAATTAGCCTCACCTAAGTCCTTTATGTCAAACTGCTTGGTCAACCATAATTTGACAGATGACAACGCCCCAACGTCATTGCCAATTAGCAGAATGTCATCTACATAGAGCAGTAGAAAAACCACCTTCCCATCCTTTATGTGTTTGTAAACACATGGTTCATCCACATTTTGTGAGAACCCATAAGTCTTGATCACTTGATCAAATCTTATGTTCCAAGAACGAGAAGCCTGCTTAAGTCCATAAATAGACTTTAGCAGCTTACAAACCTTACCCTCTTGACCCGCGACCTTGAACCCGTCTGGTTGTTCCATATAAATGGACTCATCAAGATAGCCATTCAGAAAAGCCGTCTTGACATCCATCTGCCAAATCTCATAATCGAGAGTGGCAGCTATGGACAAGAGAATCCGGATGGACTTAAGCATGGCTACATGCGAAAAGGTTTCCTCATAATCGATTCCTTCCTTTTGCGTATAACCCTTCGCTACCAGTCTAGCCTTAAAGGTTTCGACTCTTCCATCCACTCCTCTTTTCCTCTTGTAGATCCACTTACACCTTATGGGTTTTACCCCTTCAGGAAGATCCACAAGCTCCCAGACCTAATTAGTCTCCATAGACTTCATCTCAATGTTCATGGCCTCTGTCCAGAGTCTTGAATCAACATCCTCTATAGCTTCTGCGTAAGTATAAGGATCCCTGTCATGTTCATCCAGTTCAGCCAAAAAGACCTCCCCATTGAACATATACCTTTCAGGTTGACGCCCGATCCTCCCACTACGCCGAAGCCCCTGAGATTGTTGTTTAGGTTTGTTTGGTTTTTCTACACCGATCGGAATGGTTTCGTTCAGAATCTCTGGAGTGAACGGATCACCCTTTAACTCCTCAAGCACCACTTTGCTTCAAGGTTTATAGTCGTCCTTGTAACTCTCCTCAAGGAAAGTTGCATTAGTTGAAACCATGACTTTATTTTCCTTAGGGTTATAAAAATAACCCCCTTTAGTCCCTTTTGGATATCCTACAAACACGCAAACTTCTGAACGTGCTTCCAACTTATTCGGATCCTTAAACAGGACCTGAGCTGGACATCCCCATATGCGAATATGGTTTAAGGATGTCTTCCGTCTTGTCCACAACTCATGAGGAGTTTTAGGGATGGATTTTGAAGGCACATTGTTCAAAAGATAACATGCGGTTTGTAGTGCATACCCCCAAAAGGATAAAGGCAATGATGAATAACTCATCATGGACCTAATCATGTCCAACAAAGTCCTATTCCTTCTCTCCGCTACGCCATTCTGCTACGGAGTGATCGACGCAGTCAAATGGGATAAAATCCCATTCTCTAACAAGTGTCCCAAGAACTCATCAGAAAGGTATTCCCCACCTCGATCAGATCGAAGTGCCTTTATGGGTCTACCCAATTGCTTTTTCACTTCAGCCCGAAACTCTCTGAACTTATCATAAGTTTCGCTTTTGTGGTGCATTAGGTACACATACCCATATCTTGAGTAATCGTCAATAAAAGTGACGAAGTACTCATACCTTCCTCGTGCCCGGATGTTCATTGGTCCGCAAACATCACTATGCACAAGTTCTAGAACCCCTTCGGCCCTATTGCCCTTAGACCTGTATGGTCTTTTGGTCATTTTACCCTCCAAAGAAGATTCACATTGAGGTATAGATTCCACCTTTAAGTGACTTAAAGGTCCATCCCTTACCAACCTTTGAATCCTATTCAGGTTAATATGGCCAAGGCACAAATGCCAAAGATAAGTCTTATTACAGTGAGAAGTTTTAGGTCTTTTTGAGTTATTATCATTTATCTCAGCATTAAGCAATAAGTCCATCTTAGGTTTGATAAAATATAGATTATTTTGCATCCATCCAGAACAGATAAAAGATTTGTTTTTACGAATCACCACTTTTTCATTAAAAGATACCACGTAGGAGTCTTTAAATAAAGAAGATACATAAATTATATTTCTTTTAAATTTAGGAACATAAAAACAGTCTCGCAAAATTAAACTCCTATAATTATCAAAATAAAGATGGACATCTCCCACTGCTTCCGTTGAGACCAAGGATCCATCGCCCATCCGAAGCATTAAGTCTTCACGAAGTAGACTTCTCGTTTCTTTGAATCCCTGTTGAGAAACACAAACATGATTAGTTGCATCGGAATCTATGACCCAAATTTCACTGGATTCCTCAACCAAACAAGTTTCTAAATATAGAAGATCACACCTACCTCCCTTGGAAAGGAAGTCCTTGCAATGCTTCTTTATATGCCCGACCTTACCATAGAAGAAGCACTTAAGCTTCTTTGGGTTCTTCTTCTTCTTCTTCTTCTTGCTCTTGGTAGCAGTAGGAATAGAAGACTTCCCACTCTTAGCCCATTGCTTCTTTCCATTCCCAGAGTTAGGATTGGAACCAGAAGCAGCTACCATGTTGGCCTCACCACCAGCAGGAGACTCCCTGATCAGCAGTTCAAACTCCTGTAACTGTTTCATCGGTTCTGTCAAGGTCATATCCCGTCTATTGCTTAAATTAAAAGTAGCTCTAAATGAAATAAATTCCTTAGACAGAGTCTCAAAGACCATAGTCATCTGAGTTTCAGCATCGATGTCGGCTCCATTGGTTTGAGCCTCAGCGAGATAACCCATGACCAACATCACATGCTCCTTTACAGATGTCCCCGGTCTCTGTCTACAGTTTAAGAGTTTTCGAAGCGCCCCTTGCCGCTTTGTTATGGCCTGGCCTCCAAACATGTCCTCAAGATTATCCAAGATCTGCTTCGCAGTCTCATAATCCTGATGTTGAGCCTGCAACATGTTGTTCATGCTGGCCATAACATAGCAGCGGGCCTGATCATTAGCATCTTTCCAGCGGTCGTACCCTTGGAATTGCTCATTACTTGAGTCACCCGTAGGTTCAGGAGGACAAAGAGTTGTCAGAACATATTTCAATTTCTCAAAGGAAAGGACGATGTCCAAGTTCCGTTTCCAATCGTTATAGTTCTCACCGGTTAATTGGTTTTTGTCAAGTATCGATGATAAAGCATTTTTAGACATTTTCAATCTACAATAAAGAATCATAAACCAAACATAAGCAAACATATATAATAATTTAGTAAGATAACACAATCATGTAAAATCATACAAATGTGTTTGTGTCAAAACCTTGAAAATATCACAACCTTACAACGATAATTCCCAATTCAGAATTCAACAAGCTCCTAGGGGAGTCAAGCCAAATTCAATCAGGAACACGGATCCCCTCCTGATTAATATATGCCATCCAGGACCCGTATGATCCAACATACACTAATAATCGTTTATTTGGCCATTAATTTTATTAACAGAGCTCCTAGGGGAGGTTAATAACAAAATTAACGTGAGTGTATAACCACCATTTCAATATTTTATCCACGATTTATAATCACCATCTAGGGGTGTGCAACCATAAATCATACTAAAATACCTTATCCTTTCAGAGATCCAATCTGGTACATGATAGAAATCCCTTCCTAGGGGTCGAGACCACCATGTTCCTCCTATGGACCAACGATGGAGGCCTTAGGTCCTCTCTTCGAAAACCTTCTCCCACTCAATCTTTTGAAGTCAAGGTTTGATTTTAAAATTATGCATGAACAATTTTAATATGAGCGGCACTGCCTATCCTATATGACATGTTATCAATATACATGGTAAATCATATTATAATGCAGACAAGCAAAGCAATCAAGTAAAGCTACAAGCAAAATATTAATAACCGTAATATTATGGTTCCGCCTTAGAGAATAGAAAACTGAGATTACAAGAGAATAATCGAGACATCTATCGATTCTTCATCCTTGAATCCTCAAGCGGTATCCTTCTTCATGTAATATCCATCTTCAAGTCTTCAATCCCGTATGAATCAAATACTTCATATATCCGGTCATATCCAAATTTAATGTTTCTTAGAATCGTCCCAAAAATAAAATTAAAAATGCACCGAAAAATTGCACCTTTTTTGGACACCCGGTAGCTCTCGGTCGGTAGGCCAATCTGGGTGATCGGCTTGCCGATCATGTAGGTTCGGCCTGCCGAACATGAAGGTTCGGCCTGCCGGCAGAGCACCAAAATTTATGCCCCACTGTCGGCCTGCCGGACCACACGTCCGGCCTGTCGATCTGTGACCTTCGGCCTGCCGAACTGTGAGGTCCGGCATGCCGACCGAGCAGAAAACCCTTAATCTAGAAAATACAATTTTAATGTAATTCATCAATTTTATTTTCAACAATTCAAAAACATAAAATTAGAGACTCAGGAAATACCTGGAGGTGCCATCATCAATCTTCTAGATCCGTCTTCTAGATCCGTCTTCTCTGCATAATCATTTAATTACAAAATTCTTAAAAATTAAATAACAATTCCTAGACGGAGATGATAGTCCGCTATCTAATTACATGAAAAACCTAGATACACATTCTAACCTCTAAGAAACCATAACCGGTATTAATTAATTAATAAATAATTAAACAAGATTTAATCAGCCATAATTAATTAATAAACATTCACCACATAATCCATGACAACATATATATTATATAGAAACCTAGAGTGCCATCTCTCTATAAAATTCAATTCAAGCATAGGAGAGATTAAGATCACAAAATTTATGCATATAACATGATCACAAACTTGCAAATTTATGTAAAAAAAACTCGGCTCTGATACCAATTGTTGGAAACTAAGTACGCAGCGGAATTTTTAAAAATTTTTCATCAGAGTAATTTTCAAAACACAAGTTTGAAATGTTATATGTATAAATTAGACGGATCTTACAAACCTCAGTGTGCCGAAGAATCTCCGCAACCTGTGTAGAGAAGTAACATTCCAGAAGAGCCTCAACCAACTGGTCTTCTTTGCTATTCTCTATCCACAACTGGAGTGAGTGTGAGCTGACACGTACAGCTCTCCCACCAGTGACTCTCCTTCCAACCAATAGAGAGAACCCAAAGCTAGTGTTCGTGATTTGTGAACAAAAGCTCTCAGGGAGTTTTCAGATGCTCACTAGAAGAGTATCACTCTTAATCTCTCAAATTGATCTAAGTAAATCATGAGACTCACTCCCTTTTTATAGCTATTGGTCCTAGGGTCAGTCCATATCAGATTAGGTCTCAAGAACTCGAAATAGAATCAAGCTCGGATCAATATCTGATAAGATTCGTGTGAAAACACGTAATCTTATCTACCGCTAATCGGTAGGCCGAACATTCTGATCGGCAGGCCGAACAGGCCAGTTCGGCAGGCCGACCACGTCATTCGATTAGCCGAACTCTCGAGAAAAAATCTCTGTGAATCTTTTATTTTCCACCCGAGATTCTAAAGGATAAAGTCTCAGTTTTGATTCAAATAACCCAATAGAGAAGATATCTAATCAAAACAAACTTTATCAAGATAATCTCTAAGAAAATAAATCAATTCACAATAATTCTACAAGTTTATCTTGATCTAACTTATCCAAAATTAAATCAACTGATAAACAGACAAGAATTATCTGATCCAATAATTGAACAAGTTTATCTTGAACTAATTTCTTACAAAATTAATTCAACCGATAAACAGACATGAATTATTTGATTCTTACAAATTTTAAACCAATCTGATAAATCCGACATAAGTCACCAATTATTGAAAAAGCACACCGTGTCGTTACAGGATTTTGTGAGCTAGCAAAGGGGACCAAAATGGACCTATAAAGTTCAAGCTCATAATAATTATGAAACCCAATATCCCAGATATATATTTCACAATTATCAACTCCAACGCTACTCCACTAAAAGCTTGGAGCTGCACTCTCGAACTTTATAGAATTACGAAGCTCGTGTAGCTAAGTCTCCATGACATATAATAGTGCATCGTATCCCCATATGATAATCTATAATCGGCTTAAGGACAAGTTCTATCATACCTTTTTGATTATTTTTATCTTACGTTCCATTGTCTCACCATTAGAAAACTTACCATCCAAAGATAGTACACCATTCGGTTACACCTATGTATCCAAATGGTTGAGCGCTCCAGTTTTCCAATTACAGGACAACGTATATAAGAGGATATCATTACTCCTAAAGATGAGCTATGGATTCCATATCTATGAATAATAAGTCTACGCTATCAAGAGTCATGCCTCCAACGTACCAGCATGCATACCACTATAGAGATGTAGGAGTCACCCATTGGTACATCAAAAGACACAAGTCGAGACAACGGGCCCACTATTCATCTCAGGATTAAGATACAATACAAATGGCTGTCTAAAGTGAATCGATTTTCCGAGACAGAATTATTAATCCAAATCAATTCACTTTATGTCCTGATCCAACACATTGTCACCTATGACAACGTGCCAATGTTTCTATTCACGGAGTCCAACTTCGATGGTCAAGACAAACCATCTCCCAAAAGGGATATAAACAACATAACAATCTTTACATGAATAAAGCGCCCAACTTTATTCCCTCGATTGCGGATCATATGTTTTAGACCATCACCTTAAGAATCGTGTCTACCGCATAATCATCCCATCATATGCCCAATTCTTAAGGTTTAGACTGACAGTCTCAGACTACTATTTGCTTATCATACATTCAACAAATATGAACGTAAAGAGGACAAAATTTGGTATATATAAATGAATAAATTCTTTATTGATAAAAACGTCTCCAAAAATGTATTACATTTTTACTCCTTAGGGCATACATGTCTAACAGGTGTTGCTTCCCTCACTTTTCTATTTATTTCCCTCTCACTCCCACTCTCCCTCACGTTCACTTTCTCTCTCTTCTCTTCCCTCTCCCGCGCTGCTCTTTCTCCTCTCCTCCTCTTAGTTTTGATTTCAAGTTTTTCAGTTTTGGGCTTGATTCTCAGCTGGATTGGGGGGTGAAGAATGCAAATTTGGACTCTACAAACGTGATTTTGAGCTTTGATTCGAGGTTTGTTTCCTTAAATTTCAAACTTTTAAATTTTGTCCCAAATCTTTCAATCTCTTTCAAATGTTGTGATTTAAGTTTCTTGAGCTTAGAAAACCTTTGATCTAGGTTGGTAGGACTGAGATCATTCAAATTCTAGGCTTGATTTCATGAGATTTGGGTTAAATCAAGTTTTTTTCTTTTACGCCATTTTTGGATTTTCTTGAAAATTTCAATGAAAATCTTGTTTGAATGTGTTTAAATGTGTCCTACTCTATTTGTTTATCATCTATGATCATTATATATGCTTTGGGACTTGGAAAAAAACAAGTTTAGATATAATTTTGAGCTTGGGGAGGCCGAGAGTCAAAGCCTCGGACCTCCCATTTTTTTCTAGTTCGGTAGGCCAGATTCATAGGTTCATCAAGTCGGATTCATCAGGTCAGTAGGCCGAACCTAGGAAAGTTTGGCAGGCCGATCCTGGTTGGTCGATAGGCCAGAAGTGGTGTTTGGCAAGACGGACCAGCGGTTCCAGCAGGCCGACCGAACCTTGTGAAAAATGACCTTTTTCGCCCGTTTTCATTGTTTAAAACTTAGATCAAGAGTCCGACCTTGTAAAATGATTTTGTGAGTACTAAAGGCATACTAAAACGCCATGAGGTAGCTTAGGGATGTAGGATACCTTAAGCTAGAAATTGATAACTTAGTTTCTATTTAAGGTTATTCGTGGTTCCGTGGAGCTAACTTATAGCGAATCAGGACTACGGTGTTGGACATTGGTACGGATATCGAGGTAGGACTTCTATCTGTTCTCCTTGGTAGCCATGTTTTGAAAAGAGGTTTGAACACAAAGCCTTTTATGATTTTTAAGAAATGAAGTTTGTTACTTATTTTCATTATTGGTTAAATAGTGGGTGATAATAATGAATGTAATGAGAACATTCGGTAAGAGAAACATGATAATGATGTGACACTGGATGTGTCAGTTGGTACCATCCGGAATGATAAAATAGAGCATGATGCCATGTATAGAGATCGGGTCATGGGAAGCGTGACCTTAGGGCTAGGTCCCGAAACCTTGTTCGGCCACTTCGGTGGTGATTCATGTGGCTTTGCCTACAACCTAACAATGAAATTGTCTATGGATGAATAAGGGATTAATCCAGTGTTAATAAATTTAATGAGTTCTAGTTTATGATCTGTTTATTTATTTGCTCCATGTTGTGGCTTTTGCGTGATGACAAATATGTATATATATATGATTACGTTTAAATTCAAAATTTTTAAGATTTAGTCCTACTGAGCCTTTTGCTCACATTTTCTTGTTCTAAAATCCCCCCCAGTAGGTGAAGTTCAGTTAGAGAGACTGAAGAACCAGGAAGGAAACTGCAGAATTAGAACATTATCTTCTAGGGTATTTATAACAAGGCATGTATTGTTTTAACTCACTTATATTTCTTTGGACTGTGGTTATGTATTTAATATTGATAGTACTGTGTGTGCACAATAAAGTGGGTTCGGTGGGACCCAATGCGATTTGTTTATTTAATGTTTTCTTCTCAATTTGTTCACTTCCATATATTTAACGATTACACATTTTTATAATCATTTCTTAATGTCTTTTATGATGGTGATTCTTGGAAAAATTTAACTTATTTAATTTAATTAATCTGCCACATCACCTTCTGGATTTGGGGGCATGACACCTTCGGCGATGTTTGTGGCTAGCTATCCTAACTCCTCACTGATCATGCATATCCAATACGTACACAGGACCTAACAACAAAGAGAATTTTATTAAATGAACCTATTCATAAATAGACAAGTTCACAATTATTCATGCATCACAGAATTTCTTTGAAGTTTTTTGTGAGATTTATGTTTGTACTTGTTGAGCGAAATCTCATTAAGTGTATTCATCATGTAGGCAGAAATAGTAAGAACCTTACAACATAGTCATGCTAGATTAGGCTTGAAATAAGAATGAAGACAATGGAGGCATGGGTATGGATATAGCTCCCTTGACTTATTTTCACGTTTCCTTAACATTTTAATTTTTCAATTACATGGTTTTAGTTTTTGAGAATATGATTCAACGTAGAATTAAAGTAGTGTAGGATATTAAGTGTGCAGATACACCACAGATTGAGTGGTGTTGGATATTCAATGTGCATGGTACATCGTATATTAATTACCAATACTTTGATATGAATTGACTTTGGCATTTTATTATTAGTATTTTGTGACCATTTGAAGATTTATAACATGTCTCTTCTTGTTAGGATTGGTGTCCTATAAGCAATGACATTGTACATATTATTAATAATTAAATAAAGTGACATTTATAAATTAGTTTGGTTGCATATATGTATTATGAGTACTTAAATTAACATCATGAAAATTCTATAATTATTTATGTGACTATAAATTTAGCATACAAGTGTTATATACTTAGGGATAAACTTTATAGATAATAATCTAAATAGTCTATAATAATTAATTAAAATTTGGGATCTTTAATCAAATATTACAATTGCGGTCCAAACTCATTTAAAATAAAAAAGTCTTATCCAGGCTATTAATGTGGAGACATTATATTAAAGGTACTTTATATAATGAGATTATATAGGACTAGACCGGATAAATTATGAACCTCTAATAATCATCCGTTACAAATAGAGCATTCAAATTTATCATTGTATTGATCATATATATGATAGTTTTATTCCTAAGTATTTATTAGACTCTTATTTATGGCATTATGTATTTTGACTTGCATGGTAAGATTTTTCTAAATACAGATCATAACTAAGCATCAAGGAAATATGATGGAATATATGGTTAGGAATAATATTATGCAGATAAGGAATCCATTCCTTTCATATGGAAGTGAGAAAAATATTCTTTTGAGTGATGGTTTAAGATTTGAATAGTAGAGCGCTCGTTCATAATAAGATTATTAATTAATTGTTCATTAAAGAATTATTGGAACTTAAGGATAAAGATATAATAAGAGATGTGAATGGAAATTAAACCCAGCTCTTATTATAAACTATTTATGGAGGACTGACTTATATGTAATGATTATATCAATGGACTACTAGTTGATTTTTTTGAGTAATTTTCACTATAATTTCAAGAGTTCAGTTTCAAATTCTTAGTGGAGTAATACTGAAACTAATAAATTTGACACATTATTTAAAGAGTTTAATTAATTGTCAAATTTATTGAAGCTTGAGTTACAAGTCTATAGGTCCCCAATGCCGTCTCTATAACATTGTATTAGATTTAATGCATATGAATAAATTATATGTATTTAATTTGGAATTATTGAATTCCAAATTAATTAATTCACACTTGATATATTAATGTGACGCAGAAAAATATTCTTTATGACACATAACTGAATGTGATAAATGTTGTCACATTTAACTAAGCATTAGTTAATTAATTAATTATGTTTAATTAATGAGATTAATTAAATATGTTTTAAATTAATTAATAATATTTTAATAATAAAATTATTTAAATATAATTTAAATTTTGTATTTGATACATATGTAGTAGGACCAAATTTTGTCTTTTCTAACATGGAAATAAAATTAAATATTTTTTGATTAATTTGAAATTGATTCTTAATTAAATATGAATTATTTTTTGAATTTAAATATATATATATATATGATTTATTTAAATTAAATTAATATGTATATATACGAAATCATCTACATCATTCTTTTATGTTTGAATATATATATATACACACACATGCGATGTATATATAAATATCTGAACGTGGATTACTTTGTTGCTCAAATACATATATATATATATATTTGTATTGTACATATTTATGATCACGTAATTTGTATTTAAAAAAAAAAACAAAACATGGAGGTGTTTTTAAAACACCTCCCCTATATACTTAATGTGGGTGTATGTGATTCACCCACTAAGGAGTTTAGTGAGTGGTTTTTCAAATTTAAAATAAATTATAATTAATTAAATACATAGCTAGCTGCTTAGTTATAAAAAGAAAAGAGATAACAGTTATCTTGGAATTTTTGTACATAATATTTTACAGATTATCCAGAGAGAAAAGGTGAGAGTTCTTTCTAAAAAAAAAAGGTCTGGTATCTTATGTGTTGAGTACATAATAGATTCAAAAAAGTATGTGACTATTCATTCTTGCAATTTAATGCCCACTCATCATTCCATTGGTGTTGAGGCTTGGCTTGAAAGATTGTGGTATCAAAGAGGAAAGCTAGGATTCCTTGATAGGTCTTTAAGAGGTTTAAAACAAATTCTTCAAGCTTTCTATTTTTAATTAAATTTATATAGCTATTCACAATGAACAATTTTTTTTGAAAATTTTTGTTTGTCAATGATCCGCTCCTTTCTCTGCATTTTCATATTTAATTTTTAACAAATGGTATCAGAGCCGGTTACAACATATATAATTTTAATTAACACGATTTTATGTTGATAATTTAATGTTCCTAATGCATATGGGCACTTTGCATTTTTGTAATTTTGTTTATGTGATGAATGGATAATTTTCATGAATGGAGGAAAACCTAAGAGGAACAAGAGCAACAATAACAAAACGAGCTCAAAGGAAAAGAAGCCTAAAGGACAATGTTTCCACTACAGTGCAATTGGGCACTGGAAGATAAATTGCAAGAAATATCTTCAGGAGCTCAAAGAAAACAAGAACAACGTAAATTAGATTTACTAGTTTTAGAAGCTTGTTTAGTTGAATATGATATTTCGCCTTGAATAGTTGACTCAGGGCAACTAACCATGTTTGTTCTTCTTCGCAAATGCTTAGTTCTTCAAGGAAGCTTGCCAACGGGGAGCAAACGATGAAAATGGAAACCAAAGCAATTGTTTCGGCAAGAGCAGTAGGAGTAGTTAAACTTTATTTTGGAAACAAGTTTTTAATGTTGAATAATGTTTATTATATTTCTAGATTTTGCAGAAATTTGATTTCCGTTTCTAGGTTGTTTGAACAAATGTTTAAAGTTTTTTTTTAATAGTAACTATTTTAATATTTGTAGAAATGGTTTGGATATTTGTTCTGCACGACTAGAAAATGGGTTTTCACTTTAAGGCCCAATAAAAAATCACTGCTTGATACTGAAATGTTAAAGGTTTAACAACCAAAACCCAAAAGGCAAAAGGTTTCTTCTGATGATAAAACTGTTAGACGTGGTGCCCTAAGTAGTAAATGTTGTAATATGTTTTTGGAGACATTTCATTAATAAAGAGTTTATTTATTATTTATCTACCAAATGTTGTCCTTTTTATATTCATTTATGTTGAATGTATGATAAGCAAATAAAAGTCTGAGACGGCCGATCTAAACCTTTAAGATTGTGCATATGATGGACAGATTATACGAAAGACATGAATCTTAAAGGTGATGGTCTAAATAATAAGATCTGCAATCGAGGAAATAAAATTGGATGCTTTATTCATGCTAAGAATATTATGTTGTCTACATTATTAATGGGAGATGGCTTGTCTTGGTCATCGAAGTAGGACTTCACGAGTAGATACATTGGTACATTATCATAGGTGACGATGTATTAGATCAGGACAAAAAGTTGAATTAACTTGGCTAATAATTCTGTTTGTTTAAATCAATTCACTTTAGGCAATTATATTTATTGTGTCTTAATTCTAAAATGACTACTAAGCCTATATTCTTGATTTATGTCTTTTCATGTACTAAAAAGTGACATCCTAGTTTAATGATGGTACATATATCGATACGTTAAAGGCATAAATCTTGAATGATGTAGACTTCTTATTCATAGATATGGAATCTATAGCTCTTTTTTGTAGAGTTAATGATAATCTCATATATGCATTATCTTGTAATTGGTAGAGTGGAGTGCTCAACCATTTAGATACACAGGTGTAACCTAATGGTATACTTTTTATGAATAGTAAGTATTCCAATTGTGAGACAATGAACGTAAAATAAAAACAATTGGAAAGGTAAAATGAAATTTATCCTTAAGCTGATTATGAATATCCTATGGGAATGTGACACATTATGATATGTCATGGATGGTTAGCTAAAGGAAGCTTTATAATTTTATATAGATCGAAAGTGCAACTCTAAGCTTTTAGTGGAGTAGTATTAGAGTTAATAATTATAAAATATGCATCTAGGATACTGTATTTTATAATTATAGGAGCTTAATCTATATATGTCCACCAGGTCCCCTTTACTAACTCATAATAAATCCTATAATGATATAGCATATTTTTCTTACATATTGGTGACTTATGTTAAATTATTAGATTGGCTGAAATTCGATAAGGCTTGACTCAATAATTCATGTTAGTTTATCGATTGAATTTATTTTATAAATTAATTCAAGATAAACATGTTGAATTATTTGGATAATATTTTATTTACTATGGGATTATCTATATATGACTATTTTAATCAGATAACTTCTCTATTGGGTTATCTAAATTAGAACTAAGGCTCTATGTAAAATTCCTAGGTGAAAATAAGATATTCTGAGGATTCTAGATTATCACACAGTCGGTAGGTTGATGGAGTAAGTTTGGTAGGCCGATCTCCCATATCAGCATGCTAAACATGTAATAATTAGTATATCCAATTTTGATGTGTTTTTCATTAGAAGTTAATCTAGACTTGAATTTTAAGGCCTAATTTGATAAGGTTTAACCCCAAATTCGACCACTATAAATAGGGGGTGAGTTTTCTTTGTTATTTAGATCATTTGAGAAGCATAAAGTGAGTATTCTAGTGAGAGAAACTCTAAAACTTCCTAAGAGCTATTGATCAATATCAAGAACCTTAGCTCTAGGTTTTCTCAAGTGGTTGGAATGAAAGTCATTGGAGGAAAAGCTGTAGGACGTGTGACCATTGACACTTTGATCGTGCATAAAGAATAGTAAAAAAGACCAGTTGGTTGAGGCTCTTCTGGAATGTTTTTCTTTTCACATACTCCTGCTGCTTTCTGTATACAAAAGAGGTATGTAAGATTTATCATTAATTCATGTATTTAGCATATCAAACTTGTGTTTTAGAAAATAATTCAAAATTTTTAAAATTCTACTATATACAATTTTTCAACAATTGGTTTTAGAGACTGGTTTTTAAAATTACAGGTTTGTGATCATGCCATATACATAAATTATGTGATCTTCTTCTCTCCTTTGCTTAAACTTAAATTTTTAGAGAGTTGGCACTCTAGGGTTTCTATAGTATGTTGTCATGAGATCATGTGGTGAATGTTTATTAATTAATTATGATTGATTAAATTTATATTTTAATTATTTTATTAATTATTTAATCGGTTATGGTGCATTAGAGGCTAAAATGTGTATCTAGGTTTTCATGTAATTAGATGACAGTCTGTCATCTGTTGGAAAATGGTACGCAGTGAAATTTTAAAAATTTCAAAATTTTCTAAATCAGAGTATTTTTTCAAAATACAAATTTGAGATGCTAAATATATAAATTAATAACAAATCTTACTAACCTCTTTATATACCGAAAGTAGTAGGAATCCATAAAGAGAAAAACATTCTAGAAGAGCCTCAATTAACTGGTTCTCTTTGCTATTCTCTATCCACAATTAGAGTGTAGGTAGTCACATGTCGTACAGCTTTTTCTCCGGTGACTCTCCTTCCAACTGTTAGACATGTATGCCTTAAGGAGTAAAAATGTAATAAGTTTTTGTAGATATTTTTATCAATAAAGAATTTATTTATTGTTTATATACAAAATCTTGTCCTCTTTACGTTCATATTTGTTGAATGTATGTTAAGTAAACAATAGTCTGAGACTGTCGGTCTAAACCTTAAGAATTGGGCATATGATGGATAGATTACGCGGAAGACACTATTCTTAAGGTGATAGTCTAAATCATAAGATCTGCAATCGAGGAAATAAAGTTGGGTGCTTTATTCATGTAAAGATTGTTATGTCATCTATATCCCAATTGGGAGATGGTTTGTCTTGGCCATCAGAGGTGGACTCTGTGAACAGAAACATTGGCACATTGTCATAGGTGACGATGTGTTGGATTGAAACATAAAGTGAATAGATTCTTAAGGTGATGGTCTAAATCATAAGATCTGTAATCAAGGGAATAAAGTTGGGTGCTTTATTCATGTAAAGATTGTTATGTTGTCTATATACCAATTGAGAGATGGTTTGTCATGGCCATTGGAGGTGGACTCCGTGAATAGAAACATTGGCACGTTGTCATAGATGATGATGTGTTAGATCAGAACATAAAGTGAATAGATTTGGATTAATAATTCTGTCTCGTCAAATCGATTCACTTTAGACAATCATTTGTATTGTATCTTAATCCTAAGATAAATAGTGGGCCCGTTGTCTTAACTTGTGCCTTTTGATGTACCAAAGGGTGACACCCACATCTTAATAGTGGTATGCATGCCGGTACGTTGGAGGCATGACTCTTGATAGCATAGACCTGTCATTCATAGAAATGGAATCCATAGCTTCTCTTTAGGAGTAGTGATATCCTTTTATATGCGTTATCCTGTAATTGAAAATTTGGAGCGCTCAACCATTTGGATACATAGGTGTAACTGAATGGTATACTGTTTTTGGATGGTAAGTTTTTCGATGGTGAGATAATGGGATGTAAGATAAAAATAATCGGGAAGGTAAGACAGAACTTGTCCTTAAGCCGATTATGGGTAATCATATGGGGATACGATACACTATGATATGTCATGGAGACTTACCTATACGCGCTTTGTAATTCTATGTAGTTCGAGAGTGCAGCTCTAAGCTTTTAGTGGAGTAGCGTTGGCGTTGATAATTATGAAATGTATATATGGGATATTAGGTTTCATAATTATCGGGAGCTTGAACTATATAGGTCTATTTGGTCCCCTTTGCTAGCTCACAACATCCTATAACGATACGGCGTGCTTTTTCACCAATTGATGACTTATGTCAGATTTATTATATTGGTTGAAATTTGGAAGAATCAAATAATTCATGTCTATTTATCAGTTGAATTAATTTCATGATAAAATTAATTCAAGATAAACTTGTTGAATTATTGGGATCAGATAATTCTTGTCTGTTTATTGGTTAATTTAATTTTGAATAAATTAGATCAAGATAAACTTGTAAAATTATTAGGAATTCATTTTTTTTCCTAGAGATTATATAGATAAAGTTGTTTTAATCAGATAACTTTTCTATTGGGTTATTTGAATTAAAACTAAGACTTTATCCTATAGAATCTCGGGTGAAAAATAAAAGATTCATTGAGATATTAATCAACGGTTCGGCATGCCGATCCTCAAGTTCGGCCTACGGATAAGCGAAGGATAAGATCAAGCATTTTTACACGAATCTTATCAGATATTGATCCAAATTTGATTTTGATTCAAATTTTTGGGACCTAATCTAATGAGGACTGAGCCTAGACCCAACCTCTATAAATAGGGAGTAAGTCACATAAGTTATTTAGATCAATTGCGAGATTAAGAGTGATACTTTACTGGTGAGAATCTGAAAACTCCCTAAGAGCTCTTGTTCACAAATCACGAACACTTACTTTGGGTTCTCTCAATTGGTTGGAAGGAGAGTCACCTAGAGGAAGAGCTGTACGTGTGAACTCACACTCACTCCGATCGTGGATAGAGAATAGTAAAGAAGACCAGTTGGTTGAGGCTCTTTTGGAACGTTACTTCTCTTCACCGATTGCAGGAGCTTTTCGACACACAAGGTTAGTAAGATCTGGTTAATTTATGCATGTAGCATGTCAAATTTGTGTTTTGAAAAATACTTGGATATAAAATTTTTAAAATTTCATTGCGTATTATTTTTCCAACAATTGGTATCAGAGCCATGGTTTTTATATAAATTTACGAGTTTGTGATCATACTATATGTATAAATTTTGTGATATTAATCTCTCCTATGCTTGAATTTAATTTTATAGAGAGTTGGCACCCTAGGTTTCTATATATTATATATGTTGTCATCGATTATGTGGTGAACGTGCATTAATTAATTATGGTTGATTAAATCATTATTTAATTATTAATTAATTAATTTATTTATACTGGTTATGGTTCCTTAGAGGTTAGAATGTGTATTTAGGTTTTTCATGTAATTAGATGGTAGACTATCATCTCCATCTAGGAATTATTATTTATTTTTAAATTTGTAAGAATTTTGTAATTAAATAATTATTCAAAAAAGACGGATGGAGAAGACGGATCTAGAAGACGGATCTAGAAGAATAATGATGGCGCTCCTAGGTATTTCCCGAGTCTCTAATTTTATGTTTTTGAATTGTTGAAGATAAAATTGATAACTTGCATCAAAAATTGTATTTTCTAGAATGAGTGATTTTTGCTCGGTCAGCATGCCAAACCTTTTAGTTCGGTAGGTCAATGGTCGTAGATCGGTAGGCCAGACGTGAGGTTCGGCAGGCTGACAGTGGGGCGGAAATCAGGAGGCTCTGGCGATATGCTGAACTTTTGGTTCGACAAGTTGATCTTTCATGAGTCGGTAGGCCGACCTTCCTGATCGACAGGCCGATGGATTGTGACCGGCAAGTTGATCACCCAGATTGGCTTGCCGACCGAGAGCTAGAAAATTTTCAAAAAAGGTACAATTTTTCCAGTACAGTTTTAATTTTATTTTTGGGGCAATTCTGATTGACATTAAATTTTGATATGACTAGAAATATGAAGTATTTGATTCATACGGGGTTGAAGACTTAAAGATGGACATTATATGATGAGAGATACAACCTGAGAATTTAAGGATGAAGAATCGATAATATGTTTCGATTATTCTCTTGTAATTTTTTATTTCTATTCTCTATGATGGAACCATAATATTACGGTTATTTATTATTTTACTTGTAGCTTTGCTTGATTGCTTTGCTTGTTTGCATTATAATATGATTTGCCATGTATATTGATAACATGTCCTATAGAATAGGGAGTGTTGCTTATATTAAAATTGTTCATGCATGATCTTAAAATAAAACCTTAATTTCAAAAGATTGGGTGGGAGAAGGTTGGATAAAATATTGAAACGATGGTTATACACTCACGTTAATTTTATTATTAACCTCCCCTAGGAGCTGTGTTAATAAAATTAATGGCCAAAGAAATGATTATTAGTATATGCTAGATCATACAGGTCCTGGATGGCATATATTAATCAGGAGGGGATACGTGTTCTTGATTGAATTTGGCATGACTCCTCTAGGAGCTTGTTGAATTCTGAGTTGGGAATTGTCATTGTAAGGTTGTGACATTTTCAAGGTTGTGACACATAAACACATTTGTATTTTTTACATGATTATGTTATCTTACTAAATTATTATGATATGTTTGCTTATGTTTGGTATATGATTCTTTATTATAGATTAAAAATGTCTAAATATGCTTTATCATCGATACTTGACAAAAACCTATTAACCGGAGAGAATTATAATGATTAGAAATGAAATCTGGATATCGTCCTCTCCTTTGAGAAACTGAAGTATGTGCTGACAACTCCTTGTCCTCCCGAGCCTACAAGAGACTCAACTAATGAGCAATTCCAAGCGTATGATCGCTGGAAAGATGCTAACGATCAGGCCCGTTGCTATGTTATGGCTAGCATGAATAACGTGCTGCAGGCTTAACATTAGGATTATGAGACTGCGAAGCAGATCTTGGATAATCTTGAAGACATGTTTGGAGTTCAAGCCATAACAAAGCGGCAAGGGGCGGTTCAAAAACTTCTTAATTATAAGCAGAGGCAGGGGACATTTATAAAGGAGCACATGATGTTGGTCATGGGTTACCTCACTAAGGCTCAAACTGATAGAGCCGTGATCGATGCTAAAACTTAGATGACTATGGTCTTTGAGACTCTATCAAAGGAATTTATTCCATTTAGAGCTACATTTAATTTAAGCAATAGTCGAGATATAACCTTAACAAAATTAATGAAACAGTTACAGGAGTTCCAACTGCTGATCAGGGAGTCTCCTATGGGTGGAGAGGCCAATATGGTAGCTGCTTAGGTTCCAATTCCAACCCTGGGAATGGAAAGAAGCAACAGGCCAAGAATGGGAAGTCTTCTATTCCTGCTAGCACCAAGAGCAAGAAGAAGAAGAAGAAGAACCTGAAGAAGCTTAAGTGCTTCTTCTGTGGGAAGGTCAGGCACATCAAGAAGCATTGCAAGGACTTCCTTTCCAAAGGAGGTAGGTGTGATCTTCTGTATTTAGAAACTTGTTTGGTTGTGGAATCAAGAAACATTTAGGTCATATATTTTGGT
This sequence comes from Artocarpus heterophyllus, assembly GCA_025403435.1. NCBI lineage: Eukaryota > Viridiplantae > Streptophyta > Magnoliopsida > Rosales > Moraceae > Artocarpus > Artocarpus heterophyllus. Next base: position 26,914,822 of record CM046342.1, read on the forward strand.
TGTGTTTCTCTGTAGGGGTTCAAAGAAACAAGAAGTCTGCTACATGAAGAGTTCCCGCTAAAGATGGGCGATGGATCCTTGGTCTTAGCAGAAGCAGTGGGAGACATCCATCTTTATTTTGATAATTATAGGAATTTATTTTTGCAAGATTGTTTTTATGTTTCTAAATTTAAAAGGAATTTAATTTATGTAGCTTGTTTATTTAAAGACTCCTATTTGGTTTCTTTTAATGATAAAGTGAAGATTCGTAAAACAAATCTTTTATCTGTTCTGGATGCATGCAAAATAATCTATATTTTATCAAACCTAAGATGGACTTGTTGCTTAATGTTGAGATGGATGATAATAACTCTAAAAGACTTAAAACTTCTCACTCTAATAAGACTTATCTTTGGCATGTGCGCCTTGGTCAAATTAACCTAAATAGGAATCAAAGGTTGGTAAGGGGTGGACATTTAAGTCACTTAAAGGTGGAATCTATACCTCAATATGAATCTTATTTAGAGGGTAAAATGACCAAAAGACCATTCGAGTATAAGGGCAATAGGGCTGAAGGGGTTCTAGAACTTGTGCAAAGTCATGTTTGTGGACCGATGAACATCTAGGCACGAGGAGGGCATGATTACTTTGTTACTTTTATTGATGATTACTCAAGGTATGGGTATGTGTACCTAATGCACCACAAAAGCAAAACTTTTAACAAGTTCAGGGAGTTTCGGGCTGAAGTGAAAAAGCAATTGGGTAGAACCATAAAGGCACTTCGATCTGATCGAGGTGGAGAATACCTTTCTGATGAGTTCTTGGGACATTTATTAGAGAATGGGATTTTATCCCATTTGACTGCGTTAGGCACTCCGCAGCAGAATGGCATAGCATAGAGAAGGAATAGGACTTTATTGGACATGGTTAGGTCCATGATGAGTTATTCATAATTGCCTTCATCCTTTTGGGGATATGCACGACAAACTGCATGTTATCTTTTGAACAATGTGCCTTCAAAATCGGTCCCTAAAACTCCTCATGAGTTGTGGATGGGTAGGAAGACATCCTTAAACCATATTCACATATGGGGATGTCCGGCTTATGTCCTGTTTAAGGATTTGAATAAGTTGGAAGCACGTTTGGAAGTTTGCGTGGTTGTAGGATATCCAAAAGGGGCTAAAGGGGGTTATTTCTATAACCCAAAGGAAAATAAAGTCGTGGTTTTAACTAATCCAACTTTCCTTGAGGAGAGTTACATGGACGACTTTAAACCTCAAAGCAAATTGGTGCTTCAGGAGTTGAGGAGTGATCCTATAACTTCTGAGGTTCTGAATGAAACCGTTCCGATCTGTGTAGAACAACCAAACAAACCTAAACAACAACCTGAGGGGCTTCGGCATAGTCGGAGGATTGGGCGTCAACCTAAGAGGTATATGTTTAGTGAGGAGGTCTTTTTGGCTGAACTGAATGAACATGACAGGGTTCCTTATACTTACGTAGAAGCTATGGAAGATGTTGATTAAAAACTCTAGACAGAGGCCATGAGCATTGAGATGAAGTCTATGGAGACTAATCAGGTTTGGGAGCTTGTAGATCTTCCCAAAGGGGTAAAACCCGTAGGGTTTAAGTGGATCTACAAGAGAAAAAGAGGAGTAGATGAAAAGGTCAAAACCTTTAAGGCTAGACTGGTAGCTAAGGGTTATACACAAAAGGAAGGAATCGATTACGAGGAAACCTTTTCACCTGTAGCCATGCTTAAGTCCATCCAGATTCTCTTGTCCATAGCTGCTGCTCTCAACTACGAGATTTGGCATATGGATGTCAAGACAGCTTTTCTAACTGGCTATCTTGATGAATCCATTTATATGGCACAACCAGACGGGTTCAAGGTCAAGGGTCAAGAGAGTAAGGTTTGTAAGCAGCTAAAGTCAATTTATGGACTTAAGTAGGCTTCTCATTCCTGGAACAAAAGATTTGATCAAGTGATCAAGACTTATGGGTTCTCATAAAATGTGGATGAGCCATTGTTTACAAACACATTAAGGATAGGAAGGTGGTTATTCTACTACCATATGTAGATGACATTCTGTTAATTGGCAATGACATTGGGGCATTGTCATTGGTCAAATTATGGTCGACCAAGCAGTTTGACATGAAGGACTTGGGTGAGGCTAATTTTGTTCTCGGTATCCAGATTTTTTGGGATAGGAAGAACAAAATGATAGCTTTATCCTAGGCCAACTACATTGATAAAATTCTCAGGAGGTTTGCAATGCAGGATTCCAAGAAAGGTGGGCAACCATCTAGGTCTGGAATTACTCTTTCTAAGAGAAACTCTCCAAAGTCTTATGAAGAAAGAGAATACATGAAGAAGGTGCCTTATGCTTCGGCAATGGGTAGTCTCATGTATGCCATGCTTTGCACATGACCGGATATTTGTTATGTAGTCAGGATTGTAAGTTGATTTCAGGCGGATCCAGGACCGAACCATTGGGTTACGGTAAAGCATATTTTTAAGTACTTGAGAAGGACTCGAGGGTATATGCTTGTATATTTGGGTAAGGACTTGACTCCTTTAGGATATACTGACTCAAATTTTCAATGTTGTCTGGATTCTAAGAAATCAACTTCGGGTTTTGTGTTTACTCTGGGAGGCAGTGCCATCAGTTGGAAAAGTGCCAAGCAAGATTACACTTCGGATTCAACGATAGAGGCCGAGTGTGTGGTAGCTAGTGATGTTTCAAAAGAAGCAGTGTGGCTTCGTAAGTGCCTTGGGGATCTTGAGGTAGTTCCTGGTATGGATAAGGCGGTATCACTGTACTGTGATAATAGTGCGGCGGTGGCTAATGCTAAGGAACCAAGATTTTACAAGAAGAGTAAGCATATTGATCGAAAGTATCATGTGAAAAGGGACTTCATTGAGGGCGGGCATGTCACGGTGTGTAAAATTGCGTCAGAGGACAATTTAGCTGATCCATTTACGAAGACACTTACTAGGAGAGTCTTCAAGAGACATGTGGAAGCTATGAGGATGCGAGATTTGTCATATTTACTCACTTAATACAAGTGGGAGATTGTTAGACATGTATGCCCTAAGGAGTAAAAATGTAATAAGTTTTTAGAGGCATTTTTATCTCTAAAGAATTTATTTGTTGTTTATATACCAAATCTTGTCCTCTTTACATTCATATTTGTTGAATGTATGTTAAGCAAACAATAATTTGAAACTATAGGTCAAAACCTTAAGAATTGGGCATATGATGGACAGATTATGCAGAAGACATGATTCTTAAGGTGATAGTCTAAATCATAAGATCCGCAATCGAGAGAATAAAGTTGGGCTCTTTATTCATGTAAAGATTGTTATGTTGTCTATATCCCAATTGGGAGATAATTTATCTTGGCCATCAGAGGTAGACTTCGTGAATAGAGACATTGGCACATTGCCATAGGTGATGATGTGTTGGATCATGACATAAAGTGAATAGATGTTGATTAATAATTTTGTCTCGTCAAATCGATTCACTTTAGACAATCATTTGTATTGTATCTTAATTGGGAAGGTAAGATAGAACTTGTCCTTAAGCTGATTATGAATAATCATATAGGGATACGATACACTATAATATGTCATGGAGACTTAGGTATACAGGCCTCATAATTCTATGTAGTTTGAGAGTGCAGCTTCAAGCTTTTAGTGGAGTAGCGTTGGAGTTGATAATTATAAAATGTATATCTGGGATATTAGGTTTCATAATTATCGGGAGCTTAAACTATATAGGTCCATTTGGTCCCCTTTACTAGCCCACAACATCCTGCAACGATACGGTGTGCTTTTCCATCAATTGGTGACTTATGTCAGATTTATTATATTGGTTGAAATTCGAAAGAATCAAATAATTCATGTCTGTTTATTGGTTGAATTAATTTTGTGATAAAATTAATTCAAGATAAACTTATTGAATTATTGGGATCAGATAATTCTTGTCTGTTTATCGGTTGATTTAATTTTGAATAAATTAGATCAAGATAAACTTGTAGAATTATTAGGAATTCATTTATTTTCCTAGAGATTATCAAGATAAAGTTGTTTTAATCAAATAACTTTTCTATTAGTTTATTTAAATTAAAACTGAGACTTTATCCTATAGAATCTCGAGTGGAAAATAAAATATTCACTGAGATATTAATCGGCAGTTTGGCATGCAGATCCTTAAGTTTGGCCTGCCGATCATTCTAATCGGCCTGCCAATAAACGAAGGATAAGATCATGAGTTTTTACGCGGATCTTATCAGATTTTGATCCGAATTCGATTTTGATTCGAATTTTTGAGACCTAATCTGATAAGGACTGACCCTAGACCCAACCTCTATAAATAGGGAGTAAGTCACATAAGTTATTTAGATCAATTGAGAGATTAAGAGTGATACTCTGTTAGTGAGAATTTGAAAACTCCCTAAGAGCTCTTATTTACAAATCACGAACACTTGCCTTGGGTTCTCTTAATTGGTTGGAAGGAGAGTCACCTAGAGGAAGAGCTGTACATGTGAGCCCACACTCACTCCGATCATGGATAGAGAATAGCAAAGAAGACCAATTGGTTAAGGCTCTTCTGGAACGTTACTTCTCTTCACCGATTACAAGACCTTTTCGGCACACAAAGGTTAGTAAGATCTGGTTAATTTATGCATGTAGCATGTCAAACTTGTGTTTTGAGAAATACTCTAATATAAAATTTTTAAAATTTCACTACGTACTATTTTTCCAACACCAACCACTTGAGAAAACCTAGAGCTAAGTTTTTGGATGTTGAACAATAGCTCTCAAGAAGTTTCAGAGGTTCTCTCACTAGAGTACTCACTCTATGCTTCTCAAATGATCTAAATAACAAAGAAAACTCACCCCTATTTATAGTGGTCTGATTTGGTGTTAAACCTTATCAGATTAGGCCTCAAAATTCAAGTTTGGATCATCTTTAGAGTAAAAATATGCGAAATGTGTATCTAATCCAAACTACCACGGTCGACAAAGCCATGTGTATCCAAGCCGACCACGTGGTCGTGATCCTAGGATTCAAACTAAATTTGAACTTCCAAAGTTGATCTGATTGATCCAATCTCAACTAATTGGATAAATCCTATCTTATTTGACCTGGGTATCCTTTTATAGAGCCTTAATTTTAATTCAAATAATCCAATAGAAAAGTTATCTAATTAAAATAGTCATATGCAGAAGACCCATACAAATAAAATATTATCCAAATATTCAACATGTTTATCTTGAACTAATTCACAAAATTAATTCAACCGATAAACTAACATGAATTATTGAATCCAATTAACACGAATTTTAGGTACTCTAATAATTTAACAAAGGTCACCGATATGTAGGAAAAACACGTCATATTGTTACAGGATTTATTATGAGCTAGCAAAGGGGACTCAATGGACATATATAGTTCAAGCTCCTATCACTATAAAATATAATGACCCAGATACATGTTTTATAATTTTTGACTCTAACGCTAGTCCACAAAAAGCTTAGAGTTGCACTCTTGAATTATATAAAATTATAAAGCTCCAACAAGCTAACCGTACATGACATATCATAATGTGTCACATCCTCATAGGATATTTCTAATCAGCTTAAGGATCAATTCTGTTTTTGTCACGCCCCGGAGTACGGGAGGTGACGTGGCGGAATATTTAGATTAATTAAAAGAGAATTTAATTAAAAACCGAGAGTTTGAGAACCCAATTAAATAGAAATTAAGAAGAATTTCCACCACATTTTATAAAGAATTTAAAATCATTAAACAAATAACAATAATTGAATAAAAACCGCGAATATGGGTTCCACAACCCACAACTTGTGCACACACATGGTTCTGACAATATCACAAATACAATTACAGTCCAAGTACAAATAAAGTTAAGTCTTACATGCCTTGATTAATAAATACAGAATGTAAATAAATTCTCCTATTGCTCCTGAGTTCGGTCCGAAGAATCTTCTCCAAACCTAAATGGGAAACCACCTAGAAGGGGGGATTTAAAACAGATAAAACGTGAGCGAAAGGCTCAGTAGGACTAAGTTTTATAAAATAATTTAATGCAAAGAAACATAACATTATCAGGAGTTATACAAAAAGGAACTTGAATAAATAAATAAATAAATTGAGTAGAACCGTTCTGACACAGAACAGTCTACTCGTCAAATCCAAACACCAGTTTACTTTTACCTAGGCAAACCATGATATCACCACCGTAGTGGCCCAGCTGGGTTTCGGGACCTGCCCCCAAGGTCGATCACGACCCGATCTCTGATATGGCATCATGCCCATGTGGTTATTATCATTATCATTCAAAACCCAATTACCGAGTGTTGTCAATTACATTCATTATGAAATTCATTTCATGTCACGGTATATAAAAATATAACCGATAAAATCATTTTCAAACAACCGTTGAAAACATTTTGATAGAAATCCTTTTCAAAGCCAAATCATTTCAAAACCAGGCTACCAAAGAAATAGGATAGAAGTCCTACCTCAGTACTCGTGCCGGTACCCCACACCGTAATCCCGGTCCGCTATACGTTAGCTCCACGGAACCACGAACAATCCTAGATACAAACTAAGTCGATCAATATCTAGTTTGAGACATTCTATGTTACTAAATCATTTCATGATGTCCTAGTGTGCCATTTGTATCATTAAAATCATCCTATAAGGTTGGGATTTAAATTAGGTTTCAAAACAGTGAAATCGGGTAAAAATCACAAAATTTTCCATGCCTCGGTCGGCCTGCCGGACGCCCTGCTTCGGCCTGCCGGAAGCAAAGTTCGGCCTGCCGAACATTTCCCCAGATTCGGCCTGCCGGTCGGAAGAACACCGGCCTGCCGATCATCACTCCGGCCTGCCGAACATGAACTTCGGCCTGCCGAACTGGGAAAATCCAGAAATCCCAGCCACGGGTTTCTCGATCCCCAAAATCCAAATCTGAATTCCAACCTGTTTTTCTCAATTCCCAGGCATGAAAAATAACTATAGTTGATAGAAAAACATTCTAAAACATGTTTGGAATCATTTAAACAACATTTGAACTCAAAATCTTCAAAAATCCGAAAATGAGAAAAAGAGGAGAAAAATGAAAATCTTGAATCCAATCCGTTTTTCTTCAATCTAGGTTTAGATTCTAGTTGTTCTAAGCTCATTTAACACAAATCCACGGTTTTCTAAGCTTAAACAAACTTAGATTTCAAAAACACACAAAATCGAAAATTTTGTAAAAAGTTTAGAAATTTCGAATCTAACCTCGAATCGAAGCTTCAATCCGCGTTCTCGGTCGCCGAATCACGTCCCCGAGCTTCCTCCTTGCTGTTCCGAAGCTTGGATTCGAATGGAAATCAAAATTTTTGAAGAAATTAGAGAGAGAGATTGAGAGAGAGGGGCTGCCGAGAGAGTCCAGAGAAGAGGAGAGAGAGAGAGCTCGTGAGAGTGAAGAGAGAGAGAGAGAAGAGAGAAATAAATAGAGAAAATCGGTGGGCGGTTTTACTGTGCGAAAACCATGTGCCGCCCACGGTTTTGTAAAACAGAGTATTTTTAACATTTTACAAATTGTTGTGTTTTAAAACTCAAAACATCATTTTAAATCAACAAGGAATCTTTTGAACACATCAATTTAACAAAACAACCAAAAACTAAAAATCCAACCAAATAATCTAATTAAAGTTAAAACTTTAATTATGGCACACTAATTCATCATTTACATTACATTAATATTAAATAAATTTCGGGACATTACAGCTCTCCACCCCTTAAAGAAATTTCGTCCTCGAAATTTAAAACTCATCTCAAAAGCAAAACAAATGCGGATATGACTCCCGCATACCCGACTCTAATTCCCAAGTGGCTTCATCAACACCGTGATGCTGCCACACGACCTTTACCAACGGTATCTCACGACGACGCAAGCTAACCACTTTCCGGTCGATAATCTGAATCGGCACTTCTTCGTACGTCGTATCCTCCTGAACCTGCACATCGCGAAACGATACTATCTTACCCTGCTCAGGTGGACACTTCCTAAGCATCGACACATGGAACACATCGTGCACATGAGAAAGTTCGGGCGGAAGATCAAGCCGATAAGCGACCACACCAACACGCTGAGTGATCTCGAACGGCCCAATATACCTCGGCGCGAGTTTCCCACTCACCCCGAACCGCATAGTTCCCTTACGAGGTGACACCCTCAAGAGAACAAAATCTCCAACCGCGAACTCCAAAGGTCTACGTCTCCTATCTGCGTAGCTCTTCTGCCGACTCTGAGCTGCTCTCAACTGATCCCGAATCACCACGACTTTCTCGTTGCTGTCACGAATCTCATCCGGCCCAAGAATAACTCTATCCTCCGGCTCGGCCCAACACACAGGTGATCGACACGGCCGCCCATACAACGCCTCAAATGGTGCCATACCGATACTCGCCTGATAACTGTTGTTGTACGCGAACTCCGCCAAATGCAAATATTGCTTCCAATTCTCGCCGAAGTCCAACGCACAAGCACGCAACATATCCTCGAGAACCTGAATAACCCGCTCAGACTGCCAATCAGTCTGAGGATGAAACGCCGTACTGAAGTTCAAATCCGTACCCAAAGCCTCCTGAAAACTCCTCCAGTACTTAGCATTAAACCTGGTATCTCGATCAGAGGTGATGGACAAGGGAACTCCATGCAACCTCACAATGTTCTGCATATACAACTCCCCGAGAATCTTCCTAGAACACGTCGACCTAAACGGAATGAAATGCGCCGATTTCGTCAACCTGTCGACCACAACCCAAACTGCATCATGCCGCTGCTCCGTCCTCGGCAAACCTGTGAGGAAATCCATCGTCACATGCTCCCATTTCCACCCTGGAATAGGAAGCGGCTGAAGCTGACCTGCAGGCTTCTGATACTCAGCTTTCACCTGAAGACACGTCGAACACTTGGCCACGTACTCGCGAACATCTTTCTTCATGCCTCTCCACCAATAGTGCCTCTTCAAATCACGATACATCTTGGTGCTCCCCGGATGAATAGCAAACTGAGACCTATGAGCTTCATCTAGAACGGCTTTCGTCACCTCGGCGATAACTGGAACTGCAAGACGCTCCCGGAAGTACAACGATCCATCTGCATGCACGCTCCATTCTTCAAACTGCTCCCCGTTCTGAATCCGCGACCAAATCCCCTGCAAATGTCGATCCTGCCACTGACCTTGCTTCACCATCCGAACAAGAGCTGGAGTCGCTTCCACATGATACAACAAAACTCGATCACCGTCGTCATGATACTGTAGCCGATACTCACTCACTGTCGCATCCCTACTCCAGTCCTCAAAAATCAAACAAGCGAGAATCCCTGAAGACTTTCTGCTAAGCGCGTCCGCTACCACATTAGCTTTTCCGGGATGATACTGCAACGCGAAATCATAATCCTTCATGTACTCCACCCATCTGCGCTGCCTCAAGTTGAGATCCCTCTGAGTGAACAAATACCTCAAACTCTTGTGATGGGAGAAGACCTGAAACGATGCTCCATACAAGTAACATCTCCAAATCTTCAACGCGTAGATCACTGCCGCAAGCTCTAAATCGTGAGTAGGATAATTCCGCTCGTGAGGTCGTAGCTGTCTCGATCCGTACGCAACCACACGTCCATGCTGCATCAACACGCATCCAAGTCCGCGCCCTGAAGCATCAGCATAAACCTCATATGGCTCGTCACTACTAGGAATAACTAATACTGGAGCTGAAGTCAACCGGTTCTTCAATTCCTGAAAAGCAGACTCACAGTCTTCATCCCACTCAAACCTGACATTTTTCTTGGTCAACCTCGTCAACGGAGCTGCAATCTTTGAAAAGTCCTTTACAAATTTCCTGTAATATCCAGCAAGACCTAAGAAGCTGCGAATCTCCGCTACATTCCTTGGTCGTTCCCACTCCAATATAGCTTCAATCTTGGACGGATCCACTGAAATACCATGCTCCGAGATGACATGACCCAGAAATTTGACCTCGGTCAACCAGAACTCACACTTTTCCCTCTTAGCATACAACTGGTGCTCCCGCAAAGTCTGAAGCACGATCCGAAGATGCTGCTCATGCTCCTCCCATGTCTTAGAATACACAAGAATATCATCGATGAACACGATCACAAACTGATCCAGATATGGCCTAAATATCCTGTTCATCAAATCCATAAAAGCTGCTGGAGCATTCGTCAACCCGAAAGACATAACCAGAAACTCGAAGTGCCCATACCGAGTCCTAAAAGCTGTCTTGGGAATATCCTCTTCCTTGATTCTGAGCTGATGATAACCTGACCGCAAATCAATCTTCGAGAAGTATCGCGAACCTCCCAACAGATCAAATAGCTCATCAATCCTAGGCAAAGGATACTTGTTCTTCACCGTAACACGATTCAGCTGCCGATAATCCACACATAACCTGAGAGTCCCATCGTGCTTCTTAGCGAACAAAACTGGTGCTCCCCACGGAGATGTGCTATTCCGAATATATCCTTTATCAGCAAGCTCCTGAAGTTGCTTCCTCAATTCCTTCATTTCTGCCGGCGCCATCCGATAAGGTGCCATAGAAATCGGTGATGTCCCTGGAAACAACTCGATACCAAACTCAATCTCCCGATGCGGTGGTAATCCTGATAACTCGTCGGGGAAGACATCCTCGAACTCACCAACCACCGGAATCGCTACACTACTACTCGAAACATAGGGCTCGCAATCTAGATTGGCAAGAAAAGCAAAACAATCTAGATTCCTTCGCCCTCCTAGACATGACTTCATGAGACGCTCACTCATTAGCCAATCACCACCACCCTGGTAAGTGATCACCGTCCCCCTATCAGACACTAGGGTCACTTTTCTAAGTTGGCAGTCCACAACTGCACTATACCTGGACAACCAGTCCATCCCTAAAATCACATCATAGGAACTCATGGGGAGTATAATCAAATCACTTTTCAAAATCTCATCCCCAATCTTTATTTTACAAGATTTACACATACAATTCACACACACCCGCCCCAAGGGAGAAGTTATAACTAGGGGTTCATTAAACTCTTCTACTCCTAATCCCAAGGCATGTACAAAGGAACTCGAAATGAGAGAATGAGAGGCACCGGTATCAAATAAAACGCGAACTAAAGATCTGGAAACCAAAACCATACCATCGACAACCGCGTTACCAATCTGAGAATCTGACCCTCCAGATGCCATTGCATGAACCTGCACTGGCGCCTTCCCTTTTCCTCTACTGATATTGCTGGGTCCTGCATTACTCGGCCGATGCTGCTGAGATGGAGACGACTGCACACTACCTGTACTCGGCGCTCTATACTGAGGAACACTGGGCTGAAAATACTGCGGCTGCTGTCCTCGTGCCGGATATGAGAATTGCTGAGGAGAAAACTGCGGATACTGCAACTGCGGGTATTGCGGAGGCGGAGGTAGGGTCTGAGGCTGAGGCTGAGACGAACGACTGGCATCCTCCCCGGTCTGCGATCCAAGACGAGCACTCCTGATCGGGCAATTCCTCTTGATGTGTCCGGGCTGCTGACAGAAATGACAATGAAAGCTGTAGGGATTGCTGCGCCCGCTGCCAGACGAACTACTACTGCCACTGGTCGCACCGCCTTGCTTGCCTTTCCCCGGAGCTGGACGACTACTGGTGCTCTTCCTGCCACTCCTCTGCGGTCCTCCTGAAGCCTTAGCTCGGTCCTCACAATACTGCACGTAATCATTCTCCACGGAGATCGCCGACGACACAAGCTCTCCGAAACCCCTAAGCCGTAGAGCAACCAACTGCCGCCGAATAGGAGCCTTGAGTCCTTCCTGAAACTTGATGCATTTCTCGCGCTCCGATGCCACAGCTGATGGAGCAAACCTAGCCAACTCGCTAAACTTCGCCTCATACTCCCGAACTGACATATCACCCTGCTGCAATCTATAAAACTCAGCTGCTTTCTGATCTCTATATCCCTGCGGAAAATACCGATCATAGAACAAATCCTCGAACTTGTCCCAACCGATATCGCCACCGCGCTCCAGACGCTTAGTTTGTTTCCACCAGGTGTTAGCGCCACCCTCGAGCTTATACGCCGCAAACTCCACACGATACTCCTCAGGCACACCAAGGGTATCCAGATGCTTCAAGATCGAATCCAACCAATACTTTGCTAACTGCGGATCCCCATTGCCATCAAAAGTCGGAATAGACGCCCGCCGAAATTCCTTAAAGAAAGCATGCCGACTACCAACACTGGAGTCTTCCGGTCTAGTCCTGGCTGCCATCTGCCGGAAAGCCGCAATCATAGACCTCATCAGGCCCTCATCATTTCCGAACTCGGCGTCAGCTGTCGAACGACGTCTAGGTGCCATTCTCTCACTTCTGAAAACAAAATTTGGACTGTCAGAGGTATTTCATTGTCAAACCTATGTGTGCACAATTCTCAAGGTTCATAACCTTGAGCTCTGATACCATTCTGTCACGCCCCGGAGTACGGGAGGTGACGTGGTGGAATATTTAGATTAATTAAAAGAGAATTTAATTAAAAACCGAGAGTTTGAGAACCCAATTAAATAGAAATTAAGAAGAATTTCCACCACATTTTATAAAGAATTTAAAATCATTAAACAAATAACAATAATTGAATAAAAACCGCGAATATGGGTTCCACAACCCACAACTTGTGCACACACATGGTTCTGACAATATCACAAATACAATTACAGTCCAAGTACAAATAAAGTTAAGTCTTACATGCCTTGATTAATAAATACAGAATGTAAATAAATTCTCCTATTGCTCCTGAGTTCGGTCCGAAGAATCTTCTCCAAACCTAAATGGGAAACCACCTAGAAGGGGGGATTTAAAACAGATAAAACGTGAGCGAAAGGCTCAGTAGGACTAAGTTTTATAAAATAATTTAATGCAAAGAAACATAACATTATCAGGAGTTATACAAAAAGGAACTTGAATAAATAAATAAATAAATTGAGTAGAACCGTTCTGACACAGAACAGTCTACTCGTCAAATCCAAACACCAGTTTACTTTTACCTAGGCAAACCATGATATCACCACCGTAGTGGCCCAGCTGGGTTTCGGGACCTGCCCCCAAGGTCGATCACGACCCGATCTCTGATATGGCATCATGCCCATGTGGTTATTATCATTATCATTCAAAACCCAATTACCGAGTGTTGTCAATTACATTCATTATGAAATTCATTTCATGTCACGGTATATAAAAATATAACCGATAAAATCATTTTCAAACAACCGTTGAAAACATTTTGATAGAAATCCTTTTCAAAGCCAAATCATTTCAAAACCAGGCTACCAAAGAAATAGGATAGAAGTCCTACCTCAGTACTCGTGCCGGTACCCCACACCGTAATCCCGGTCCGCTATACGTTAGCTCCACGGAACCACGAACAATCCTAGATACAAACTAAGTCGATCAATATCTAGTTTGAGACATTCTATGTTACTAAATCATTTCATGATGTCCTAGTGTGCCATTTGTATCATTAAAATCATCCTATAAGGTTGGGATTTAAATTAGGTTTCAAAACAGTGAAATCGGGTAAAAATCACAAAATTTTCCATGCCTCGGTCGGCCTGCCGGACGCCCTGCTTCGGCCTGCCGAACTGTACAGTTCGGCCTGCCGGAAGCAAAGTTCGGCCTGCCGAACATTTCCCCAGATTCGGCCTGCCGGTCGGAAGAACACCGGCCTGCCGATCATCACTCCGGCCTGCCGAACATGAACTTCGGCCTGCCGAACTGGGAAAATCCAGAAATCCCAGCCACGGGTTTCTCGATCCCCAAAATCCAAATCTGAATTCCAACCTGTTTTTCTCAATTCCCAGGCATGAAAAATAACTATAGTTGATAGAAAAACATTCTAAAACATGTTTGGAATCATTTAAACAACATTTGAACTCAAAATCTTCAAAAATCTGAAAATGAGAAAAAGAGGAGAAAAATGAAAATCTTGAATCCAATCCGTTTTTCTTCAATCTAGGTTTAGATTCTAGTTGTTCTAAGCTCATTTAACACAAATCCACGGTTTTCTAAGCTTAAACAAACTTAGATTTCAAAAACACACAAAATCGAAAATTTTGTAAAAAGTTTAGAAATTTCGAATCTAACCTCGAATCGAAGCTTCAATCCGCGTTCTCGGTCGCCGAATCACGTCCCCAAGCTTCCTCCTTGCTGTTCCGAAGCTTGGATTCGAATGGAAATCAAAATTTTTGAAGAAATTAGAGAGGGAGATTGAGAGAGAGGGGCTGCCGAGAGAGTCCAGAGAAGAGAGAGAGAGAGAGCTCGTGAGAGTGAAGAGAGAGAGAGAGAAGAGAGAAATAAATAGAGAAAATCGGTGGGCGGTTTTACTGTGCGAAAACCATGTGCCGCCCACGGTTTTGTAAAACAGAGTATTTTGAACATTTTACAAATTGTTGTGTTTTAAAACTCAAAACATCATTTTAAATCAACAAGGAATCTTTTGAACACATCAATTTAACAAAACAACCAAAAACTAAAAATCCAACCAAATAATCTAATTAAAGTTAAAACTTTAATTATGGCACACTATTCATCATTTACATTACATTAATATTAAATAAATTTCGGGACATTACAGTTTTACCTTTCCAATTATTTTTATCTTACATTCCATTATCACACTATTGGAATACTTACTATCCATAGATAGTATACCATTCAGTTACACCTATGTATTTAAGTGGTTAAGCGCTCCAATCTTTCAATTACAGGATAATGCATACAAAAGAAAATCATTAACTCCTTGAGTATCATTTTACTACGAGGCTTAAAGTTGTTCATGCAACTTTCCTAAAGGAATGTTGCATTCGTTGAAACCACGACCTTATTTTCTTTTAGGTTATAGAAATAGCCCCCTTTAGTCCCTTTTGGATATCCTATAAATATATAAACTTCTGAATGTGCTTCCAACTTGTTCGCTTCCTTGAATAAGACATGAACTGGACATCCCCATATGCGAATATGGTTTAAGGATGTTTTCCTACCCATCCATAACTTGTAAGGAGTTCTAGAAACCGATTTTGAAGGCACATGTTCAAAAGATAACATGTAGTTTGTAGTGCATATCCCTAAAAAGATAAATGTAATGTCAAATAACTCATCATGGACCTAACCATATCTAACAAATTCCTACTTCTTCTCTCAGCTAGGCCATTCTACTACGGAGTGCCTGCCATAGTCAAATGGGATAAGATCCTATTCTCTAATAAGTGTCCTAAGAACTCATCGAAGACGTATTCTCTACCTAGATCGGATCGAAGTGCCTTAATGGGTTTACCTAATTGCTTTTCTGCTTCAGCTTGAAACTCCCTAAACTTGTCAAAAGTTTCACTTTTATAATGTATTAGGTACATGTACCCATATCTTGAGTAATCATTAATAAAAATGACGAAGTACTCATACCCTCCATTTGCCCTAATGTTTATGAAACCATAAACATCATTATGCACAAGTTCTAGAACCCGTTCAGCCCTATTGCCCCTAGATCCAATTGATCTTTTGGTCATTTTGTCCTTTAAACAAGATTCATATTATGGTATAGATTCATCCTCTAAGTGACTTAAAGGTCCATCTCTCGCCAACCTTTGAATCCTATACAGGCTAATATGACATAATCGTAAATGCTAATGATAAGTCTTATTAGAGTGAGAAGTTTCAAGTCTTTAAAGTTATCATTAACCTCAGTGTTCAATGGTGAGTCCATCTTAGATTTGATAAAATATAGATTGTTTTGCATCCATCCAACACATATAAAAGATTTGTTTTTATGAATCACCACTTTGTTATTAAAAGATACTATATTAGTGTTTTTAAATAAACAAGCTACAGATATTAAATTCCTTTTAAGTTTAGGAAAATAAAAACAATCTTTCAAAACTAAAATCCTATAATTATCAAAGTAAAGATGGATGTCTCGTACTGCTTCAGCTAATACCAAGGATCCATCACTCATTAACAGAGCTCCTAGGGGAGGTTAATAATAAAATTAATCTTGAGTATATAACAATCATTTCAACTATTTTATCTATGATTTATAATCGCAACATAGGGATGTACAACAATAAATTAATAAATTATCCCTTTGAAGATTCAACCTGATATGTACATGATGAAATCATTTCCTAGTGTTCAGAACCACAATGTGCTATCTATGGATCAATAATAGAGGCCTTAGGTCCTCTCTTCAAAAACCTTCTCCCACTCCATATTTTAAAAATCAAGGTTTTATGTTAACATACATGAATAATTTTTAATGAGCAGCACTTCCTATTCTACTTGGCATGTTATCAACATACATGGTAAATCATATTATAATGTAGACAAGCAAAACAACATGCAAAGCTACAACCAAATAATAAATAGCCGTAATATCATGGTTCCATCCTAGATAAAACAAAATAAAGATTACAAAAGATCAATCGAAATATATAATTGATTCTTCATCTTATATCTTCTTGTTGTATCCTTCTTCATAAGGTTTCGTCTTTATGGTTATGACAAAATTTCATGTTTCTTAGAATTGTCTTAAAAACGAAATAAAAAACTGCATTGAAATAATGCACCTTTTTTGAAAACTGTTCTACACTACTGCCAGCCTGCCAAACTTTTAGATCGGCCTGACGGTTTACGACCATTGGCCTATTAACCCAAAATGTTCGGCCTATCGATGGTGCTAAACCTGCAACGCTCCCTCATGAGACGTCACAGTTACCATCTCACAATATCTATTATTTATGGTAAAACATAATTTTTTTACAGAATTTCAATAGTCAAAATAATATAAAATAGTTTAAATTTTTTTAATAAAAAATACTTATTAATCAAATCAAATAACTTCACCTAACAACAAAAATATAGTTGCAACATTATCAAAATCATTAAACTTAATCAAATATCTTAAAACTGGAAAAATCTCATAAAATAATTGAAAAACTAAATTTGCGGAATTGTAAACAATTGAGTAAAAGTTAAATCATCATTAACACAGGGTGCATCACTCCGATATTCTGTTGCTACCACCTCGCACACACCTGTACCGAGCTCCTGCATCCTCATACCTAACTCCTGTCCCTAGCTGCAATATGAGAAACATCTAGTAAGCATAATGCTTAGAAAGTACACCTTAACTCTCACAAAACATTTTTATCAAATAACAATGTTTTAATAAAATAAACTCATCATTTAATAAATATATATTTTTAAAAATAATATATATGCATATAGTAGTACTTCAAAATATCATATCATAGGGCCTTGGCGTTGTATCGTCATCGTCATAGCGTGATAGCCATGGAAAGAGTGAGGTAGCAACCCCCAAACCAACCGTGACAAAGATGAAGCGATGGCTCACCGGTTGGTCCGCTCACTGGACCCCATCATCACCATCAATCCATCAAATGTACAACGCCTCTTTAATACATCAAAATAATAATATAGATAATACATATATATAGGTTTTCATAAAAAGTTTTCCATCAATTAGAATAATGAGGTAAAAATTACATCATCTTTCCTCGTTTTTCATCAATTTCCTCATTATTAAAAATCCTCATCATAAAATGTCTTTATAACATATCATAAGCATTAATCTTTTTAATTTTGAACAATCATATTGCAGGTGAGAGATGTACTTATCTAATCTCTAGACTTACTCAACCTTTAATGGTAGGTGACACAACGATTCAGGCCTTCGGTGTGCTCGCTTCTTTGAAGAGTTCATCCCAAACATTTATATTGACCATAAGTCACTAATAATGCTATTAACAACATATAAACATCTCATACTATTATTGAATCTTACCTCTTCACGTAATAACATCAAGAAGCGTAAAATCACAATTTATGAACCTAAAGCATAATTCCCAAAAGTAGGCAGAATGACCTTTATTCACTTAAAAATTTGTAATAATTTCATCTTAACTCCAAATCAGTTAAAATAAGTGGCATTGGAAACAAGACTCAAAAATAAACAATTTTATATTTTACACACATATTTTGTCAATAATTTGCATGAAGAAAAAGTCTTCGAAAGTCAGTCTAAATTTTAGGTCTGTGTAACCTACATAGCTTTCAAGGTCAGCTTCAAAAAATCATAACTATTTAAAAAAAACTCCGATTTAAGTAATTTAAAAGCCAAAAGAAAGCTTAAGATGTTTAGTATTTGGGAAAAATATAAGAAAAATACATACAGAGCAATACAGAATCAAAAATTATTAAAACACAACAACTATCTAGTGTTTGTATGAAAAGTAGGCATAAGGCATCAAAAAATTTCAATACCAATCCATAACCTAATAAAACCTCAATTAAAATTATAAACACATAATTAACATGATGGTAATTGATAATAAAATACACCCATAAAGATCTACATAACAAAACTATGAAAATCTATGATAACTCCAATCTAGGATTTAATGAGAGGTTAGTCAAAACAACAAAATCATCAATTCTTTTCAATCACCAATTGACATGAAAAACATATGATAAGAGAATCCATATGATGATAATAAAAATTCTAATACTAACATAATAAACCAAAACATCAAACAAACATATTAAATGATTGATACACTTACCAAGATGAATGTAATTAGGGAGACTAGAAATCGTGATAAAGCCAAAGAAAACCAAGAACGAAGCCAATCAATGAGGAAGGAATGAAGTGTGAGTCTAAGGTTACTAATAGGTGGTCTTTATATAGTTTTTATTTGGAGACTAAAACCCTAATCCTACTCTAATTCAGTTTCCTTTTTTTTTCTTTTCTTTTTTTTTTCCCCACGTTTATTCTCTTTTTTTTTCTTTTTCCTTCGGCAAAGCTTTTGCCGTAGCCCAAAGGCCCAATCTTTCTTTTCACGTCTAAGATATATAAAACTATGTATAATATAAAAAAATTTAACATTTATAGTATATTATATATATGATTTAAGTTATATATTATTACATATTAAATAAAAACAAGTCAATTATTAATTTCTTCTTATTATACTCTATTCAATTAAAATAAAAAAATAAATCATCACATTATTATATCATAGAATAACTATAATCCCCACATAATTGGCATGAACCTTTCTTAGCACATTGAATCCCTCGTCGCTGTCACCTATAACATCACTAAATAGTATGCTAGTAAAAATATCATTTTGTCAATTCTAACGTCAGACTTTTATATTTCCCATTCAATAGAAAAACTGGGTGTTACAAAACCAGTGTTTTTCTAGACATAGTGTAGAAAGCAGTTTGGATTTTATTTTCAACAAGTCAAAAACATAAAATTTTATAAACACAGAAAAATAATAAAACTCTAGTCATCTCCATCTTCTAGATCCGTCTTCTCTTTGAATAATTATTGTAATACAAATTTTACAAATTAAAATTAAAATAATAAATCCTAGATGATGATGAATTAACATGGTTAATAATTCAATTTGTTTAAATTAATTCACTTTAGACAATCTTATGTATTATGTCTTAATCTTAAAATAACAAATAGGCCCGCATTCTTAGGCATCATCATCTAGGATTTATTATTTTAATTTGTAAGATTTGTATTAAAATAATTATTCCAAGTGAAGACAGATCTAGAAGATGGAAATGATTGGAGTTCTACGTTTTTTATGTGTTTATAAATTTTTTTATGATTTTGAATTGTTGAAAATAACATTAAAAAACTGCTAAAAAATAATTTTTTTTTTTTAAATTTGGAAAAACGTTGGTTCAGCACTAGTTGGCAAGCCAAACTCTCCGGGTCGATTAGCCATTGGTCGTAGACCAATAGGCCGATATCCTAGTTCGGCAGGCTGACATTGGGGCAAAACATTTTTCAAAAAAGTGTGTTTTTAGTGCAATTTTTATTTTTTTTAAGACAATTTTGAGAAACATGAAATTTTGTGATGACCAAACAAAAACCTTTTTTGATCTATAAGAGATGGAAGAATTGAAGACAGATGTTAGATGAATAAGGATACAACAAGTAGATACAAGATGAAGAATCGATAATATATTTTGATTGATCTTTTGTAATCTTTATTTTTTTTTCTCTGGGATGGAACCAAGATATTACATCTATTTATTATTTTGCTTGTAGCTATGCATGTTGCTTTGCTTGTCTATATGTTGATAACATACCATGTAGAGTGGGAAAAAGTTTTCGAAGAGAGTACTTATGACCTCCATCGTAGTCCATAGGTAGCACATGGTAGTTCTGACCCTAAGGAAGAGATTTCATCATATACCAAGTTGGATCTTCGAAAGGATAATTCACTTTAGCATAAACTATGGATAAAAAGTTGAAACAATGGTTATCAATGATTTTATCAATGATTATCCCAAGGTGGCGATTATATTAATCAGAGGGGATCCATGTGGCGATTATCCCAAGGTGGCGATTATAAACTATGGATAAAAAGTTGAAACAATGGTTATACAATCAAGATTAATTTTCTTATTAACCTCCCCAAGGAACTCTTTTAATGAAAATAATGGCCAAAGAAAACGATTATTATATACGCTAGATCAGACGGGTCTTGGACGGCTTATATTAATCGTAGGGGATCCATGTTCCTAATTGAATTTGGAAAGTCTCCCCAAGGCGGCTTGTTGAATTCTGAGTTAGGAATCATCATTGTAAGGTTATGATACTTTGAAGGTTTTGACATATAAACACAATTGTATGCTTACTTGTTTATGTTATCTTACTAAATTATTGTGGAATGTTTGCTTATATTTGGTATATGAATCTTTATTACAGATTAAAATGTCTAAAAATGCTTGATAATTGATACTCGATAAAAACATTTTATCTGGTGAGAATTACAATGATTAGAAACGGAACCTAAATATTGTCTTCTACTTTGAGAAACTGAAATTTGTGCTAACCATACCATGTCCTCTAGCACCTACTAGTGAATCCACTAAAGAACAAATCCAAGCGTATAATCGCTGAAAGGAAGCTAATGATCAGGCTCACTGCTACATCATGGCTAGGATGAATAATATTCTACAGGCATAACATATAGATTATGTGACTACTCGGCAAATCTTGGATAATCTTGATGACATGTTTGGAAGCCAAGTCTTGACAAAGTGGCAAGGGGCTCTTTGGAAACTCTTAAACTATAAATAAAGGTTAGGGACTCCTATAAAGGCGCATGTGATGTTGGTCATGTGTTACCATGTTGAGGCTAAAACCCATGACGCTGACATTGATGTTGAGTCATAGATGACTATGGTCTTTGAGACTGTCTAAGGAGTTCATCCCATTTAGAGCTTCATATAATTTGAGCAATAGACAGGATGTGACTTTGATTAAGCTAATGAAGCAGTTGGAGTTTGAAAATCTGATGAAGGAAGCTCTGGCTAATGGCAAGGTGAACTTGGCAACAGCATCTAGTTCCAATCCTAACTTTAGGAATGGAAAAAAGTAGAGAGCCAAGAATGGAAAATCTTTTATTCTGGTGAATGGCAAGGATAAGAAGAAAAATAAGAGGAACCTAAAGAAACCAATTTTTTCAACAGGAAGATTAGGCACATAAAGAAGAATTATAAGTACTTCCTATCTAAGGGAAGTAGGTGCAAACTTTTGGTTATTGAGACTTGCTTAGTTGAAGAATCAAGTGACATTTGGGCAATAGATTCTAAAATGACTAATCATGTATGTGTTTCTATAAAGGGATTTAAAGAAACGATAAGTTTGCTACATGAGCACTTCATGCCTTAGATGGGCATTGGATCCTTAATGTTGGCTGAAGCAATGAGAGACGTCCATCTTTACTTTGATAATTATAGAACTTTGTTTTGAGAGATTATACTCTTATTCAGTTTCTTTAAATAATAAAGTAATGATTCGTAAAAACAAATCTTTTATCTATAGTGGATGGATGCAAAGTAACCTATTTTTTATTAAAACCTAAGATGGACTTACTACTAAACTCTGAGGTCAATAATAACTCTAAAAGACTAACTTCTCACTCTAATGAGACTTATCTTTAGCATTTGCGATTAGATCATATTATCCTCAAAAGGGTTCAAAGGTTAGTGAGTGATGGACTTTTAAGTTATTTAAAGGTAAAATCTATACCACAATATGAATCTTGTTTATAGAGCAAAATGACCAAAAGACCATTTGAGCCTAAGGGGTAGTAGGGCCGAAGGGGTTCTAGAACTTGTGCATAGTGATGTTTATGGTCCTATGAACATTAGGGCACATGGAGGGTATAAGTACTTCGTCACTTTTATTAAGGATTTCTCATGATATGGGTATGTCTACCTAATGGATCATAAAAGCAAAACTTTAGACAAGTTTAGGAAGTTTTGGGCTGAAGCAAAAAAGCAATTAGGTAAACCTCTAAAGGCCCTTCGATCCAATTGAGGTGGAGAATACCTCTTCGATGAGTTCTTGAGATACTTATTAGAGAATGAGATCTTATCCCATTTGACTATGTTGGGAACTCTACAACAAAATGGCATAGCTGAGAGAAGGCATAGGACTTTGTTGGACATGGTTAGATCCATGATGAGTTATTTGACGTTACCTTTATCCTTTTGGCGATATGTACTACAGACCGCGGTTATCTTTTGAATGATGTGTCTTCAAAATCAGTTTCTAAAACTCCTCATAAGTTATGGACGTGTAGGAAGACATTCTTAAACCATATTCGCAATGGGGATGTCAACCTCATGTCCTGTACAATGAAGTGAACAAGTTAGAAGCTCGTTTGAAAGTTTGCATGTTTGTAGGATATCCAAAAGAGACTAAAGGGGGTTATTTCTATAATTTGTATGAAAAAAAGTTGTGGTTTCAACAGATGCAACATTTCTTAAGGAAAGTTACATAAATGACTTTAAGCCTCATAGTAAAGTGGTACTCGAGGAGTTGGCAAATGATTCGATCACTCTGAGGGTTTTGGCTAAAACCAATAGCATCAATGTAGAAAAATCGATCGAATAACAACCTAGGGAGCTTCGACGAAGTGGAAGGATCAGGTGTCAACCTGAGAGGTATATGTTCAATGGTGAAGCCTAATTGGCTGAACCAATTGAACATGACAAAGATCCTCATACTTACACAGAGGCTACTGAGGATGTTGATTCAAAGCTCTAAAGAGAAAATATGAACATTGAGATGAAGTCTATAGAGACTAATAAAGTCTAGAAACTTGTGGATCTTCTCGAAGGGGAAAACTCATTAGGTGTAAGTGGATCTACAAGAGAAAGGAAGGAGCAGTTGGGAAATTCAAAACCTATAAGGCTTGACTGGTAGCGAAGAGATACACACAAAAAGAAGAAATTGATTATGAGGAAACCTTTTTGCCTGCAGCCATGCTTAAGTCCATTCGTATTTTCTTGTTCATAGCTGTCGCTCTCGATCATGAGATTGGCAAATGGATGTCAAGATGACCTTTTTTAATGGATATCTTGTTGATTCCATATATATGTTACAGCCAGAAGAGTTTAAAGCTAAAGGTCAAAAGGGTAAGGTCTGTAAGCTGCTAAAGTCAATTTATGGACTTAAGCAGACTTCCATTCCTTGGAACATAAGATTTGATCAAGTGATCAAGACTTATGAGTTCAAACATAACGTAGACAAACCATGTGTTTACAAGCATATTAAGGATGGGAAGGTGGTTTTTCTACTACTCTATGTAGATAACATTCTACTTATTGGCAATGTCATTGGGGAATTGTCATCGACCAAATTATGGTTGACCAAGTAGTTTGACATAAAGAACTTGGGTAAGGCCAATTATTTTTTGGGTATCCAAATCTTTTAGGATAAGAAGAATAAAATAGTAGCTTTATCCCAAGCTATATACATTGGTAGAATTCATGAGAAGTATGCAATATAGAATTTCAAGAAAGGTGAGCAACCATCTAGGTCTAGAATTCCTCTTTCTAAGAAAGACTCTCTAAAGTCTAATGAAGAAAGAGAATACATAAAGAAGATGCCTTATGCTTTGGTAGTAGATAGTCTCATGCATGTGATGCTTTGTACATGACCATACATTTGTTATGCGCTTAGGATAGTAAGTCGATTTCAGGCGGATTCGAAACCAAACCACTAGGTTGCGGCCAAGCAAATTTTAAGTACCTAAGAAGGACTAAAGGTTATATGCTAATGTGTTATGGTGAGGATCTAACACCTCTTAGATACACTGATTTAGATTTTCAATCTTGCCTGCATTCGAGGAGATTGACTTCTGGCTCTGTGTTTATTTTGGGTGGAGGCGCCATTGTTTTGAGAAGTGTGAAGTAAGATTGCACTTTGAATTCAACAATAAAGGTTGAGTATGTGGTAGCTAGTGATTCTTCGAAAGAAGCAATACAGCTCCATAAGTTCCTTGGGCATCTTAAGGTAGTTCTTGGTATGGATAATGTGGTATCACTATATTGTGATAACATTACAGCGATAGCTAATGATAAGGAAACAATATTTCACAACAAGAGTAAGCATATTCATTGGAAGTATTATGTGATTAAGGACTTCGTTGAGGCTGGGCGCGTTACTATATGCAAGATGATGTTTGAAGAAAATATAGCTGATCTTTTCATAAAGACACTAACTAGAAAAATATTCAGAAGCATTTAGAAGCTATTGCGATACAAGACATGTTGTATTTACTCACTTAGTACAAGTAGGAGATTGTTAGACATGGTACCCTAAGGAGTAAATGTTGTAATATGTTTTTGGAGACATTTTATCAATAAAGAGTTTATTTATTATTTATATACCAAATGTTGTCCTCTTTATGTTCATTTATATTAAATGTATGAGAAGTAAACAAAAAGTCTGAGGCTGTCTAAACCTTTAAATCGTGCATATGATAGACAAATTATGCAAAAAACATGAATATTAAAGGTGATGGTCTAAATGATAAGATCCGTAATCGAGGAAATAAAGTTGAGCACTTTATTCATGCTAAGATTGTTATGTTGTCTGCATCCCTTATTAGAGATGGCTTGTCTTGGTCATCAAAGTGGGACTTAGCAAGTAGAAACATTGGTACATTGTCGTAGGTGATGCTATGTTGGGTCGAAAAAAAAAGTTGAAATGATTTAGTTAATAATTCTGTTTGTTTAAATCAATTAACTTTAGACAATTATATGTGTTGTGCCTCAATCCTGAAATGACTAATGAGCTTGCATTCTTGACTTATGTCCTTTGATGTATCCAAGGTGACATCCCGATTTAATGATGGTATATATACCAGTACATTGAAAGCATGACTCTTGAATGACGTCGACTCGTTATTCATAGATGTGGAATCCATGGTTCTTTTTTTATAGAGTTGATCATATTCTCTTATATGCATTAGCTTGAAATTAGAAGACTAGAGTACTCAACTATTTAGATGCATAGGTATAAACGAATGGTATACTATTTATGAATAGTAAGTATTTCAATGGTGAGATAATGGAACAGAAGATAAAAATAATTAGGAAGATAAAACAAAATTTATCCTTAAGTCAATTACCAATATTCTATTTGGATGTGACACATTATGATATGTAATAGATGGTTAGCTTATAGGAGCTTTGTAATCTTATATTGTTCAAGAGTGCAATTTTAAGCTTTCAGTGGAGTAGCGTTAGAGTTGATAATTATAAAATAGGTATCTGGGATATTATATTTTATAATTATAAGAGTTTGATCTATATATGTCCATCAGGTCCCCTTTGCTAGCTCATAATAAATCCTGTAACGATACGACATGTTTTTTCTGCATATTGATGGCTTATGTTAAATTATTAGATTTGTTGAAATTCGATAAGACTCGATTTAATAATTTATTTTAGTTTATCGGTTAAAGTAATTTTATAAATTACTTTATGATAAACATGTTGAATTATTTGGATAATATTTTATTTACTATGGGATTATCTGTATATGATTGTTTTAATCAAATAACTTCTCTATTGGGTTATTTGAATTAAAATTGAGGCTCTATCTAAGATTCCAAGGTGAAAATAAGATATTATGAGGATTTCAAATTATCGCACTGTCGGTAGGCCGATAGAGTAAATTTGGCAGGCTGATGCATGTTAAACATACGGTAATCAGTATATGCATTTTTGATGCATTTTTCATCAAAAGTTGATTTAGACTCGAATTTTGAGGCCCAATCTGATAAGGTTTAACCCTAGGTTTGACCACCAAAAATAGGAGTGAGCTTTCTATGTTATTGAGATCATTTGAGTAGCATAAAGTGAGTTCTCTAGTAAGAGAAACTTTGAAACTCCCTGAGAGCTATTGCTCAACATCAAGAACCTTGGCTCTAGGTTTTCTCAAATCTTTAGAAGGAGAGTCACTAAAGGAAAGGCTATATGACTTGTGACCACCCACACTCCAATCGCGGATAGAGAATTGCAAAAAAGACAGTTGGTTAGGGCTCTTTTGGAACCTTTTTCTCTTGATGGATTCCTGCCCTTTTCGGTATACAAAAGAGGTATGTAAGATCTATCGTTAATTCATGTATTTAGCATGTCAAACTTAAGTTTTGGAATATAATTCAAAATATTTAAAATCCCACTATGTATTGTTTTACAACAGAAACATACCTATGGCACCTTAGATTAGGTCATGTTAACATTGATAGGATTAACAGACTAGTAAAGGATGATCCTTTAAGAGAACTAAAAGTTAGTTCTCTACTAGTTTATGAATCTTGTCTTCAAGGGAAAATAACTAAAAGGCCTTTCTCCACAAAAGGCAAAAGGGCCGAGGAACTACTTGAGCTAATACATTCGGATGTTGGTGGTCCATTGAATGTACAAACACGTGGTGATTACGAATACTTCATCGCATTTATTGATGATTATTTGACGTATGGATACATGTATCTAATGCAAAAGAAATCTAAAACTTTTGGAAAGTTTAAGGAATTCCAAGCAAAAGCTGAAAAGCAATTAGGAAAGTTGGTAAAAACTCTTTGATATGATCGAGGAGGGGAATACCTTGATATTGAGTTCAAGGATTATTTGATAAAATATGGCATTCAATCATAACTCACCACACTTGGAACACCACAACAGAATGGTGTTGTCGAGAGAAGAATCAAACGTTGCTTGATATGGCGAGATCTATGCTCATCTACTCATCATTACCCGCTGTATTTAGGGATGTGTGCTATAAACTGTAGTATATCTTTTAAACATGGTTCCATCTAAGTCGATTCTAAAAACACCCTTAGGTTATAGAATGGTCATAAACCTAGTATGCGAAATATCTGTATATACGGTGTCCAGCACATGAGCAAAAAGAAAAGACTGGAAAGTTGGAACTGTTGGAAACCCGGTGCGTAGCGAGATTTAAAAAAATTTTCATCAGAGTAATTTTCAAAACACAAGTTTGACATGCTATATGTATAAATTAGATAGATCTTACTAACCTTTGTGTGAAGGTCCTCCGCACCCTGTGAAGAGAAGTAACGTTCCAAAAGAGCCTCAACCAACTGATCTTCTTTGCTATTCTCTATCCACAACAGGAGTGAGTGTGTGCTCACACGTACAGTTCTCCCACCGGTGACTCTCCTTCCAACCAATAGAGAAAACCCAAAGCTAGTGTTCGTGATTTGTGAACAAAAGCTCTCAGGGAGTTTTTTCAGATGCTCATAGAAGAGTATCACTCTTAATCTCTCAATTGCTCTGAGTAAATCATGAGACTCACTCCCTTTATATAGCCATTGGTCCTAGGGTCAATCCTTATCAAGTTTGGATCAATATCTGATAAGATCAGTGCAAAAACGCGTAATCTTATTTCTCGCTGATCGGCAGGCCGAACAGGCTCCATCGGCAGGCCGAACTCGTCATTCGGCAGGCCGAACTCCCGAGAAAAAATCTCTGTGAATCATTTATTTTTCACCCGAGATTCTAAAGGATAAAGTCTTAGTTTTGATTCAAATAGCTCAATAGAGAAGTTAACTGATCAAAACAAACTTTATCAAGATAATCTCTAAGAAAATAAATCAATTCATAATAATTCTACGAGTTTATCTTGATCCAATTTATCCAAAATTAAATCAACTTATAAACAGACAAGAATTATCCAATCCCAATAATTCAACAAGTTTATCTTAAATTAATTTTATTACAAAATTAATTTAACCAATAAACAGACAGGAATTATTTGGTTCTTACAAATTTAAACCAATCTGATAATTCTAACATAAGTCACCAATTATTGAAAAAGCACGCCGTGTCGTTACAGGATTTTGTGAGCTAGCAAAGGGGACCAAAATGGACCTATAAAGTTCAAGCTCATGATAATTATGAAACCCAATATCCCAGATATACATTTCATAATTATCAACTCCAATGCTACTCCACTAAAAGCTTGGCGCTGCACTCTCGAACTTTATCGAATTACGAAGCCCGTGTAGCTAAGTCTCCATGACATATCATAATGTATCATATCCCCATATGATAATCCATAATCGGCTTAAGGACAAGTTCTGTCTTACCTTCCCGATTATTTTTATCTTACTTTCCATTGTCTTACCATTAGAAAACTTACCATCCAAAGATAGTATACCATTCGGTTACACCTCTGTATCCAAATGGTTGAGCGCTCCATTTTTCCAATTACAGGACAACACATATAAGAGGATATCATCACTCCTAAAGAGGAGCTATGGATTCCATATCTATGAATAACAAGTCTACGCTATCAAGAGTCATACCTCCAACGTACCAGCATGCATGCCACTATTTAGATGTGGGAGTCACCCATTGGTACATCAAAAGACATAAATTGGGACAACGGGCCCACTATTCATCTCAGGATTAAGATACAATACAAATGACTGTCTAAAGTGAATCGATTCGTTCAGACAGGATTATTAATCCAAATCAATTCACTTTATGTCCCGATCGAACACATCGTCACCTATGACAACGCGCCAATGTTTCTATTCACGGAGTCTAACTCCGATGGTCAAGACAAACCATCTCCCAAAAAGGATATAGACAACATAACAATCTTTACATGAATAAAGCACCCAACTTTATTCCATCGATTATGAATTATATGTTTTAGACCATTACCTTAAGAATCGTGTCTTCCGCATAATCGTCCCATCATATGCCCAATTCTTAAGGTTTAGACCGACAATCTCAGACTACTGTTTGCTTATCATACATTCAACAAATATGAAAGTAAAGAGGGCAAGATTTGGTATATATAAATGAATAAATTCTTTATTGATAAAAATGTCTCCAAAAATTTATTACACTTTTACTCCTTAGGGCATACATGTCTAACAATCTCCCACTTGCACTAAGTGAGTAAATACAGCAAATTTTGCATCCCCATTGCCTCCATATGCCTCTCGAAGACTCTCCCAGTAAGTGTCTTCATAAATGGATCAACTAAATTGTCCTCAGACACGATCTTGCACACCGTGACATGCCCGCCCTCAACGAAGTCCTTTATCACATGATACTTTCGATCAATATGCTTACTCTTCTTGTGAAATCTTGGTTCCTTAGCATTAGCTACTCCTGCATTGTTTTCACAGTACAGTAATACCGCTTTATCCATACCAGGAACTACCTCAAGATCCCCAAGGAACATGTAAAGCCACACTGCTTCTTTCGAAGCATCACTAGCCGCCACATACTCGGCTTCCATCGTTGAATCCAAAGTGCAATCTTGCTTCACACTTCTCCAACTGATAGTACCGCCGCCCAGAGTAAACACAAACCCCGAAGTCGATTTTCTAGAATCCAGACAGGATTGAAAATCCAAATCAGTGTATCCTAGAGGAGTTAAGTCCTCACCCGAATACACAAGCATATACCCTCGAGTCCTTCTTAGGTACTTGAAAATATGCTTTACCGCAACCCAATGGTTCGGTCCTGGATCCGCCTGAAATCGACTTACAATCTTGACCACATAGCTAATATCCAGTCATGTGCAAAGCATGACATACATGAGACTACCCACTGCCAAAGCATAAGGCACCTTCTTCATGTATTCTCTTTCTTCATGAGACTTTGGAGAGTCTTTCTTAGAAAGAGTAATTGCAGACCTAAATGGTTGCCCGCCTTTCTTGGAATCCTGCATTGCAAACCTCCTGAGAATTTTATCTATGTAGCCGGCCTATGACAAAGCTGTCATTTTGTTCTTCCTATCCCGAAAGATCTGGATACCGAGAACAAAATTAGCCTCACCCAAGTCCTTCATGTCAAACTGCTTGGTCAACCGTAATTTGACCGATGACAACGCCCCAACGTAATTGCCAATTAGCAGAATGTCATCTACATAGAGTAGTAGAAAAACCACTTTTCCATCCTTAATGTGTTTGTAAACACATGGTTCATCCACATTTTGTGAGACCCATAAGTATTGATCACTTGATCAAATCTTATGTTCCAAGAACGGGAAGCCTGCTTAAGTCCATAAATTGACTTCAACAGCTTACAAACCTTACCCTCTTGACCCACGACCTTGAACCCGTCTGGTTATTCCATATAAATGGACTCATCAAGATAGCCATTCAGAAAAGCCGTCTTGACATCTATCTGCCAAATCTCGTAGTTAAGAGCGACAGCTATGGACAAGAGAATCCAGATGGACTTAAGCATGGCTACAGGCGAAAAGGTTTTCTCATAATCGATTCCTTCCTTTTGCGTATAACCCTTAGCTACCAGTCTAGCCTTAAAGGTTTCGACCTTTCCATCCACTCCTCTTTTCCTCTTGTAGATCCACTTACACCCTATGGGTTTTACCCCTTCGGGAAGATCCACAAGCTCCCAGAACTGATTAGTCTTCATAGACTTCATCTCAATATTCCTGGCCTCTGTCCAGAGTCTTGAATCAACATCCTCCATAGCTTCTGCGTAAGTATAAGGATCCCTGTCATGTTCATTCAGTTAAGCCAAGAAGACCTCCCCATTGAACATATACCTCTCAGGATGACGCCCGATCCTCCCACTACGCCGAAGCCCCTAAGATTGTTTTTCAAGTTTGTTTGGTTTTTCTACACCGATCAGAATGGTTTATGTTGGAACCTCTGGAGTGAACGGATCACCCCTTAACTCCTTAAGCACCACTTTGCTTCGAGGCTTAAAGTCGTCCATGTAACTCTCCTCAAGGAAAGTTGCATTAGTTGAAACCACGACTTTATTTTCCCTTGGGTTATAAAAATAACCCCCTTTAGTCCCTTTTGGATATCCTACAAACACGAAAACTTCCGAACGTGCTTCCAACTTATTCGGATCCTTAAACAGGACATGAGCCAGACATCCCCATATACGAATATGGTTTAAGGATGTCTTCCTTCTTGTCCACAACTTGTGAGGAGTTTCAGGGATCGATTTTGAAGGCACATTGTTCAAAAGATAACATGCAGCTTGTAGTGCATATCCCCAAAAGGATAAAGGTAATGACGAATAACTCATCATGGACCTAATCATGTCCAATAAAGTCCTATTCCTTCTCTCCGCTATGCCATTCTGCTGCGGAGTGCCCGGCGCAGTGAAAGGGGATAAAATCCCATTCTCTAACAAGTGTCCCAAGAACTCATCAGAAAGGTATTCTCGGCCTCAATGAGATCGAAGTGCCTTTATGGGTCTACCCAATTGCTTTTCCACTTCAACCTGAAACTCCCTAAACTTATCATAAGTTTCGCTTTTGTGGTGCATCAGGTACACATACCCATATCTTGAGTGATCGTCAATAAAAGTGACGAAGTATTCATACCCTCCTCGTGCTCGGATGTTCATCGGTTCGCAAACATCACTATGCCCGGCGCAGTCAAATGGGATAAAATCCCATTCTCTAACAAGTGTCCCAAGAACTCATCAGAAAGGTATTCTCCGCCTCGATGAGATCGAAGTGCCTTTATGGGTCTACCCAATTGCTTTTCCACTTCAGCCCGAAACTCCCTAAACTTTTCATAAGTTTCGCTTTTGTGGTGCATCAGGTACACATACCCATATCTTGAGTGATCGTCAATAAAAGCGACGAACTACTCATACCCTCCTCGTGCCCGGATGTTCATCGGTCCACAAACATCACTATGCACAAGTTCTAAGAACCCCTTCTGCCCTATTGCCCTTAGACCCGTATGGTCTTTTGGTCATTTTGCCCTCCAAACAAGATTCACATTGAGGTATAGATTCCACCTTTAAGTGACTTAAAGGTCCATCCCTTACCAACCTTCGAATCCTATTCAGGTTAATATGGCCAAGGCGCAAATGCCAAAGATAAGTCTTATTAGAGTGAGAACCTTTAAGTCTTTTTGAGTCATTATCATTTATCTCAACATTAAGCAATAAGTCCATCTTAGGTTTGATAAAATATAGATTATTTTGCATCCATCCAGAAAAGATAAAAGATTTGTTTTTACGAATCACCACATTTTCATTAAAAGATACCATGTAGGAGCCTTTAAATAAAGAAGATACATAAATTAAATTCCTTTTAAATTTAGGAATATAAAAACAATCTCGTAAAATTAAATTCCTATAATTATCAAAGTAAAGATGGACGTCTCCCACTGCTTCCGCTGAGACTAAGGATCCATCGCCCATCCGAAGCATTAAGTCTTCACGTAGCAGACTTCTCGTTTCTTTGAATTCCTCAACCAAACAAGTTTCTAAATGTAGAAGATCACACCTGCCTCCCTTGGAAAGGAAGTCTTTGCAATGCTTCTTTATATGCCCTACCTTACCACAGAAGAAGCACTTAAGCTTCTTTGGGTTCTTCTTCTTCTTCTTCTTGCTCTTGGTAGCAGCAGGAATAGAAGACTTCCCATTCTTGGCCCGTTGCTTCTTTCCATTCCCTGAGTTAGGATTGGAACCAGAAGCAGCTACCATGTTGGCCTCACCACCAGCAGGGGACTCCCTGATCTACAGTTCATACTCCTGTAACTGTTTCATCAGTTCTGTCAAGGTCATATCCTGTCTATTGCTTAAATTAAAAGTAGCTCTAAATGGAATGAATTCCTTAGACAGAGTCTCAAAGACCATATTCATCTGAGTTTCAACATTGATGTCAGCTCCATTGGTTTGAGCCTCAGTGAGGTAACCCATGACCAACATCATGTGCTCCTTTACAGATGTCCCTGGTCTTTGTCTACAATTTAAGAGTTTTCGAGGCGCCCCTTGCTACTTCGTTATGGCCTGGCCTACGAACATATCCTCAAGATTATCCAAGATCTGCTTTGTAGTCTCATAATCCTGATGTTGAGCCTACGGCATGTTGTTCATGCTAGCCATAACATAGCAGCGGGCCTGATCATTAGCATCTTTCCAGCAGTCGTACGCTTGGAATTGCTCATTACTTGAGTCTCCCATAGGCTTGGGAGGACAAGGGGTTGTCAGTACATATTTCAGTTTCTCAAAGGATAGGACGATGTCTAGGTTTCGTTTCCAATCGTTATAATTCTCACCGGTTAATTGGTTTTTGTCAAGTATCGATGATAAAGCTTTTTTAGACATTTATAATCTACAATAAAGAATCATATACCAAACATAAGCAAACATATATAATAATTTAGTAAGATAACACAATCATGTAAAATCATATAAATGTGTTTATGTGTCAAAACCTTGAAAATATCACAACCTTACAACGATAATTCCCAACTTAGAATTCAACAAGCTCCTAGGCGAGTGATGCCAAATTCAATCAGGAACACGGATCCCCTGCTGATTAATATATGCCATCCAGGACCCGTTTGATCTAGCATATACTAATAATCGTTTCTTTGGCCATTAATTTTATTAACAGAGCTCCTAGGGGAGGTTAATAATAAAATTAACGTGAGTGTATAACCATTGTTTCAATATTTTATCCATGATTTATAATTACCACCTAGGGGTGTGCAACCATAAATCACACTAAAATACCTTATCCTTTCAGAGATTCAATCTAGTACATGATAGAAATCCCTTCCTAGGGGTCGGGATCACCATGTTCTTCCTATGGATCAATGATGGAGGCCTTAGGTCCTCTCTTTGAAAACCTTCTCCCACTCAATCTTTTGAAGTCAAGGTTTTATTTTAAAATTATGCTTGAACAATTTTAATATGAGCGGCACTCCCTATTCTATATGACATGTTATCAATATACATGGTAAATCATATTATAATGCAGGCAAGCAAAGCAATCAAGCAAAATAATAATAACTATAATATTATGGTTCCACCCTAGAGAATAGAAAAAATAAGATTACAAGAGAATAATCGAGACATTTATCATCCTTAAATCCTCAAGCTGTATCCTTCTTCATGCAATACCCATCTTCAAGTCTTCAATCCCATATGAATCAAAAACATCATATTTTCGGTCATATCCATGTTTAATGTTTCTCAGAATCGTCTCAAAAATAAAATTAAAATTGCACTGGAAAAATTGCAACTTTTTTGGACACTTGGTAGTTCTCGGTCGGCAGGCCGATCTAGGTGATCGGCCTGCCGATCATGCTTCATCGGCCTGCCAATCCATGAAGGTTCGGCCTGCCAAACTGAAAGTTTGGCCTGGCGGTAGAGAACCCCAAATTCTACCCCACTGTCGGCCTGCCGGACCACACGTCTGGCCTGCCGATCTGTGGCCTTCGGCCTGCCGAACTGTGACGTCCGGCATGCCGACCGAGCAGTAATCCCTTATTCCAGAAAATACAATTTTAACGCAATTTATCAATTTTATTTTCAACAATTCAAAAACATAAAATTAGAGACTCAGGAAATACCTGGGGGCGCCATCATCATTCTTCTAGATCCGTCTTCTAGATCCGTCTTCTCTGAATAATTATTTAATTACAAAAATTCTTACAAATTTAAAATTATATAACAATTCCTAGATGGAGATGATAGTCCGCCATCTAATTACATGAAAAACCTAGATACACATTCTAACCTCTAAGGAACCATAATCGGTATTAATTAATTAATAAATAATTAAACAACTTTTTAATCAACCATAATTAATTAATAAACATTTACCACATAATCCATGAATACATACATAATTTATAGAAACTTAGAGTGCCATCTCTCTATAAAATTCAATTGAAGCATAGGGGAGATTAAGATCACAAAATTTATACATATAACATGATCACAAACATATAAATTTATGTAAAAACCATGGCTCTGATACCAATTGTTGGAAACGTGGTGCGCAACGGAATTTAAATTTTTTTTCATCAGAGTAATTTCCAAAACACAAGTTTGACATGCTATATGTATAAATTAGACAGATCTTACTAACCTTTGTGTGAAGATCCTCCGCAGCTTGTGAAGAGAAGTAACGTTTCAGAAGAGCCTCAATCAACTGGTCTTCTTTGCTATTCTCTATCCACAACCGGAGTGAGTGTGGGCTCACACGTACAGCTCTCCCACCAGTGACTCTCCTTCCAACCAATAGAGAGAACCTAAAGCTAGTGTTCGTGATTTGTGAACAAAAGTTCTCAGGGAGTTTTTTCAGATGCTCACTAGAAGAGTATCACTCTTAATCTCTCAATCAATCTGAGTAAATCATGAGACTCACTCCCTTTATATAGCCATTGGTCCTGGGGTCAGTCCTTATCAGATTAGGTCTTAAAAACTCGAAATAGAATCAAGTTCAGATCAATATCTAATATGATCCGTGTGAAAACGTGTAATCTTATTTCTCGCTGATCGGTAGGCCAAACATCCTGATCGACATGCCGAACAGGCTCCATCGGCAGGCTGAACTCCCGAGAAAAAATCTCCGCGAATCTTTTATTTTCCACCCGAGATTCTAAAGGATAAAGTTTCAGTTTTGATTCAAATAACCCAATAGAGAAGTTATCTGATCAAAACAAACTTTGCCAAGATAATCTCTAAGAAAATAAATCAATTCATA
Source organism: Artocarpus heterophyllus (assembly GCA_025403435.1). Taxonomy (NCBI): domain Eukaryota; kingdom Viridiplantae; phylum Streptophyta; class Magnoliopsida; order Rosales; family Moraceae; genus Artocarpus; species Artocarpus heterophyllus. The sequence goes on from CM046342.1 coordinate 26,950,777, forward strand.
ATAATTCTACAAGTTTATCTTGATCCAACTTATCTAAAATTAAATCAACCAATAAACAGACAGGAATTATCCGATCCCAATAATTCAACAAGTTTATCTTAAATTAATTTTATTACAAAATTAATTTAACCAATAAACAGACAGGAATTATTTGATTCTTACAAATTTAAACCAATCTGATAATTCTGACATAAGTCACCAATTATTGAAAATGCACGCCATGTCGTTACAAGATATTGTGAGCTAGCAAAGGGGACCAAAATGGACCTATAAAGTTCAAGCTCATGATAATTATGAAACCCAATATCCCAGATATACATTTCACAATTATCAACTCCAACGCTACTCCACTAAAAGCTTGGAGCTGCACTCTCGAACTTTATAGAATTACGAAGCTCGTGTAGCTAAGTCTCCATGACATATCATAATGTATCGTATCCCCATATGATAATCCATAATCGGCTTAAGGACAAGTTCTGTCTTACCTTCCCGATTATTTTTATCTTACGTTCCATTGTCTCACCATTAGAAAACTTACCATCCAAAGATAGTATACCATTCGGTTACACCTATGTTTCCAAATGGTTGAGCGCTCCAGTTTTCCAATTATAGGACAACACATATAAGAGGATATCATTACTCCTAAAGAGGAGCTATGGATTCTATATCTATGAATAACAAGTCTATGCTATCAAGAGTCATGCCTCCAACGTACCGGCATGCATACCACTATTGAGATGTGGGAGTCACCTATTGGTACATCAAAAGACATAAGTCGAGACAACGAGCCCACTATGCATCTCAGGATTAAGATACAATGCAAATGACTATCGAAAGTGAATCGATTCGTTCAGACAGAATTATTAATCAAAATCAATTTACTTTATGTTCCAATCGAACACATCGTCACCTATGACAACGCGCCAATGTTTCTATTCAAGAAGTCCAACTCCGATGGTCAAGACAAACCATCTCCCAAAAGGGATATAGACAACAAAACAATCTTTACATGAATAAAGTGCCCAACTTTATTCCCTCGATTGTGGATCATATGTTTTAGACCATCACCTTAAGAATCGTGTCTTCCACATAATCATCCCATCATATGCCCAATTCTTAAGGTTTAGACCGACAGTCTCAGACTACTGTTTGCTTATCATACATTCAACAAATATGAACGTAAAGAGGACAAGATTTGGTATATATAAATGAATAAATTATTTATTGATAAAAATGTCTCCAAAAACTTGTTACATTTTTACTCCTTAGGGCATACATGTCTAACAGGAACCACGTGCTGAAGTATGCTTGTTTGTAGGATATCCAAATGGAATGAGGGAGGTTTGTTTTATAGTCTACAAGAGAAGAAAGTATTTGTATCAACAAATGCCACTTTTCTTTGGAATGATTATATGACGAACTATAAACCTTGTAGTAAAATTATACTTGAAGAGTTATTTTTTGATCAGATCAGATAGCAACCGACAACTATTGTCGAAGGACAAGATGAAGAGAAAACATCACCAGATCAAGATGTCATACCACCTTGACATAGTGGGAAGTTTGTAAGACCACCTGCTCACTACAAGGAAATTAGAGAAGCACATGTTGCTATCTATGATAATGGCGAGGATGATCCATTGATATATCATCATCAATGGAAGATTCTGAGAAGGAGAAATAGCTAAAGGCTTTGAACCTTGAAATGGAGTCAATGTACTCCAATTTAGTCTAAAAACTTATAAATCTACCTAAAGGGATAAAATTCATAGGGTGCAAATGGATCTCTAAGAAGAAAAGAGGAGTGGATGGAGAAGTTGAGACTTTCAAAGCTAGGCATATGGCAAAGGAATACACCCAAAAGGAGGAAGTTGATTATGAAGAACTTTCCTAGCCCGTAGCTATGCTTAAATCCATTTGTATTCTTTTATCCATTGCTACATGTCTTTATTATAAAATATAGTAAATAGATGTCAAGACTACATTTTGAATGGCTATTGTGAGGAAAGCATCTATATGGTGTAACCAGAACAGTTTGTAGTCAAAGGTTAGGAGAAACAATTTTGCAAGTTGCAAAGGTCCATCCATGGACTTAAGCAAGCTTCATGATCTTGGAACTTAAGATTCGAAGAGGCGATCAAGTCTTATGGTTTCAATCAAAATATTGATGAACCTTGTGTATATAAGTACATCAATGATATGAAGGTGGTCTTCTTAGCTCTTTACAAAGATGATATCCTACTCATTGGAAATAATGTATGGATATTATCTAATGTAAAGAAATGGCTCACCAACTGATTCCAAATGAAAGATTTGGGAGAGGCAAGTTATGTTTTTGGAATCCAACTCATAAGAGATCGTAAGAACAAATTGTTGGCGTTGTCTAAGGCATCATACATCGATAAGGTACTTATCAAATTTTTGATGCAAAACTCCAAGAACGGCAATTTACCTACATGTTATGGAGTTTATCTTTCAAAAGAGAAGTATCCTAAGACACCTCAAAAGGAAAAAAAACATGAGACGGGTACCCTATGTGTCTGCAGTGAGAAGTTTAATATATGCCATGTTGTGTAGTCAGTCGGTATCAATCAAACCTAGGATCCTGACATGTGCTATGTTGTGTAGTCAGTCGGTATCCTGACATGTGCTATACGATGGGTGTAGTCAGTTGGTATCAATCCAACCTAGGATTAGATCATTAGTTAGAGGTTAAACACATTTTTAAGTATCTCAGGAGAACGAGAAACTATAGGCTAATATACTATAGTGAGAATTTGATTCCCACTGGATACACTAATTCTAATTTTTAATTAGACAAAGACACATAAACCTACGTCTAGATTGTTGTTTACTATCAGTGGTGGAGCCATAGTTTAGAAAAGCATCAAACAATCATGTATTGCCGATTTAACTATGGAAGTTAAATATATGGCTGCTTGTGACGTAGCTAAAGAAGTTTTTTGGCTCCGTAAGTTCTTAAATGATCTAGAAATTGTTCCAGACATGGATAAACTGCTCACATTGTATTGTGATAATAGTGGTGCAGTGGCAAATTCAAGAGAACCCAGGAGCCACAAAAGAGGAAAGCATATAGATTAAAAATATCATTTGATTAGAGAGATAGTGCATCGAGGCAATGTGGAAATTTTGAAGATAACGTCGAAAAACAACCTTGTCGATCCTTTCACCAAGACATTACCTATAAAGAGATTCAAGGGACATTTGAAAGGCTTAGGTCTAAGATACATGTCTCACCTGCTTTAGGGCAAGTTAGAGATTGTTGTGATTGGTGCCCTATAAGCAATGACATTATACATATTGTTAATGTGACATTTATAAATTAGTTTGGTTGCTTATATCTATTATGAATACTTTAACAAACATCAAGAAAATTTCATGATTATTTATGTGACTATAAATTTAGCATATAAATGTTTTATGCTTAGGGATAAAATTTATAGATAATAATCTAAATAGTTCGTAATAATTAAATAAAGTTTATGATCTTTAATTAAATATTATATAAGTGTAGTCCAATCTCATTTAGAATGAAATAGTCACATATAGGCTAGTAATGTAGAGACATTAGATTGAAAGTACTTTATATAATAAGATTATATAGGACTTGACCAGATAAATTATAAATATCTAATAATCGTCTATTACAAATAGAGCATTTAAATTTATCACTGTGATGATCATATATATATAGTAGTCTTAATTCTGAGTATTTATTAGAATCTTGTTCATGACATTATATTTTTTGACTTGCGTGATAAGATTTTTCTAAATACAGATCATAACTTAGCATCTTAGAAACATGATGAAATAAATGGCTGAGAATAATATTATATAGATAAAGAATCCATTCCTTCCTTATGGAAGTTAGAAAAATAGTTTTCTTGAGTGATGATTCGAGATTTGAATAGTAGAGCACTCATTCAAAATAAGATTATGAATTAAATGTTCATTAGAGAATTGTTGGAACTCAAGGATAAAGATATAATAAGAGAGGTGAATATAAATTGAACCTAACTCTTATTATGAACTATTTATGGAGGACAGACACAAAATAGTGTACATAATGCTACTATACATTGTTATAACTTCTTAGTGATCATTTTCATATTCAGATTTGTTCATGAGAGTAGTATATGATGCCATCATATATAAATAAACATTGCATATTTTGCTATGGTATGCGAACGAGGTTACAATTATACATACTTTGGAAAGAAATTTAAATAAGCCTAAAGAGCTTCTAGTGTGTTTAATTGGTTAAGAGGCCAAGCCATTTAACTTGATGATGTGGAAAGATGCAACTAATTAAATTATTAAGATTGATGAATATAACAATTTGTTGCTTTCATTGACATTGAGTTCTTAATGTGCCTAATATCACAATGAATTATGGACAAGACTATGATAATGTTTTAGCAGCTTTGATCAAAAAAGAACTCTAAGAGCATGAAAATTATAGAAATCTGCATCTTGCTTAATAGTACATATCATAATTATTTATGGAAGCATATATGAAGGTGTGTCAATAGCATAGATTGGCTCACTCACACAAGATCACCTTTGGTGCTTAGAGTGGGAGAAAAGATGAGATGTATTGAGCTTATGGCACTAAGGAAACAAGCTAAGCAGCATTTCTTAAAAATTTCACCTTAGGAAGGGCAAAGATTAGGTTAGTATAAAGACAGACTATGGATATATGTTAATATCCCGCTATCCATATGGAGCTGTAGAATAACCAAATGCAAAATATTAACATGGCACTAAGTGTAACAAGCATATAGAGGATTTAAGTAAAGTGCAAAATGGAAATTGGACTAAGATCTACAAAAAGCAATTTAGATTAGACATATACTTCTTAAAATGAGAACACCATTGTGTTAGATGTGTAAGCCCTAAGGAGTAAAAATGTAATATATTTTTGGAGACATTTTTATTAATAAAGAATTTATTTATTATTTATACACCAAATCTTGTCCTCTTTACATTCATATTTATTGAATGTATGTTAAGCAAACAATAGTCTGAGACTATCAGTCTAAACCTTTAAGAATTGGGCATATGATGGACAGATTATGCGGAAGACACGATTCTTAAGGTGACGGTCTAAATCATAAGTTCCGTAATTGAGGGAATAAAGTTGGATGCTTTATTCATGTAAAGATTGTTATGTTGTCTATATCCCTATTGGGAGATGGTTTGTCTTGACCATCGGTAGTGGACTCAATGAATAGACACATTAGCACGTTGTCATAGGTGACGTTGTGTTGAATTAGGACATATAGTGAATTGATTTGGATTAATAATTTTGTCTTAGCAAATTAATTCACTTTAGACAATTATTTGTATGGTATCTTAATCCTGAGCTGAATAGTAGGTCCATTGTCTTGACTTATGTCTTTTGATATACCAAAGGGTGACACCCATATTTTAATAGGGGTACGCATGCCTGTACGTTGGAGGTATGACTCCAGATAGCGTAGACCTATTATTCATAGATATGGAATTCATAGCTTCTCTTTAGGAGTAGTGATATCCTCTTATATACGTTATCCTGTAATTGAAAAATTGGAGCACTCAACCATTTGGATACATAGGTGTAACCGAATGGTATACCGTCTTTGAATGGTAAGTTTTTCGATGGTGAGATAATGGAAAGTAAGATAAAAATAATCATGAAGGTAAGACAAAACTTGTCCTTAAGATGGCTATGGATAATTCTATAAGGATACGATACACTATGATATGTCATGGAGACTTAGCCATATGGGCTTTGTAATTCTATATAGTTCGAGAGTGCAGCTCCAAGCTTTTAGTGGAGTAGCATTAAGTTGATAATTGTGAAATGTATATCTAGGATATTGGATTTCATAATTATCTAGAGCTTGAACTATATAGGTCCATCAGGTCCCCTTTGTTAGCTCACAAAAATCCTGTAACAATATAGTATGTTTTTCCAATAATTGGTGACTTATGTCAGATTTATTAGATTGGTTGAAATTTGGAAGAATCAAATAATTCATGTCTATTTATCGGTTAAATTAATTTTGTGACAAAATTAATTCAAGATAAACTTATTGAATTATTGGGAGCGGTTAATTTTTGTCTGTTTATCAGTTGATTTAATTTTGAATAAATTAAATTATATTAAACTTGTAGAATTATTAAGAATTCATTTATTTTCTTGGAGATTATCTAGATAAAGTTGTTTTAATTAGATAACTTTTCTATTGGGTTATTTGAATTAAAACAGAGACTTTATCCTATAGAACCTTGGGTGAAAAATAAAATATTCGTTGAGATTTTTTATCTGCATGTCGATCCTCAGGTTCGTCTTGCTAATGGGGCAAGTTCAGCATGCAGGTTAGACAGATCGGCTTGCCTATGCACAATAAAAAGATCACGCGTTTTCACATGGATCTTATCAAATATTGATCCGAATTTGATTCTAATTCAAATTTTGAGGCATTATTTGATAAGGACTAACTCCTGGACCCAACCTCTACAAAAAGGGAGTGAGTCTCATTATTATTTAGATCAATTGAGAGATTAAGAGTGATACTCTACTGTTGAGATTCTCAAACTCCCTGAGTACTCTTGTTCATAAATCTCAAACACTAGCTTTTGGTTCTCTTAATTGGTTGGAAGGAGAGTCACCTGGAGGAAGAGCTGTACGTGTGAGTCCATACTCACTCCGATTATGGATAGAGAATAGCAAATAAGGCCAGTTGGTTGAGGCTCTTCTCGAACGTTACTTCTTTTCACAGATTACGGGAGGTCTTCAGCATTCAAAGGTTAGTAAGATCTGGTTAATTTATACATATAGCATGTCAAACTTGTGTTTTAGAAAATACTCTAATATAAAAATTTTAAAATTTCACTGTGTACTATTTTTCTAACAATTGGTGTTAGAGACATGGTTTTTTACGTAAATTTACGAGTTTGTGATCGTGCTATATGTGTAAATTATGTGAAGTTGATCTCTCCTATGCTTGAATTTAATTTTATAGAGAGTTGGCACAGGTTTCTATATAATCTTTTATGTTATCATGGATTATATAGTAAATGTTTATTGATTAATTATGGTTGATTAAATTATTTTTTAATTATTTATTAATTAATTAATTTATACTGGCTATGGTTCCTTAGAGGTTAGAATGTGTATCTAGGTTTTTCATGTAATTAGATAGCGGACTGTCATCTTTGTCTAAGAATTATTATTTAATTTTAAATTTGTAAGAATTTTATAATTGCATAATTATTCAAAGAAGACGGACTTAGAAGTGGATCTAGAAGATGGATGATGGCATCCCCAGGTGTTTCTTGAGTCTTTGATTTTATGTTTTTGAATTGTTGAAAATAAAATTGATAAATTGTATTAAAAACAGTATTTTCTAAAAAGGGTGATTTTTGCTCGGTCGGCATGCCAAGCCCTCAAGTTTGGCAGACTAATGGTTGCACATCGACAGGCCCGACTTGAGGTTCAACAGGCCGTCAGCGGGGCAAAAATCAGGTCGCTTTGGTGGCAAGATGATCTGCAAAGATCGACAAGCCAGTAGGTCATGACCGGCAGACCGATCACCCAGATCGGCTTGCCGATAAAGAGTTGAAAATTTTTTCAAAAAAGGTACAGTTTTTGGTGTAGTTTTAATTTTATGTTTGGGACAATTCTGAGAAATATTAAATTTGGATATGACTAAATATATAGAGTATTCAATCTATGCAGAATTGAAGTCTTGAAGATAGACATTACATGAAGAAGGATACAGCTTAAAGATTCAAGGATAAAGAATCAATAAAATGTTTCGATTATTCTCTTTTAATCTTTTTTTTTTTCTATTCTTTAGGGTGGAACCATAATATTATGGTTATTTATTATTATTTTGCTTGTAGCTTTGCTTGATTGCTTTGCTTGTCTGCATTATAATATGATTTGCCATGTATATTGATAACATGCCATATAGAATAGGGAGTGCCGCTCATATTAAAATTGTTCATGCATTTCTTTTTAAAATAAAACCTTGATTTCAAAAGATTGAGTAGGAGAAGGTTTTTGAAGAGAAGGCCTCCATCGTTGGTTCATAGGAAGAACATGGTAGTCTTGACCCCTAGGAAGGGATTTCTATCATGTACCAGATTAGATCACTGAAAGGATAAGGTGTTTTAGCGTAATATATCTTGCACATCCCCAGGTGGTGATCATAAATCAAGGATAAAATATTAAAATGATGGTTATACACTCACGAAAATTTTATTATTAACCTCCCCTAGGAGCTCTGTTAATAAAATTAATGGCCAAAGAAACGATTATTAAGATATGCTAGATCATACAGGTCCTGGATGGCATATATTGATCAGGAAGGGATCGGCGTTCCTAATTGAATTTGGCATGACTCTCCTAGGAGCTTGTTGAATTCTAAGTTAGGAATTATCGTTGTAAGGTTGTGATATTTTCAAGGTTTTGACACATAAACACATTTATATGATTGTGTTATCTTACTAAATTATTATGATATGCTTTCTTATGTTTGGTATATGATTCTTTATTGTAGATTAAAAGTATCAAAAAATGCTTTATCTTCAATACTTGACAAAAACCAATTAATTGGAGAGAATTATAATGATTGGAAACAGAACCTAGATATCGTCATTTCCTTTGAGAAACTAAAATTTGTGCTGACAACCTCTTGTCCTTCCAAGCCTACGGGAGACTCCACTAATGAGCAATTCCAAGCGTACGATCGCTGGAAAAATGCAAACGATCAGGCCCGCTGCTATGTTATGGCTAGCATGAATAACGTGCTGCAGGCTCAACCTGAAGATTATGAGACTGCGAAGCAGATCTTGGATAATCTGAAACACATGTTTCAAGGCCACGCCCTAACAAAGCGGCAAGGGTGCTTCAAAAACTCTTGAACTATAAATAGAGACCGGGGACTTCTGTAAAGGAGCACATGATGTTGGTCATGGGTTACCTCATTGAGGCACAAACCAATGGAGACGACATTGATGCTAAAACTCATATGACTATGGTATTTGAGACTCTATCAAAGGAATTTACTTGGTTTAGAGCTGCTTTTAATTTAGGCAATAGGCAGGATATAACCTTAGCAGAATTAATGAACTAGTTACAGGAGTTCAAACTACTGATCAGGTAGTCTCCTGCTGGTGGCAAGGCCAAGTTGGCGGTTGCTTTTGGTTCCAACCCCAACTCTAGGAATGGAAAAAGGCAACGAGCCAAGAATGAGAAGTCTTCTATTCCCGCTAACTACAAGAGCAAGAAGAAGAAGAATAAGAACCCAAAGAAGCTTAAGTGCTTCTTCTGTGGGAAGGTCGAACACATAAAGAAGCATTACAAGGACTTCATTTCCAAAGGAGGTGGGTGTGATCTTCTATATTTAGAAACTTGTTTAGTTAAGGATGTTGGAAACAAAGAGCGCAGCGGAATTTTAAAAAAAATTTCATCAGAGTAATTTCCAAAACACAAGTTTGACATGTTATATGCATAAATTAAACAGATCTTACCAACCTCTGTGTGCCGAAGAACCTCCGCAACCTGTGTAGAGAAGTAACGTTCCAGAAGAGCCTCAACCAACTGGTCTTCTTTGTTATTCTCTATCCACAACCGGAGTGAGTGTGGGCTCACACATACAACTCTTCCACCGGTGACTCTCCTTCCAACCAATAGAGAGAACCCAAAGCTAGTGTTCGTGATTAGTGAACAAAAGCTCTTAGGGAGTTTTCAGAAGCTCACTAGAAGAGTATCACTCATAATCTCTCAAATTGATCTCTATTGATCTTAATTAATCTGATCTCATCAGAGTAAATCATAAGACTCACTCCCTTTTTATAGCTATTGGTCCTAGGGTCAGTCCATATCAGATTAGGTCTCAAAAACTCGAAACAGAATCAAGTTCAGATCAATATCTGATAAGATCTGCGTAAAAACGCGTAATCTTATCTTCCATTGATCGGCAGGCCGAACATTCTAATCAGCAGGCCGAACATTCTGATCGGCAGGCCAAACAGGCCAGTTCGATAGGCCAAACATGTCATCCGGCAGGCCAAACTCCTGAGAAAAAATCTCCGCGAATCTTTTATTTTCCACCTGAGATTCTAAAGGATAAAGTCTCAGTTTCGATTCAAATAACCCAATAGAGAAGTTATCTGATCAAAACAAATTTATCAAGATAATCTCTAAGAAAATAAATCAATTCACAATAATTCTACAAGTTTATCTTGTTCTAATTTGTTCAAAATTAAAACAATCGATAAACAGACAAGAATTATCTGATCGCAATAATTCAACGAGTTTATCTTGAACTAATTTCTTACAAAATTAATTCAACCGATAAACAGACATGAAATATTTGATTCTTACAAATTTTAAACCAATCTGATAAATCCGACATAAGTCACCAATTATTGGAAAAGCACGTCGTGTCGTTACAGGATTTTATGAGCTAGCAAAGGGGACGAAAATGGACCTATAAAGTTCAAGCTCATGATAATTATGAAACCCAATATCCCAAATATACATTTCAGAATTATCAACTCCAACGCCACTCCACTAAAAGCTTGGAGCTGCACTCTCGAACTTTATAGAATTACGAAGCTCGTGTAGCTAAGTCTCCATGACATATCATAGTGTATCGCATCCCCATATGATCATCCATAATCAGCTTAAGGATAAGTTCTGTCTTACCGTCCCGATTATTTTTATCTTACTTTCCATTGTCTCACCATTAGAAAACTTACCATCCAAAGATAGTATACCATTCGGTCACACCTATGTATCCAAATGGTTGAGCGCTCCAGTTTTCCAATTATAGGACAACGCATATAAGAGGATATCATTACTCCTAAAGAGGAGCTATGGATTTCATATCTATGAATAACAAGTCTACGCTATCAAGAGTCATGCCTCCAACGTACCGGTATGCATACCACTATTGAGATGTGGGTGTCATCCTTTGGCACATCAAAAGACACAAGTCGAGACAACGGGCCCACTATTCATCTCAGGATTAAGATACAATACAAATGACTATCTAAAGTGAATCGATTTGCCAAGACAGAATTATTAATCCAAATCAATTCACTTTATGTCCCGATCCAACACGTCGTCACCTATGACAGCGCGCCAATGTTTCTATTCATGGAGTCCAACTCCGATGGTCAAGACAAACCATCTCCCAAAAGGGATATAGACAACATAACAATCTTTACATGAATAAAGCGCCCAACTTTATTCCCTTGATTGCGGATCGTATGTTTTAGACCGTCACCTTAAGAATCGTGTCTTCCGCATAATTAGTCCATCATATCCCCAATTCTTAAGGTTTAGACTGACAGTCTCAGATTACTGTTTGCTTATCATACATTCTACAAATATGAACGTAAAGAGGACAAGATTTGGTATATATAAATGAATAAATTCTTTATTGATAAAAATGTCTCCAAAAACGTATTACATTTTTACTCCATAGTGCATACATGTCTAACAATCTCCCACTTGCACTAAGTGAGTAAATACAACAAATTTCGCATCCCCATAGCTTCCACACGCCTCTCGAAGACTCTCCTAGTAAGTGTCTTCGTAAATGGATCAGCTAAATTGCCCTTTGACGTGATCTTGCATACCGTGACATGCCCGCCCTCAACGAAGTCCTTTATCACATGATACTTCCGATCAATATGCTTACTCTTCTTGGGAAATCTTGGTTCCTTAGCATTAGCTACCGTCGCATTGTTATCATAGTACAGTGATACCGCTTTATCCATACCAGGAACTACCTCAAGATCCCAAAGGAACTTGCGGAGACACACTGCTTCTTTCGAAGCATCACTAGCCGCCACATATTCGGCCTCCGTCGTTGAATCCGAAGTGCAATCTTGCTTCGCACTTCTCCAACTGATGGCACCGCCACCCAGAGTCAACACAAGCCCCAAAGTCGATTTCCTAGAATCCAGACAGGATTGAAAATCCGAATCAGTGTATCCTAGAGGAGTTAAATCCTCACCCGAATACACAAGCATATACCCTTGAGTCCTTCTTAGGTACTTGAAAATATGCTTTACCGCAACCCAATGGTTCGGTCCTGGATCCGCCTAAAATCAACTTACAATCCCGACCGCATAGCTAATATCCGATCGAGTGCAAAGTATGGCATACATGAGACTACCCACTGTCGAAGCATAAGGCACCTTCTTCATATATTCTCTTTCTTCAAAAGAATTTGGAGAGTCTTTCTTAGAAAGAGTAATTCCAGACCTAGATGGTTGCCCACCTTTCTTGGAATCATGTATTGCAAACCTCCTGAGAATTTTATCTATGTAGCCGGCCTGAGACAAAGCTATCATTTTGTTCTTCCTATCCCAAAAGATCTAGATACCGAGAACAAAATTAGCCTCACCTAAGTCCTTCATGTCAAACTGCTTGGTCAACCATCATTTGATCGATGACAACGCACCAACGTCATTGTCAATTAGTAGAATGTCATCTACATAGAGCAGTAGAAAAACCACCTTCCCATCCTTAATGTATTTGTAAACACATGGTTCATCCACATTTTGTGAGAACCCATAAGTCTTGATCACTTGATCAAATCTTATGTTCCAAGAACGAGAAGCCTGCTTAAGTCCATAAATAGACTTTAGCAGCTTACAAACTTTACCCTCTTGACCCGTGACCTTGAACCTGTCTGGTTGTTCCATATAAATGGACTCATCAAGATAGCCATTTAGAAAAGCCGTCTTGACATCCATCTGCCAAATCTCATAGTCGAGAGCGGCAGCTATGGACAAGAGAATCCGAATGGACTGAAGCATGGCTACAGGCAAAAAGGTTTCCTCATAATCGATTCCTTCCTTTTGCGTATAACCCTTAGCTACCAGTCTAGCCTTAAAGGTTTCGACCTTTCCATCTACTCCTCTTTTCCTCTTGTAGATCCACTTACAGCCTATGGGTTTTACCCCTTCGGGAAGATCCACAAGTTCCCAGACCTGATTAGTCTCCATAGACTTCATCTCAATGTTTACGGCCTCTGTCCAGAGTCCTGAATCAACATCCTCCATAGCTTCTACGTAAGTATAAGGATCCCTGTCATGTTCATCCGGTTCAGCCAAGAAGACCTCCCCATTGAACATACACCTCTCAGGTTGACGCCCGATCCTCCCACTACGCCGAAGCCCTTGAGGTTGTTGTTCAGGTTTGTTTGGTTTTTCTACACCGATCGGAATGGTTTCGTTCAAAACCTCCAGAGTGAACGAATCACCCCTTAACTCCTCAAGCACCACTTTGCTTTGAGGTTTAAAGTCGTCCATGTAACTCTCCTCAAGGAAAGTTGCTTTAGTTGAAACCACGACTTTATTTTCCTTTGGGTTATAAAAATAACCCCCTTTAGTCCCTTTTGGATATCCTACAAACACAAAAACTTTCGAACGTGCTTCCAACTTATTCGGATCCTTAAACAGGACATGAGCTGACATCCCCATATGCGAATATGGTTTAAGGATGTCTTCCGTCTTGTCCACAACTCGTGAGAAGTTTTAGGGACCGATTTTGAAGGCACATTGTTCAAAAGATAACATGTGGTTTGTAGTGCATATCCCCAAAAGGATAAAGGCAATGATGAATAATTCATCATGGACCTAATCATGTCCAACAAAGTCCTATTCCTTCTATTCGCTATGCCATTCTGCTGCGAAGTGCCCGACGCAGTCAAATGGGATAAAATCCTATTCTCTAACAAGTGTCCCAAGAACTCATCAGAAAGGTATTCCCCACCTCGATCAGATCGAAGTGCCTTTATGGGTCTACCCAATTGCTTTTCCACTTCAGCCTGAAACTCCCTAAACTTATCATAAGTTTCGCTTTTGTGATGCATTAGGTACACACACCCATATCTTGAGTAATCGTCAATAAAAGTGACGAAGTACTCATACCCTCCTCGTGCCCGGATGTTCATCGGCCCGCAAACATCACTATGCACAAGTTCTAGAACCCCTTCGGCCCTATTGCCCTTAGATCCGTATGGTCTTTTGGTCATTTTACCCTCCAAACAAGACTCACATTGAGGTATAGATTCCACCTTTAAGTGACTTAAAGGTCCATCCCTTACCAACCTTTGAATCCTATTCAGGTTAATATGGCCAAGGCGTAAATGCCAAAGATAAGCCTTATTATAATGAGAAGTTTTAAGTCTTTTTGAGTTATTTTCATTTATCTCAGCATTAAGCAATAAGTCCATCGTAGGTTTGATAAAGTATAGATTATTTTGCATCCATCCAGAACAAATAAAAGATTTGTTTTTACGAATCACAACTTTTTCATTAAAAGATACCACGTAGGAGTCTTTAAATAAAGAAGATACATAAATTAAATTCCTTTTAAATTTAGGAACATAAAAACAATCTTGCAAAATTAAATTCCTATAATTATCAAAATAAAGATGGACATCTCCCACTGCTTCCGCTAAGACCAAGGATCCATCGGCCATCCGAAGCGTTAGGTCTTCACACAGTAGACTTCTCGTTTCATTGAATCCCTACAGAGAAACACAAACATGATTAGTTGCATCGGAATCTATGACCCAGATGTCACTGGATTCCTCAACCAAACATGGTTCTAAATATAGAAGATCACACCTACCTCCCTTGGAAAGGAAGTCCTTGCAATGCTTCTTTATATACCCGACCTTACCACAGAAGAAGCACTTAAGCTTCTTTGGGTTCTTCTTCTTCTTCTTGCTCTTGGTAGTAGCAGGAATAGAAGACTTCCCACTCTTGGCCCGTTGCTTCTTTCCATTCCCAGAGTTAGGATTGGAACTAGAAGCAGCTACCACGTTGGCCTCACCCCCAGCAGGAGACTCCCTAATCAGCAGTTCAGACTCCTGTAACTATTTCATCAGTTCTGTAAAGGTCATATCCCGTCTATTACTTAAATTAAAAGTAGCTCTAAACAAAATAAATTCCTTAAACAGAGTCTCAAAGACCATAGTCATCTGAGTTTTAGCATCGATGTTGGCTCCATTGGTTTGAGCCTCAACGAGGTAACCCATGACCAACATCATGTGCTCCTTTACAGATGTCCCCAGTCTCTGTCTACAGTTTAAGAGTTTTCGAAGCACCCCTTGCCGCTTTGTTATGGCCTGGCCTCTAAACATGTCCTCAAGATTATCCAAGATCTGCTTCACAGTCTCATAATCCTGATGTTGAGCCTGCAGCACGTTGTTCATGCTAGCCATAACATAGCAGCAGGCCTGATCATTAGCATCTTTCCAGCGGTCGTACGCTTGAAATTGCTCATTCCTTGAGTCTCCCGTAGGCTCGGGAGGACAAGGGGTTGTCAATATATATTTCAATTTCTCAAAGGATAGGACGATGTCCAGGTTTTATTTCCAATCGTTATAATTCTCACTGGTTAATTGGTTTTTGTCAAGTATCGATGATAAAGTGTTTTTAGACATTTTAAATCTACAATAAAGAATCATATACCAAACATAAGCAAACATATATAATAATTAAGTAAGATAACACAATCATGTAAAATTATACAAATGTGTTTATGTGTCAAAACCTTGAAAATATCACAACCTTACAACGATAATTCCCAACTCAGAATTTAACAAGCTCCTAGGGGAGTCATACCAAATTCAATCAGGAACACGGATCCCCTCCTGATTAATATATGCCATCTAGGACCCGTATGATAAAATTAACTTTGGCCATTAACTTTATTAACAGAGCTCCTAGGGGAGGTTAATAATAAAATTAACGTGAGTGTATAACCACCGTTTCAATATTTTATCCATGATTTATAATCACCACCTAGTTGTGTGCAACCATAAATCATACTAAAATACCTTATCCTTTCTGAGATCCAATCTGGTACATGATAGAAATCCCTTCATAGGGGTCGGGACCACCATGTTCTTCCTATGGACCAAAGATGGAGGCCTTAGGTCCTCTCTTCGAAAACCTTCTCCCACTCAATCTTTTGAAGTCAAGGTTTTATTTTAAAATCATGCATGAACAATTTTAATATGAGCGGCACTCCCTATTCTATATGACATATTTTCAATATACATGGTAAATCATACTATAATGCAGACAAGCAAAGCAATCAACCAAAGCTACAAGCAAAATAATAATAACCGTAATATTATGGTTCCACCCTAGAGAATAGAAAACTAAGATTACAAGAGAATAATCGAGACATTTATCGATTCTTCATCCTTGAATCCTCAAGCTGTATCCTTCTTCATGTAATATCCATCTTCAAGTCTTCAATCCCGTATGAATCGAATACTTCATATTTTCGGTCATATCCAAATTTAATTTTTTTCAGTATCGTCCCAAAAATAAAATTAAAACTGCACCAAAAAAATTGCACCTTTTCTGGACACTCAGCAGCTTTCGGTCGACAGGCCGATCTTGGTGATCGGCCTGCCGATCATGAAGGTTTGGCCTGCCGAACATGAAGGTTCGGCCTGCCGATCATGAAGGTTTGGCCTGCAGGCAGAGCATCAAAATTTCTGCCCCACTGTCAGCCTGCCGGACCACATGTCCGGCCTGCCGAACTGTGAGGTCTGGCATGCCGACCGAGCAGAAAACCCTCAGTCCAGAAAATACAATTTTAATGTAAGTCATCAATTTTATTTTCAATAATTCAAAAACCTAAAATTAGAGACTCAGGAAACACCTAGAGGCACCATCATCAATCTTTAAGATCCAACTTCTCATTCTGTCTTCTCCGAATAATTATTTAATTACAAAATTCTTACAAATTTAAAATTAAATAACAATTCCTAGACAGAGATGATAGTCCGCCATCTAATTACATGAAAAACCTAGATACACATTCTAACCTCTAAGGAACCATAACCGGTATTAATTAATTAATAAATAATTAAACGATGATTTAATCAATCATAATTAATTAATAAACATTCACCACATAATCCATGAAAACATATATATTACATAGAAACCTAGAGTGCCATCTCTCTATAAAATTCATGTCAAGCATAGGAGAGATTAAGATCACAAAATTTATGCATATAACATGTTCACAAACTTGCAAATTTATGTAAAAACCTCGGCTCTGATACCAATTGTTGGAAACAAAGTGCGCAGCGGAATTTTAAAAAAAAATTTATCAGAGTAATTTCCAAAACACAAGTTTGACATGTTATATGTATAAATTAAACAGATCTTACTAACCTCAGTGTGCCGAAGAACCTCCGTAACCTGTGTAGAGAAGTAACGTTCCAGAAGAGCCTCAACCAACTGGTCTTCTTTGCTATTCTCTATCCACAACCGGAGTGAGTGTGGGCTCACACGTACAGCTCTTCCACCGGTGACTCTCCTTCCAACCAATAGAGAGAACCCAAAGCTAGTATTCATGATTAGTGAACAAAAGCTCTCAGGGAGTTTTCAGATGCTCACTAGAAGAGTATCACTCTTAATCTCTCAAATTGATCCCTATTGATCTTAGTTGATCTGATCTCATCAGAGTAAATCATAAGACTCACTCCCTTTTTATAGCTATTGGTCCTGGGGTCAGTCCATATCAGATTAGGTCTGAAAAACTCGAAACAGAATCAAGTTCGGATCAATATCTGATAAGATCCACGTAAAAATGCATAATCTTATCTTCCCCTGATCGACGGGCCGAACATGTCATCTGGCAGGCCGAACTCTCGAGAAAAAATCACCGCAAATCTTTTATTTTTCACCTGAGATTCTAAAGGATAAAGTCTTAGTTTTGATTCAAATAACCCAATAGAGAAGTTATCTGATCAAAACAAACTTTATCAAGATAATCTCTAAGAAAATAAATCAATTCACAATAATTCTACAAGCTTATCTTGTTCTAATTTGTTCAAAATTAAAACAACCGATAAACAGACAAGAATTATCTGATCGCAAAAATTCAACAAGTTTATTTTGAACTAATTTCTTACAAAATTAATTCAACTGATAAACAGACATGAATTATTTGATTCTTACAAATTTTAAATCAATTTGATAAATCTGACATAAGTCACCAATTATTGGAAAAGCACGCCGTGTCGTTACAGGATTTTATGAGCTAGAAAAGGGGACCAAAATGGACCTATAAAGTTCAAGCTCATGATAATTATGAAACCCAATATCCCAGATATACATTTCACAATTATCAACTCCAACGCTACTCCACTAAAAGCTTGGAGCTGGACTCTCGAACTTTATAGAATTACGAAGCTCGTGTAGCTAAGTCTCCATGACATATCATAGTGTATCGCATCCCCATATGATCATCCATAATCAGCTTAAGGACAAGTTCTGTCTTACCTTCTCGATTATTTTTATCTTACGTTCCATTGTCTTACCATTAGAAAACTTACCATCCAAAGATAGTATACCATTCGGTCACACCTATGTATCCAAATGGTTGAGCGCTCCAGTTTTCCAATTACAGGACAACACATATAAGAGGATATCATTACTCCTAAAGAAGAGCTATGGATTCCAAATCTATGAATAACAAGTCTACGCTATCAAGCGTCATACCTCCAACGTACCGGTATGCATACCACTATTGAGATGTGGGTGTCATCCTTTGGCACATCAAAGGACACAAGTCGAGACAACGGGCCCACTATTCTTCAAAGGATTAAGATACAATACAAATGACTGTCTAAAGTGAATCGATTTGCTGAGACAGAATTATTAATCCAAATCAATTCACTTTCTATCTCGATCTAACACGTCGTCACCTATGACAACGCGTCAATGTTTCTATTCATGGAGTCCAACTCCGATGGTCAAGACAAACCATCTCCCGAAAGGGATATAGACAACATAACGATCGTTATATGAATAAAGCGCCCAACTTTATTCCCTTGATTGCGGATCATATGTTTTAGACCGTCACCTTAAGAATCGTGTCTTTCGCATAATCAGTCCATCATATGCCCAATTCTTAAGGTTTAGACTTACAGTCTCAGACTACTATTTGCTTATCATACATTCAACAAATATGAACGTAAAGAGGACAAGATTTGGTGTATATAAATGAATAAATTCTTTATTGATAAAAATGCCTCCAAAAACGTATTACATTTTTACTCCTTAGGGCATACATGTCTAACAAAGGAATCCAGTGACTTTTAGGTCATAGATTCCGATGCAACTAATCATGTTTGCATTTCTCTGCAGGGGTTCAAAGAAACAAGAAGTCTGCTTCATGAAGACTTCACGCTTCAGATGGATGATAGATCCTTGGTCTTAGCGAAAGCAGTGGGAGATGTCCATCTTTACTTTGATAATTATAGGAATTTAATTTTGTGAGATTGTTTTTATGTTTCTAAATTTAAAAGGAATTTAATTTTTGTAGCTTGTTTATTTAAAGACTCCTATTTGGTTTCTTTTAATAATAAAGTGGTGATTCGTAAAAATAAATCTTTTATTTGTTTTGGATGGATGTAAAATAATCTACATTTTATCAAACCTAAGATGGACTTACTTCTTAATTCTGAGATGAATGATAATAATTGTAAAAGACTTAAAACTTCTTACTCTAATAAGACTTAACTTTGGCATTTGCGCCTTAGTCATATTAACCTGAATAGGATTCAAAGGCTGGTAAGGGATGGACCTTTAAGTCACTTAAAATTGGAATCTATACCTCAATGTGAATCTTGTTTGGAGGGTAAAATGACCAAAAGACCATTCGGGTCTAATGGCAATGGAGCCGAAGGGGTTCTAGAATTTGTGCATAGTGATGTTTGCGGACCAATGAACATCTAGGCACGAGGAGGGTATGAGTACTTTGTCACTTTTACTGACGATTACTCAAGGTATGGGTATGTGTACCTGATGCACCACAAAAGCGAAACATTTGACAAGTTTCGGGAGTTTTGGGCTAAAGTGGAAAAATAATTAGGTAGACCCATAAAGGTACTTTAATTCGATCGAGGTGGAGAATACCTTTCAGATGAGTTTTTGGGACACTTATTAGAGAATGGGATTTTATCTCATTTGACTGTTCCAAGCATTCTACAGTAAAATGGCATAGTGGAGAGAAGGAATAGGACTTTATTAGACATGGTAAGGTCCATGATGAGTTATTCATCATTACCTTTATCCTTTCGGGGATATACACTACAAACCGCATGTTATCTTTTGAACAATGTGCCTTCAAAATTGGTCCCTAAAACTCCTCATGAGTTTTGGATGGGCAAGAAGGCATCCTTAAACCATATTCGCATATGGGGATTTCTGGCTCATGTCTTATTTAAGGATACAAATAAGTTGAAAGCACATATGGAAGTTTACGTGTTTGTAGGATACCCAAAAAGGACTAAAGGGGGTTATTTCTATAACCCAAAGGAAAATAAAGTCGTGGTTTCAACTAATGCAAATTTCTTCGAGGAAAGTTACATGGACAACTTTAAACCTCAAAGCAAAGTGGTGCTTGAGGAGTTAAGGAGTGATGCAATCACTTTGGAGCTTCTGAATGAAACCGTTTTGATCAGTGTTGAAAGACCAAATGAACCTGAAGAACGACCCAAGGGGCTTCAACATAGTAGGAGGATCGAGCATCAACCCGAGAGGTATATGTTCAATAGTGAGGCCTTCTTGGCTGAACCAGATGAACATGACAGGGATCCTTATACTTACGTGAAAGTTAAGGAGGATGTTGATTCGAAACTCTAGACAGAGGCCATGATCACGGAGATGAAGTCCATAGAGACTAATCAAGTCTAGGAGCTTGTGGATCTTCCCAAAAGGGTAAAACCCATAGGGTGTAAGTGGATGTACAAGAGGAAAAGAGGAGTGGATAGAAAGCTCAAAACCTTTAACTGGTAGCTAAGGGTTAAACACAAAAGGAAGGAATTGATTATGAGGAAACCTTTTCGCCTGTAGCCATGCTTAAGTCCAACTGAGTTCTCTTGTCCATAGCTGCCACTCATGACTACGAGATTTGGCAGATGGATGTCAAGATGGCTTTTCTAAATGGCTATCTTGATGAGTCCATTTATATGGAATAACTAGAAGGGTTCAAGGTCAAGGGTCAAGAGGGTAAGGATTGTAAGTTGCTAAAGTCAATTTATGGACTTAAGTACGCTTCCCGTTTTTATAACATAAGATTTGATCAGGTAATCAAGACTTATAGGTTCTCACAAAATGTGGATGAGCCATGTGTTTACAAACACATTAAGAATGAGAAGGTGGTTTTTTTACTGCTCTATGTAGATGACATTTTGCTAATTGGCAATGACATTGGGGCATTGTCATCAGTCAAATTATGGTTGACCAAGCAGTTTGATATGAAGGACTTGGGCGAGGCTAATTTTGTTCTTAGTATCTAGATCTTTGGGGATAGGAAGAACAAAATGATAGCTTTGTCCCAGGCCAGCTACGTAGATAAAATTCTCAGGAGGTTTGCAATGTAGGATTCCAAGAAAGTTGGGCAACCATCTTGGTTTGGAATTACTCTTTCTAAGAAAGACTCTCCAAAGTCTGACGAAGAAAGAGAATACATGAAGAAGCTGCCTTATGCTTCGGCAGTGGGTAGTTTCATGTATGCCATGCTTTGCACACAATCGAATATTTGTTATGCAGTCAGGATTATAAGTCGATTTCAGGCAGATCTAGGACCAAACCATTGTGTTGCGGTAAAGCATATTTTCAAGTACCTAAGAAGGACTCTAGGGTATATGCTTATGTATTTTGGTAAGGACTTAACTCCTCCAGGATACACTGGCTTGGATTTTCAATCCTGTCTGGATTCGAGGAGATCGACTTCTGGGTCTGTGTTTACTCTAAGCGACGGTGCCATCAGTTTGAGAAGTGTGAAGTGAGATTGCACTTTGAATTCAACAATGGAGGCCGAGTATGTGGCAGCTAGTGATGCTTCGAAAGAAACAGTGTGGCTCCACAAGTTCCTTGGGGATCTTGAAGTAGTTCCTGGTATTGATAAGACGGTATCACTATACTATGATAACAGTGCGACGGTAGCTAATGCTATGGAACCAAGATTTCACGAGAAGAGTAAACATATTGATCGGAAGTATCATGTGATAAAGGACTTCATCGAGGGCGGGCATGTCACAGTGTGCAAAATCGTATAAGAGGACAATTAGTTGATCCATTGTCGAAGACACTTACTTGGAGAGTCTTCAAGAGGCATGTGGAAGCTATGGGGATGCAAGATTTGTCATATTTACTTGTTTACTGCAAGTGGGAGATGTTGGAAAAATAGTACGTAGCGGAATTTTAAAAAAATTTATATCACAGTATTTTCCAAAACACAAGTTTGACATGCCATATGCATAAATTAACTAGATCTTACTAACCTTTGAATGCCGAAGAACTCCCACAATCTGTGAAGAGAAGCAACGTTCTAGAAGAGCCTTAACCAACTAGTCTTCTTTGTTATTCTCTATCCACGATCAGAGTGAGCGTGGGCTCACACGTACAGCTCTTCCTCTAGGTGACTCTCCTTCCAACCAATTGAGAGAGCGCAAAGCTAGTGTTCGTGATTTGTGATCGAGAGCACTTAGGGAGTTTTAGATTCTCACCAGCTGAGTATCTCTCTTAATCTCTCAATTGATCAAATAACTTATGTGACTTACTCCCTATTTATAGAGGTTGGGTCTAGGGTCAGTCGTTATTAGATTAGGTGTCAAAAATTCAAAGCAGAATCAAATTTAGATCAATATCTGATAAAATCTGTGTGAAAATGCATAATCTTTTTTTTTGCGCATCAGTAGGCCGAACTTGCCCCATCGACAGGCCAAACTTGAGGATCGACATGCCAAACTGTCGAAAATAGATCTAAGCAAATCTTTTATTTTTCACCCGAGATTCTGTAAGATAAAGTCTCAGTTTTAATACAAATAACCTAATAGAGAAGTTATCTAATTAAAACAACTTTATCTAGATAATCTCTAGGAAGATAAATGAATTCCTAATAATTCTACAAGTTTATCTTGATTTAATTTATTCAAAATTAAATCAACTGATAAACAGACAAGAATTATCCGATCCCAATAATTCAACAAGTTTATCTTGAATTAATTTTATCAGAAAATTAATTCAACTAATAAACAAACATGAATTATTTGATTCTTTTGAATTTCAACCAATCTAATATATCTGACATAAGTCACCAGTTATTGGAAAAGCACGTTGTATCGTTACAGGATGTTGTAACCTAGTAAAGAGGACCAAATGGATCTATATAGTTTAAGCTCTTGATAATTACAAAACCCAATATCCTAGATATACATTTCATAATTATCAACTCCAACACTACTCCACTAAAATCTTGGAGCTGCACTCTCGAACTACATAGAATTACGAAGCCCGTATAGCTAAGTCTCCATGACATATCATAGTGTATCGTATCCCCATAGGATTATCCATAACCAGCTTAAGGACAAGTTCTGTCTTACCTTCCCAATTATTTTTATCTTACATTCCATTATCTCACCATCGGAAAACTTACCATCCAAAGACAATATACCAATCAGTTACACGTATGTACCCAAAATGTTGAGCATTATAGCTTTTCAATTACAAGATAACGCATACCAAGAGGATATCACTACTCCTAAAGAGGAGCTATGGATTCCATATGTATGAATAACAGGTCTACGCCATCAAAAGTCATGCCCCCAACGTACCGGCATGCATACCACTATTAAGATGTAGGTGTCACCCTTTGGTACATCAAAAGACATAAGTCAAGACAATGAGCCCACTATTCATCTCAAGATTAAGATACATTATAAATAATTGTCTAAAGTGAATCGATTTGCCAATCAGAATTATTAATCCAAATCTATTCACTTTATGTCCCGATCCAACACATCGTCACCTATGACAACGTGCCAATGTTTCTATTCATGGAGTCCACCTCTGATGGCCAAGACAAACCATCTCCCAATAGGGGTAGAGACAACATAACAATCTTTACATGAATAAAGCGCCCAACTTTATTCCTTCAATTGCAGATCTTATGATTTAGACCATCACTTTAAGAATCATGTCTTTCGCATAATCTGTCCATCATATGCCCAATTCTTAAAGGTTTAGACCGATAGTCTTAGACTTTTGTTTGCTTAACATATATTCAACAAATATGAACGTAAAAAGGACAACAATTGGTATATAAACAATAAATAAATTTTTTATTGATAAAAATGCCTCCAAAAACTTATTACATTTTTACTCCTTAGGGCATACATGTCTAACAATCTCCCACTTGCACTAAGTGAGTAAATATGACAAATCTCGCATCCCCATAGCTTCCACATGCCACTCGAGGACTCTCCCAGTAAGTGTCTTCATAAATGGATCAGCTAAATTGTCCTCTAACGTGATCTTACACACCGTGACATGTCCGTCTTCAACGAAGTCCTTTATCACATGATACTTTTGATCAATATGCTTACTCTTCTTGTGAAATCTTGGTTCCTTAGATTAGCTACCGTCGTACTGTTATCACAGTACTATGATACCTCCTTATCCATACCAAGAACTACCTCAAGAACTACCTCCTTATCCATATCGAAGCATCACTAGCTGTCACATATTCGGCCTCCATCGTTGAATCCAAAGTGCAATCTTGCTGGACACTTCTCCAACTGATGCCACCTCTGCCCAGAGTAAACACAAAACCCAAAGTCGATTTCCCAGAATCCAAATAGGATTGAAAATCTAAATTAGTATATCCTAAAGGAGTCAAGTTCTTACCCAAATATACAAGCATATACCCTCGATTCCTTCTTAGGTACTTGAAAATATGCTTTATCGTAACCCAATGGTTTGGTCGTAGATCCGCCTGAAATCCATTTACAATCCCGACCACATAACAAATATCCTGTCTTGTGTAAAGCATGGCATACATAGGACTACCCATTGCCGAAGCATAAGGCACATTCTTTATGTATTCTCTTTCTTCCTCAGACTTTGGAGAGTCTTAGAAAGAGTAATTCTAGACCTAGATGGTTGCCCACCTTTCTTGGAATCTTGCATTACAAATCTCTTAAGAATTTTATCTATATAGCTAGCCTAGGACAAAGCTATCATTTTGTTCTTTCTATCCCAAAAGATCTGGATACCGAGAACAAAATTAGCCTCACCCAAGTCTTTCATGTCAAACTACTTGGTCAACCATGATTTGACTATTGACAATGCCCCAATGTTATTGCCAATTAGCAGAATGTCATCTACATAGAGCAGTAGAAAAACCACCTTCCTATCCTTAATGTGTTTGTAAACACATGTCTCATCCACATTTTGTGAGAACCTACAAGTCTTGATCACCTAACCAAATCTTATGTTCCACACACGAAAAGCCTGCTTAAGTCCATAAATTGACTTTAGCAGCTTACAAACCTTACCCTCTTGACCCTTGACCTTGAACCCATCTGGTTGTTCGATATAAATGGACTCATCAAGATAGCCATTTAGAAAAACCGTCTTAACATCGATCTACAAAATCTCATAGTCAAGAGTGGCAGCTATGGACAAGAGAATCCAGATGGACTTAAGCATGGCTATAGGCAAAAAGGTTTCCTCATAATTGATTCCTTCCTTTTGCGTGTAACCCTTAGCTACTAGTCTAGCCTTAAAGGTTTCGACCTTTCCATCCACTCTTGTTTTCCCCTTGTAGATCCACTTACACCCTATGGGTTTTACCCCTTCGGGAAGATCCACAAGCTCCCAAACCTGATTAGTCTCCATAGACTTCATCTTTGTGTTCATGGCCTCTATCCAGAGTGTTGAATCAACATCCTCCATAGCCTCTGCGTAAGTATAAGGATCCCTGTCATGTTCATCCGGTTCAGCCAAAAAGACTTTCCCATTGAACATATACCTCTTAGGTTGACGCCCGATCCTCCCACTATGCCGAAGCCCTTTAGGTTGTTGTTCAGATTCGTTTGGTTTTTCTACATTGATCAGAACGGTGAGTGATCGGATCACTTCTTAACTCCTCAAGCACCACTTTGCTTCAAGGTTTAAAGTCGTCCATGTAACTCTCCTCAAGGAAAGTTGCATTAGTTGAAACCACGAATTTATAGAAATAACCCCCTTTAGTCCCTTTTGGATATCCTACAGACACGCAAGCTTTTGAACGTGCTTCCAACTTATTTGCATCCTTAAATAGGACATGAGCCGGACATCCCTGTATGCAAATATGGTTTAAGGATGTCTTCCTACCCATCCACAACTCGTGAAGAGTTTTAAGGACTGATTTTGAAGGCACATTGTTCAAAAGATAACATGTTGTTTGTAGTGCATATCCCAAAAGGATAAATGCAATGATGAATAACTCATCATGGGCCTTATCATGTCTAATAAAGTCCTATTCCTTCTCTCCGCTATGTCATTCTACTGCGGAGTGCCTGGTACAGTCAAATGGGATAAAATCCCATTCTCTAATAAGTGTCCTAAGAACTCTTTAGAAAGGTATTCTCCACCTTGATCGGCTCGAAGTACCTTTATGGGTCTACCTAATTGCTTTTCCACTTCAGCCGAAACTCCCTAAACTTGTCAAAAGTTTCGCTTTTATGGTGCATCAGGTACACATACCCATACCATGAGTAATCGTCAATAAAAGTGACAAAGTACTCATACCCTCCTCATGCCCGGATGTTAATTGGTCCGTATACAAGTTATGCACAAGTTCTAGAACCCCTTTGGCCCTATTGCCCTTAGACACGAATGGTCTTTCGGTTATTTTATCCTCTAAACAAGATTCACAATGCAGTATAGATTCCACCTTTAACTGACTTAAAGGTCCATCCCTTACAAACCTTTGAATCCTATTCAGGTTAATATGACCAAGGTGCAAATGCCAAAGATAAGTCTTATTAGAGTGAGAAGTTTTAAGTCTTTTAGAGTTATTATCATTAATCTTAGCATTAAGTAGTAAGTCCATCTTAGGTTTGATAAAATATAGATTATTTTGCATCCATCTAGAACAGATAAAAGATTTGTTTTTGCGAATCACCACTTTATCATTAAAAGAAATCAAACAAGAGTCTTTAGATAAACAAGCTACAAAAATTAAATTCCTTTCACATTTAGGAACATAAAAACAATCTCACAAAATTAAATTCCTATAATTATCAGAGTAAAGATGGGCGTCTCCCACTGCTTCTGCTAAGACCAAGGATCCATCACCCATCCAAAGCATGAAGTCTTTATATAGCATACTTCTCGTTTCTTTGAACCCCTACAGAGAAACACAAACATGATTAGTTGTACTGGAATCTATGACCCAAATGTCACTGGATTCCTCAACCAAACAAATTTTTAAATACAGAAGATCACACCTGCCTCCTTTGGAAAAGAAGTCCTTGCAATGCTTCTTGATGTGCCCGACCTTCCCACAGAAGAAGCACTTAAGCTTCTTCTCTTCTTCTTCCTTTTCTTGCTCTTGGTGCTAGCAGGAATAAAAGACTTCCCATTCTTGGCCCGTTGCTCTTTCCATTCCCAGAATTGAGATTGGAACCAGAAGCAGCTACCATATTGGCCTCTCCACCCGCAGGAGACTCCCTAATCAGTAGTTCGAACTCCTGTAACTGTTTCATTAATTCTGTTAAGGTCATATCCTGCCTATTGCTTAAATTAAAAGTAGCTCTAAATGGAATAAATTCCTTTGATAGAGTCTCAAAGACCATAGTCATCTAAGTTTCAGCATCGATGTTGGCTCCATTGGTTTGATCCTTAGCGAGGTAACCTATGACCAACATCATGTGCTCCTTTACAGATGTCCCCAATCTCTGCTTATAGTTAAGAAGTTTTTGAAGCGCCCCTTGCCACTTTATTATGGCCTGGCCTCCAAACATATCTTCAAGATTATCCAAGATCTGCTTCACAGTCTCATAATCTTCATGTTAAGCCTACAACACGTTATTCATGCTAGCCATAACATAGCAGCGGGCCTAATCATTTGCATCTTTCCAATGATCGTACAGTTGGAATTGCTCATTAACGGAATGTCCCATAGACTCGAGAGGGCAAGGGGTTGTCAGTACAAATTTTAGTTTCTCAAAGGAAATGACGATATCCAGGTTCTGTTTCCAATCATTATAATTCTCTCCAATTAATAGGTTTTTGTCAAGTATCAAAGATAAAGAATTTTTAGACATTTTTTAATCTACAATAAAGAATCATATACCAAACATAAGCAAACATACAATAATAATTTAGTAAGATAACACAATCATGTAAAAACATACAAATGTGTTTATGTGTCAAAACCTTGAAAATATCACAACCTTACAACAATAATTCTTAACTCAGAATTCAACAAGCTCCTAGGGGAGTCATGCCAAATTCAATTAGGAACACAGATCCCCTCTTGATTAATATATGCCATCCAGGACCTGTATGATACAGCATGTATTAATAATCATTTCTTTGGCCATTAATTTTATTAACAGAGCCCCTAAAGGAGGTTAATAATAAAATTAACATGAGTGTATAACTATCGTTTCAATATTTTATCCATGATTTATAATCACCACCTAGGAGTGCAACCATAAATCTTGCTAAAATATCTTATCCTCTCAGAGATCCAATCTAGTACTTGATAGAAATCCCTTCCTAGTGGTTGGGACCACTATGTTCTTCCTATGGACCAACAATGAAGGCTGTAGGTCCTCTCTTCAAAAACCTTCTCCCACTCAATCTTTTGAAATCAAGGTTTTATTTTAAGAATGTGCATGAACAATTTTAATATGAGTGGTACTCCCTATTCTATCTGACATGTTATCAACACATATGTCAAATCATATTATAATGCAGACAAGCAAAGCAATCAAGCAAAGCTACAAGCAAAATAATAATAACCGTAATATTATGGTTCCATCCTAAAGAATAGAAAACAAAGATTACAAGAGAATAATCGAAACATATTATCGACTCTTCATCCTTGAATTCTCGGGTTGTATCCTTCTTCATGTAATGTCCATCTTCAAGTCTTTAATCCCATATGAATCGAATACTTTATATTTCTAGTCATATCCAAATTTAATGTCTATCAGAATTGTCCAAAAAAAAAAATTAAAACTGCATTGAAAAACTGCACCTTTTCTAGAAAAATTTCAAACTCTCTGCCAATAAGCCGATTTGGGTGATAGGCCTACCGATTCACGACAATCAGCCTTCCAAACTAGAAGTTCGGCCTGCGGCCTGCCAATCTACGACCATCGGCCTGTCAAACTAGATAGTTCAGCATGCCGACCGATCAAAAATCACCATTTTTAGAAAATATAATTTTTAATGCAATGCATCAATTTTATTTTCAACAATTCACAAACATAAAATTAGAGACTTAGGAAATACCTGGGAGCACCATCGTCTATCTTCCAGAATCATTTTCTAGATCCGTCTTCTCCGAATGATTATTTAATTACAAGAAATTCTTACAAATTTAAAATTAAATAACAATTCCTAGACAGAGATGATAGTCCACTATCTAATTACATGAAAAACCTAGATACACATTCAAACCTCTAAGGAACAATACCTGGTATAAATTAATTAATTAATAAGTAATTAAATAATAATTTAATTAACCATAATTAATTAATAAGCATTCACCATATAATCCATGACAACATATAAAATATATAGAAACCTAGAGTGCCAACTCTCTATAAAATTAAATTCAAGCATAAGAGAGATTAAGATCACAAAATTTATACATATAGTAAGATCAAAAACTCGTCAATTTATGTAAAAACCATGGCTCTGGTAGCAGTTGTTAGAAAAATAGTACGCAGCAGAATTTTAAAAAATTTTATATCAGAGTATTTTTCAAAACACAAGTTTGACATGTTATATGCATAAATTAACTAGATCTTACTAACCTTTGAATGCCAAAGAGCTCCCGCAATCTGCGAAGAGAAGTAACGTTCCAAAAGAGCCTTAACTAACTGGTCTTCTTTGCTATTCTCTATCCACGATCGGAGTGAGTGTGGGCTCAAACGTACAGCTCTTCCTCTAGGTGACTCTCCTTCCAATCAATTGAGAGAACCCAAAGCTAATGTTCATGATTTGTGAACAAGAGCTCTAGGGAGATTAAGATTCTCATCAGTAGAGTATCTATCTTAATCTCTCAATTGATCTAAATAACTTATGTGAGTTACTCCCTATTTATAGAGGTTGGGTCTAGGATCATTCCTTATCAGATTAAGTCTCAAAAATTAGAATCAGAATTAAATTCAGATCAATATCTAATAAAATCCTCGTGAAAATGTATAATCTTTTTTTTCGTACATTGGTAGGCCGATCTACCTAATCAGCAGGCTGAACTTGCCCCATTGGTAGGCTGAACTTGAGGATCGGCATGTCAAACTACGAAAAAAAGATCTCAGCGAATCTTTTATTTTCCACCCGAGATTCTATAAGATAAAGTCTCAGTTTTAATTCAAATAACCCAATAGAGAAGTTATCTAATTAAAACAACTTTATCTAGATAATCTCTAAGAAGACAAATGAATTCCTAATAATTCTACAAGTTTATCTTGATTTAATTTATTCAAAATTAAATCAACTGATAAACAAACAAGAATTATCCGATCCCAATAATTCAACAAATTTATCTTGAATTAATTTTATCACAAAATTAATTCAACCGATAACCAGACATGAAATATTTTATTCTTTCAAATTTCAACTAGTCTAATATATCTGATATAAGTCACCAGTTATTAGAAAAGCACATCGTATAGTTACAGGATGTTGTGAGCTAGCAAAGGGGACTAAATGGACCTATATAGTTCAAGCTCTCGATAATTGCGAAACCCAATATTCTAGATATACATTTTATAATTATCAACTCCAACGCTACTCCACTAAAAGCTTGGAGCTACACTCTTGAACTACATAGAATTACGAAGCCCGTATAGCTAAGTCTCCATGACATATCATAGTGTATCGTATTCCCATATGATTATCCATAACTGACTTAAGGACAAGTTCTGTCTTACCTTCTGATTATTTTTATCTTACGTTCCATTATCTCACCATCGGAAAACTTACCATCCAAAGATAGTATACTAATCTATTACACCTATGTATCCAAATGGTTAAGCGCTCCAGTTTTTTAATTATAGGGTAACGCATACAAGAGGATATCACTACTCCTAAAGAGGAGCTATCGATTCCATATCTATGAATAACAGGTCTATGCCATCAAGTGTCATGCCTCCAACGTACCGGCATGCATACCACTATTAAGATGTGGGTGTCACCCTTTGGTACATCAAAAGACACAAGTAAAGGCAACGGGCTCACTATTTATCTCAGGATTAAGATACAATATAAATTATTGTCTAAAGTGAATCAATTTACTGAAACAGAATTATTAATCCAAATTTATTCACTTTATGTCCAGATCCAACAGATCATCACCTATGACAATGTGCCAATGTTTCTATTCACGGAGTCCACATACGATGGCCAAGACAAACCATCTTCCAATAGGGATCTAACAACATGACAATCTTTCAATGAATAAAGTGCCCAACGTTATTCCCTCAATTGTGGATCTTGTGATTCAAACCATCACCTTAAGAATCGTGTATTCCGCATAATCTGTCAATCATATGCCCAATTCTCAAAGGTTTAGACCGACAGTCTCAGACTTTTATTTGCTTAACATACATTAAACAAATATGAATGTAAAGAGGACAACATTTGGTATATAAACAATAAATAAATTCTTTATTGATAAAAATGTCTCCAAAACTTATTATATTTTTACTCCTTAGGGCATACATGTCTAGCAGGAGATTGTTAGATGTGTATGCCCTAAGGAGTAAAAATGTAATATGTTTTTGGAGACATTTTTTTCAATAAATAATTTATTTATTATTTATATACCAAATCTTGTCCTCTTTACATTTATATTTGTTGAATATATGTTAAGCAAACAATCGTTTGAGACTGTCAGTCTAAACCTTTAAGAATTGGGCATATGATGGATAGATTATGCAAAATACATGATTCTTAAGATGATGGTCTAAATCATAAGATCTGCAATCGAGGGAATAAAGTTGGGTGCTTTATTCATATAAAGATTGTTATGTTATCTATATCCCTATTAGGAGATGGCTTGTTTTGACCATCGAAGGTAGAATCCATGAATAGAAACATTGGCACATTGTCATAGGTGACGATGTGTTGGATTGGGACATGAAGTAAATTGAATTGGATTAATTACGTCTCAGTAAATCGATTTACTTTCGACAATCATTTGTATTGTATCTTAATCCTGAGATGAATAGTGGGCCCGTTGTCTTGACTTGTGTCTTTCGATGTACCAAAGGGTGACACCCACATTTTAATAGTGATACGCATGCCAGCACGTTGGAGGCATGACTCCAGCTGGCGTACACCTGCTATTCATAGATATGGAATCTATAGCTCCTCTTTAAGACTAGTGATATCCTCTTACATGCGTTATCTTATAACTGAAAAACTAGAGCACTCAACCATTTGGATACATTGGTGTAACCAAATAGTATACCATCTTTGGATGGTAAGTTTTTCGATGGTGAGATAATGAAACATAAGATAAAAATAATTGGGAAGGTTAGACTGAACTTGTCCTTAGCCGGTTATGGATAATCCTATGGGGATATGATACACTATGATATGTCATAGAGACTTAGTTATACAGGTTTCGTAATTCTATATAGTTCGAGAGTGCAACTCCAAGCTTTTAGTGGAGTAGCGTTAGAGTTGATAATTATGAAATGTATATCTAGGATATTGGGTTTCACAATTATCGGGAGCTTGAACTATATAGGTTCATCAGGTCCCTTTTGCTAGCTCACAAAAATCCAATAACGATACGGTGTGTTTTTCCAATAATTGATGACTTTTGTCAGATTATTAGATTGGTTGAAATTCAAAAGAATCAAACAATTCATGTCTGTTTATCGGTTGAATTAATTTTGTGACAAAATTACTTCAAGATAAACTTGTTGAATTATTAGGATCTGATAACTTTTGTCTGTTTATTAGTTGATTTAATTTTGAATAAATTAAATCAAGATAAACTTGTGGAATTAATAAGAATTCATTTATTTTCCTAGAGATTATCTAGATAAAGTTGTTTTAATTAGATAACTTTTCTATTGGGTTATTTGAATTAAAACTGAGACTTTATCATATAGAATCTCATATGGAAAATAAAATATTCGCCGATATTTTTTTATCGACAGATCCTCAGGTCAGCCTACCAATGGGGCAAGTTCAGCATGCCGGTTAGACAGATCGACTTGCCTATGTGCAATAAAAAGATCTCGCATTTTCATGTGAATTTCATAGATATTGATCCGAATTTGATTCTGATTCGAATTTTGAGGCATTATCTGATAAGAACTGACTCCTGGACCTAACCTCTATAAAAAGGGAGTAAGTCTCATTATTATTTAGATCAATTGAGAGATTAAAAGTGATACTCTACTGGTGGGATTCTCAAACTCCTTGAGAGCTCTTGTTCACAAATCTTGAACACTAGCTTTTGGTTCTCTCAATTGGATGGAAGGAGAGTCGCCTAGACGAAGAGCTGCATGTGTGAGCCCACACTTACTCCGATCATGGATAGAGAATAGCAAAGAAGACCAGTTGGTTGAGGCTCTTCTAGAACGTTACTTCTCTTCATAGATTGCGGGAGTTCTTCAACATTCAAAGGTTAATAAGATCTAGTTAATTTATACATATAGCATGTCAAACTTGTGTTTTGAAAAATACTCTGATATAAAAAATTTTAAAATTCTACTGCATACTATTTTTCCAACACATTGTAGCTTGTATTTCATACTACATATGCATGCCGACCAAAATAAGTGGAAGAGTGAATCCCTGCTTCTTTATTGTGTGAGTCCTTATTGATTATTATATTTTTGTTTGTCCTTGTTTCATTGTTCGCTAAATAAGGTTTGACCATACCATGAGGCAAAGAATTGGTGTATGTTATTCTAACATATATCCTATGGTCATGTTTGATGCGATCTAAAAGGAAGATGCTGAGAAAGCAATTAGATCAAAGCTAAGTGATATTAGGGTCAAAATAAGACCTTTTTGAAATACATTTATAATTATGACTCACTGTCATCAAGTTAAGTTGCATCATTAGGGTAGCAATATGGCTTTGAAAATAAAGTGCTATTAGCATGGGGGTTATTCCAACGGTTCCAAGAAATCACTCGAGGGGATTGAAGGTACTAAAAGCGATATACATAAATGAGTATAGGGACAATGAGACACTAGGTAGGTTCCATTTTAGTATGGCTATGATTTAGTATAGGCTCACAAATTTTCCTTTTCATGTGACTCCATAGTCATATGGCTCATTTACCCCGTATGAATTGAACAATGAGCAGGATGATTTTAAAGACCTGTGCTTTCCTCCCACTATATGCGAGTAGAAGATGTTAGATGTATGGATGTATTTTGACCCAATTGGGATGGCCATAATGGCACTAACCCTTATGGCATATTTAACTTAATTTGGCATATTCAAATATTGAAATTAAATAAATGGACAATATCAAAAAGTTATAGCATATCTTAATTAGGTGGGATATCCTTAAATAATAGAATACCGACAATAAATAAAATTCCTTAATAAAAGAGCCAACATAAGGTCAGTTTTTGATAAATGAAAAATCTCTCTCTCTCTCTTCTTTGGGGTTTTCTTTCTTACTCGTTCTTCTTTGGGGGTTGTAGAAAAATTGTGGGTGCTCTAATAACATTCTACGCAGCATGCATGAAGACAAATATTCTAGATACTATGTAGAAATGACAATTTCACTCACTAACCCATTTGTTTGTAATGCCCGTTTTAAATGAAAAGGTGAAAATCCAAGTTAAATTTGTAAAGATTGTAAATAGGCTTGAATTTTTACTCACAACCGATTATGATGCGAGGAAGGGTTTAGAGTTTCTGATCCTATTAATTGTTGACCCATGTACTTAGCTATATCATAGTATTAAATCAAATGTAATATGTATAACATACTATGTTATATAAAATTTTAAGCATAAGGTTATATTACATAATATCTATTAGAAATAAAAACTATATTTTTCTTTACATTTTAACTTAAGTCTTATATCAGTGCATTAATAAATTAACTAATTATTTATTTATTTTATTATGAAAATCACTAATTTGGTAAATGGGGTACCATGAGTACACCAAATCTGTGACAAAAAAACCCGCCCCATCCTTGCCAACTTATGTAGGTTAAAGGCGACGATGATGAGGATCTTTTTTCTTAATAGGGTGGGTTAGTGAGAAGACTATCACAATTCAAATTGGCTCATCACCATCCCTAATGTCCTGGGATTACTACTACATGGAGACCTTGAACCAGCTTTGTTCGTGAATTTGAGATGTGTAACAATTATGTTTTGCCAATATCAATTCTTAATGACCCGTTTACATCATTCTTACATGATATGAATATTGGAATTTTAATTAAGAAAACATAGCTGAAAAATAGATTTGTTGACAAACATAAATTTTCTCAATACTTTGTTTACTGAGAATAGCTGTATAATCTTAATTCATTGAAAACATAGGAGATTATGATTCAAACCTTTTAAAACCTATTAGAGAATCTTAATTTTCCTCTTTAATACAACAATCTTCCAAGCTAAACCTCTGCATAATGGAAGGACGAGTGGGCATCAAACTGCAAAAAATGAATCAATTCTCATATTTTTTTGCTTCTGCTATGTACTAAACACATAAGATCGTAGAGTTTTTTGCTCAAAGAAGAACTCTCAGTTTTTTTAATAATTTTTAAATTTTTTAAATATTTAAAAACCACCCACTTATCTTTTTAATGGGTGAGTTACATGCCCACAATAAGAGAGAAAGTCTCCAAAGTAAGGGTGTGAAGGAAGTGGACTTGCATTTCCACGTTGATATCATATATCCCTTACATAAATATATACAGATATATATATATAGATCATACGTTAGGGTTTTTGGCACCTTAGACGTGTACAACTTGCACGTGAATTTTGGAT
This sequence comes from Artocarpus heterophyllus, assembly GCA_025403435.1. Classification (NCBI taxonomy): domain Eukaryota; kingdom Viridiplantae; phylum Streptophyta; class Magnoliopsida; order Rosales; family Moraceae; genus Artocarpus; species Artocarpus heterophyllus. Next base: position 26,986,867 of record CM046342.1, read on the forward strand.
TGACTTCGTAGGATCAAAAGGGGTTAAAATTTGATCCATTTTGTTCACATTATCTCATCATTATTTGATTACATTATGTCGCCATTATATATTCATATGTTTTCATCATGTGTTGAGATAAGATATGATTTGTTAACCAGATTTGAGCTAAGTTTGAAATTTGAATTTGTAATGTTCTGGTGTTTTTGCTTGTGTTGGGGAGTTATCTTTCTTCTTGAAGAATAAATTCAGATTAAGAGGAGCATTTGAAAAAAGGATATTTTCTGAATAATCCAGTTGTCATGGCTAAAGATAATGTAGCATTTGAATTTGAAATTGGGCAAGATTTTCACTTATCTTTTTTTAAAATTTAAAGTTAAGTTAATTTGGACTTAATTGTATCTAGATTATTTTGTTAAAGTAATTTGGACTTAATTGTATCTAGATTATTTTATTAAAGTAACTTAACAATGTCTAGAGGTTTTTGCAAAAATTTTTCAAGATAAACTTGAAATTCATTTGAGTATTAAATTTCAGAGCTAACAAATTTTCGTGTGCAGTTTTTGAACATTTTGAATAGTAGTTATTCGATAGTGCATGTAAATAGCCTGCAAATATCGTTGACGTGGCAACACCCGTGAAGATCATGCATTGTTAGCATAGTCATTTCTAGAATTTCAATTCAATAAGAATCAAGCTCATCCTTAGAAATTAAGTTCTATCTCTTATTGAATCAGTTAGGATTTGACCTTAGGGTTTAGGAGTGTACCGAGACACTTCCCACACCTAGGCTGCCCTAATTTAAGGGAGCCAAATTGAGACTTCTGAGCAAGAGCATCAACGTAAGAGAAAAGCTACAGCAAAAATCCTTAAGTCTTTTTTAGACTCCATCATATAGCTCTCATCTTTTTGTTGTCTTAGTGAATTTATTCTATCCCAGAAGATCTGAGGAGGAGGCATTCATAAATTGAAGGCTCAGAGTATGTCAGTTAGACTGAGGGCGAGTCAAGATAGCTTGGATTACGATGAGGAGTTTGAAAGAGTGCGAGCCACAAGAGGAGTACAGGGGATTCGAAGTTGATGTAGATATTAGGCTTTCTTATAATTGCATAACTTGTAATCGTAATTCATTATAGTGGATTCTTCTTATCCTTGGTGTGAAGTAGCACCCGTGGTTTTTTTCTCATGAGGGTTTTTGGCCAGGCTAAAGAACCAATATCTTTGTGTTCATCATTTTGATTTTTTCAATTTCTGTTTACACAATTTGATTATTGGTTATTATTTACACAAGGTACTATTAATATGTTATGTACGCATAGAACGTTGTTTATTCTGTCTGTTGGGTCCTACATCATATTTATTTAGGTATAATTTCTTAACTAATTAATTTTGTATCCATGTTAGCATAGACATAGTATGGTCCCCCCAAACATATGTCCTACAAAATTATAATATATTTAAATAATCATATTAATTAATTAAATATAATCAATTAATTAACTATTACTGAATTAAATGAGACAATATTTGTCACATCATATAATGTCTCACAAAGAACATTTTTTGTTTATATCACAATAGTATCTCTACTATGAAACACAACATAGAATTCAATAATTCTAAATTAAACATAATTCATCATTATTCTCTTGTACTTAACCTAATATTATGTTTATCGAGATGGCATTGGGGACCTATGCACCTACAATTCAAGTTTCAATTAATTAAACTCTTTAACTAATGGGCTAAACTTTTTAGTTCTAATGTAATTTCACTTAAAAGATGAAACTGCACTCTTTAATTTATAGAAATAATTACTCAAAGGAAAATAGAGAGTATTCTATTGATATAATCATTACATATTAGTCAATCGCCATAAATAGTTCATAATAAGAGCTAGGTTCAATTTTCGTTTACCTTTCTTGTTACATTTTTTTCATTGAGTTCCAATGACTTTCTAATTAACAGTGAATTCAAAATCTTATCATGAATGTGCAGTCTACTGTTTAGGTCCTGAATCATCACTCAAAAGAACTATTTTTCTAACTTCCAATAAGAAGGAATGTATTCCATATATGTATATTATCATTCTCAGCCATTTATTCCATTATTTTTTTAAAGTGTAAAATTATGATTTACTATTAGACAAATTGTGTCAAGCAAGTCAAAAACAATGTCATAAATAGGATTATAATAAATCCTCAAGATTGGGGCTATCATATATATGATCATTATTATGGTAAATTTGAATACTCTGCTTATAACAAAAGATTATCAGATGTTCATACTTTATATGATCCAGTCCTATATAATCTCATCATATAAAGTACCTTTAATCAAATGTCTCTCTATTAATAGTCCGAATAAGACTATTTCATTCTTAATGAGATTGGACCGTGCTTGTAATATTTAATTAAAGATCCCAAACTTTAATAAAGCATTACGGACTATTTAGAATGTTATCCATAAATTTAATCCTCATGCATGTAGCAATTATATATTAAATTTATAGTCACATTAATAATGATGAGCTTTTGTTTATGTTTATTAGTGTATTCGTAATACACATAAGCATCCAAAAATGAATAGACGTCATTTTATTAAATTTATCAAAATTGTGTATAATGTCTATGCTTATAGGGCATTAACCCCTGCAATCTCTTACTTGCCCTAAAGCAAATGAGACATGTCTCTCATACCTAAGCCTTTTAAATATCCCTCAAAACACTTTGCAGGTAACATCTTGGTGAAAGGATCGATGAGGTTTTTTTTTGTGCAATTTTCACAAGTTCCACATTGCCTTGATGAACTATCTCTCTAATCAAACGATATTTTTGCTCTATATGCTTTCCTCTTTTGTGGCTTCTTGGTTTTTTTGAATTTACCATAGTGCCACTTTTATCACAATACAATGTGTAGGATTTATCCATGCTTGTATGACGACCCATCTTTTCGAGCAGTCACTAGACTTAACGTAATCATAATATCAATATACTTTAACATAAAGTACTAAAATTTACAGAATAAAAATTTTCCTTTCAAATACATTGCAAACCTTTACTTAATCTTTATAACTTTAAGCATAACAAGTGAAAAACATATTTTAAAAATAACTTTTATAACATTTGCAAACACATTGCAAGTCATAACCTGTACTGCAAAACTTACTGCATAATAAATGCACCATAAAACTTATAACTTAAATTGTAAAACATTATGCATTAAAAAAATGCAAAAGTACTTTAAACATAATTATTTCAAATGAATTCTTGTTAATAAAGAATTTGTAACATATAATCTTGAAAGAAATATCAATCATTTCTCAAAACATAATTTCGTAAACTAACATATTAACATTAATTTCTCAAAAATGAAAACAAATCACATAATAGTTATTATGATTTAATGAAATCATAATTTGTAAAAACTTAACCCTTGCATACCTCATAACATTAATCTCTTAAAACATATAATAGTAAAATATCTTTAAAACTTTTCTTTTAAACATAAAGATAATTATTTAAGAATTACTTCCTTTAAAACATTCATTAAAACATACTTAAAAACTGTTGCGACTATTGTCACATTTCAAGTTGAGACCTCGCTCAACCAATGCCTTTAACACCCTTTTTGAATCGTTTCTTAAAACTCAATAAGAAACAATTACTGAAACATAGCTTGAAACTTAACTTTACAACTGGATAAAATGTTTCATAAAATACAAATAATAGAAAAATAACCTTTTCTTTTGGCAATGGAAACATACCATAGTGGTATCCATACCAATCTCCACCATTCGTCTGCCGCTAACCATTGCCCAACAAATGTCACTGACAGGTTTTCTTACCGACAGCATGAACATACTTAAATGAGCTTTCACTCAGTAAGTAAGAAATCAGTCTCGTAAAATATAATTAAAAATCATATTAATAAAAATATGCATGATCCAAAAGCCCTAAGGAGTAAAAATGTAATATGTTTTTGGAGACATTTTTCTCAATAAAGAATTTATTCATTTATATATACCAAATATTGTCCTCTTTACGTTCATATTTGTTGAATATATGATAAGCAAACAGTAGTCTGAGACTGTCGGTCTAAACCATAAGAATTGGGAATATGATGGGATGATTATGCGGAAGACATGATTCTTAAGGTGACAATCTAAAACATATGATCCACGATCGAGGAAAAATAGTTGGGCGCTTTATTATGAAAAGATTGTTATGTTGTCTATATCTCTTTTGGGAGATGGTTTGTCTTGACCATCGGAGTTAGACTCCGTGAATAGAAACAATGGCTCGTTGTCATAGGTGACGATGTGTTGGATCGGGACATAAAGTGAATTGATTTGGATTAATAATTCTGTCTTGGCAAATAGATTTACTTTAGACAATCACTTGTATTGTATCTTAATCCTGAAATGAATAGCGAGCCCGTTGTCTCGACTTATGTCTTTTGATGTACCAATGGGTGACTCCCACATCTCAATAGTGGTATGCATGCCGGTACATTGGAGGTATGACTCTTGATAGCGTAGACTTATTGTTCATAGATATGGAATCCATAGCTCCTCTTTAGGAGTAATGATATCCTCTCATATGCGTTGTCCTATAATTGGAAAACTGGAGCGCTCAACCATTTGGATACATAGGTGTAACCGAATGGTATACTGTCTTTGGATAGTAAGTTTTCTAATGGTGAGACAATGGAACGTAAGATAAAAATAATCGGGAAGGTAAGACAGAACTTGTCCTTAAGCCAATTATGGATTATCATATGGGTATATGATACACTATGATATGTCATGGAGACTTAGCTACACGAGCTTCGTAATTCTTTAAAGTTTGAGAGTGCAGCTCCAAGCTTTTAGTGGAGTAGCGTTGGAGTTGATAATTGTGAAATGTATATCTGGGATATTGGGTTTCATAATTATCACGAGCTTGAACTTTATAGGTCCATTTTGGTCCCATTTGCTAGCTCACAAAATCCTGTAACGACACGGCGTGCTTTTCCAATAATTGGTGACTTACGTCGGAATTATCAGATTGATTTAAAATTTGTAAGAATCAAATAATTTATGTCTATTTATTGGTTGAATTAATTTTGTAATAAAATTAATCTAATATAAACTTGTTGAATTATTAGGATCGGATAATTCTTGTCTGTTTATCGGTTGATTTAATTTTGGATAAATTAAATCAAGATAAACTTGTAGAATTATTATGAATTGAATTATTTTCTTAGAGATTATCTTGATAAAGTTTGTTTTGATCAGATAACTTCTCTATTGGGTTATTTGAATCAAAACTGAGACTTTATCCTTTAGAATCTTGGGTGGAAAATAAAAGACATGTTCGGCCTGCCGATCAGCAAGAGATAAGATTACGTGTTTTTACGCAGATCTCATTAGATATTGATCCGAACTTGATTCTGTTTCGAGTTTTTGAGGCCTAATCTGATAAGGACTGACCCCAGGACCAATGGCTATATAAAGGGAGTGAGTCTCATGATTTACTCAGATCAATTGAGAGATTAAGAGTGATACTCTTCTAATGAGCATCTGAAAAACTCCCTGAGAGCTTTTGTTCACATATCACGAACACTAGCTTTGGGTTCTCTCTCTTGGTTGGAAGGAGAGTCACCGGTGGAAGAGCTGTACATGTGAGCCCACACTCACTCCGGTTATGGATAGAGAATAGCGAAGAAGACCAGTTGGTTGAGGCTCTTCTGGAACGTTACTTCTCTACACAGGTTGCGGAGGTTCTTCACACAAAGGTTAGTAAGATCTGTCTAATTTATACATATAGCATGTCAAACTTATGTTTTTGGAAATTACTCTGATGAAAAATTTTAAAATTTTCGCTGCGCACCGTGTTTCCAACAATTGGTATCAAAGCCATGGTTTTTACAAAAATTTACAAGTTTGTGATCATGTTATATGCATAAATTTTGTGATCTTAATTTACAAGTTTGTGATCATGTTATATACAAAAATTTACAAGTTTGTGAATTTTATAGAGAGATGGCACTCTAGGTTTCTATAAATTATGTATGTTGTCATGGATTATGTGGTAAAGTTTATCAATTAATTATAGTTGATTAAATCGTTGTTTAATTATTTATTAATTAATTAATACCGGTTATGGTTCCTTTGAAGTTAGAATGTGTATCTAGGTTTTTCATGTAATTAGATGACGGACTATCATCTCCGTCTATCATTGTTATTTAATTTTAAATTTGTAAAATTTTGTAATTAAATAATTATTCGGAGAAGACAGATCTAGAAGACGGATCTAGAAGAATGATGATGGCGCCCCCAGGTATTTCCTAAGTATTTAATTTTATGTTTTTGAATTGTTAAAAATAAAATTGATAAATTGCATTAAAGTTGTATTTTCAGGAAAAAGTTTTTCTGCTCGGTCAGCATGTCGGACATCACAGTTCGGCAGGCCAAAGGTCACAGATCGACAGGCCAGACGTGTGGTCCGGCAGGCCGATAGTGGGGCAAAAATTAGGGTGCGCTGCCGGCAGACCGAACCTTCATGGATCGGCAGGCCGATGTATCAAATCGGCAGGACAATAAAGCATGACCGGCAGACCGATCACCAAGATCAGCCTGTTGACCGAGAGCTGCCATGTATCCAGAAAAGATGCAATTTTTCCGATGCAGTTTTAATTTTATTTTTGAGGCAATTCTGAGAAACATTAAATTTGGATATGACCGAAAATATGAAGTATTTGATTCATACGGGATCAAAGACTTGAAGATGGGTATTACATGAAGAAGGATACAGCTTGAGGATTCAAGGATGAAGAATCGATAAATGTCTTGATTGTTCTTTTGTAATCTTTGTTTTTCTATTCTCTAGGGTGGAACCATAATATTACGGTTATTATTCTTTTGCTTGTAGCTTTGCTTGATTGCTTTGCTTGTCTGCATTATAATATGATTTACCATGTATATTGATAACATCTCCTATAGAATAGGGAGTGCTGCTCATATTAAAATTGTTCATGCATAATTTTAAAATAAAACCTTGACTTCAAAAGATTGAGTGGGAGAAGGTTTTCAAAGAGAGGACCTAAGGCCTCCATCATTGGTCCATAGGAAGAACATGGTGGTCCCGACCCCTAGGAAGGGATTTCTATCATGTACCAGATTGGATCTCTGAAAGGATAAGGTATTTTAGTGTGATTTATGGTTGCACACCCCTAGGTGGTGATTATAAACCATGGATAAAATATTGAAACGATGGTTATACACTCACGTTAATTTTATTATTAACCTCCCCTATGAGCTCTGTTAATGAAATTAATGGCCAAAGAAACGATTATTAATATATGTTGGATCATATGGATCCTGGATGGCATATATTAATCAGGAGGGGATCCGTGTTCTTGATTGAATTTGGCATGACTCCCCTAGGAGCTTGTTGAATTCTGAGTTGGGAATTATCGTTGTAAGGTTGTGATATTTTCAAGGTTTTGACACATAAACACATTTGTATGATTTTACATGATTGTGTTATCTGACTAAATTATTATTATATGTTTGCTTATGTTTGGTATATGATTCTTTATTGTGGATTGAAAATGTCTAAAAACGCTTTATCATCAATACTTGACAAAAACTAATTAACGGGTGAGAATTATAACGATTGGAAACGGAACCTGGACATCATCCTATCCTTTGAGAAACTAAAATATGTACTGATAACCCCTTGTCCTCCCGAGCCTACGGGAGACTCAAGTAATGAGCAATTCCAAGCATACGATCGCTGGAAAGATGCTAATGATCAGGCCCGCTGCTATGTTATGGCTAGCATGAACAACGTGTTGCAGGCTCAACATCAGGCTTATGAGACTACGAAGCAGATCTTGGATAATCTTGAGGATATGTTCGGAGGCCAGGCCATTACAAAGCGGCAAGGGGTGCTTCGAAAACTCTTAAACTGTAGACAAAGACCGGGGACATCTGTAAAGGAGCACATGATGTTGGTCATGGGTTACCTCGCTGAGGCTCAAACCAATGGAGCCGACATCGATGCCGAAACTCAGTTGACTATGGTCTTTGAGACTCTATCTAAGGAATTTATTCTGTTTAGAGCAACTTTTAATTTAAGTAATAGATGGGATATGACCTTGATAGAACTGATGAACCAGTTACAGGAGTTTGAACTGCTGATCAGGGAGTCTCTTGCTGGTGGTGAGGCCAACATGGTAGCTGCTTCTGGTTCCAATCCTAACTCAGGGAATGGAAAGAAGCAACGGGCCAAGAACTGGAAGTCTTCTATTATTACTGCTACCAAGAGCAAGAAGAAGAAGAAGAATAACCCAAAGAAGCTTAAGTGCTTCTTCTGTGGTAAGATCGGGCATATAAAGAAGCATTGCAAGGACTTCCTTTCCAAGGGAGGTAGGTGTGATCTTCTATATTTAGAAACTTGTTTGGTTGAGGAATCCAGTGACATCTGGGTCATAGATTCTAGTGCAACTAATCATGTTTGTGTTTCTCTGCAGGGATTCAAAGAAACGAGAAGTCTGCTACGTGAAGACTTAATGCTTCGGATGGGCGATGGATCCTTGGTCTTAGCGGAAGCAATGGGAGATGTCCATCTTTACTTTGGTAATTATAGGAATTTAATTTTTTGAGATTGTTTTATGTTCCTAAATTTAAAAGGAATTTAATATATGTATCTTCTTTATTTAAAGACTCCTATGTGGTATCTTTTAATGAAAAAGTGGTGATTCATAAAAAAAAATCTTTTATCTATTCTGGATGGATGCAAAATAATTTATATTTTATCAAACCTAAGATGGACTTATTGCTTAATGCTGAGATTAATGATAATGACTCTAAAAGACTTAAAACTTCTCACTCTAATAAGACTTATCTTTGGCATTTGCGCCTTGGCCATATTAACCTGAAAAGGATTCAAAGGTTGGTAAGGGATGGACCTTTAAGTCACTTAAAGGTGGAATCTATACCTCAATGTGAATCTTGTTTGGAGGGTAAAATAACCAAAAGACCATATGGGTCTAAGGGCAATAGGGCTGAAGGGGTTCTAGAACTTGTGCATAGTGATGTTTGCGGACTGATGAACATCTGGGCATGAGCAGGGTATGAGTACTTCGTCACTTTTATTGATGATCACTCAAGATATGGGTATGTGTACCTGATGCACCACAAAAGCGAAACTTATGATAAGTTCAGGAAGTTTCAGGCTGAAGTGAAAAAGCAATTGGGCAGACCCATAAAGCACTTCGATCTGATCGAGGTGGAGAATACCTTTCTGATGAGTTCTTGGGACACTTGTTAGAGAACGGGATTTTATCCCATTTGACTGTGCCAGGCACTCCACAGCAGAATGGCGTAGCGGAGAGAAGGAATAGGACTTTGTTGGACATGATTAGGTCCATGATGAGTTATTCATCATTACCTTTATCCTTTTGGGGATATGCACTACAAACTGCATGTTATCTTTTGAACAATGTGCCTTCAAAATCGGTCCCTAAAACTCCTCATGAGTTATGGACAAGAAGGAAGACATCCTTAAACCATATTCACATATGGGGATGTCCGGCTCATGTCCTGTTTAAGGATCCGAATAAGTTGGAAGCACGTTTGAAAGTTTGCGTGTTTGTAGGTTATCCGAAAGGGACTAAAGGGGGTTATTTCTATAACCCAAAGGAAACTAAAGTCGTGGTTTCAACTAATGCAACTTTCCTTGAGGAGAGTTACATGGACAACTTTAAACCTCGAAGCAAAGCGGTGCTTGAGGAGTTAAGGGGTGATCCGTTCACTCCAGAGGTTCCGAATGAAACCATTCCGATCGGTGTAGAAAAACCAAACAAACCTAAACAACAATCTTAGGGGCTTCGGCATAGTGGGAGGATCGGGTGTCAACTTGAAAGGTATATGTTCAATGGGGAGGTCTTCTTGGCTGAACCGGATGAACATGACAGGGATCCTTATACTTACGTGGAAGCTATGGAGGATGTTGATTCAAGACTCTGGAAGAGGCCATGAACATAGAGATGAAGTCTATGTAGACTAATCGGGTCTAGGAGCTTGTGGATATTCCCGAAGGGGTGAAACCCATAGGGTGTAAATGGATCTACAAGAGGAAAAGAGGAGTGGATGGAAAGGTCAAAACCTTTAAGGCTAGACTGGTCGCTAAGGGTTATACGCAAAAGGAAGGAATGGATTATGAGGAAACCTTTTTGCCTGTAGCCATGCTTAAGTCCATCCGGATTCTCTTGTCCACAGCTGCCGCTCTTGACTATGAGATTTGGCAGATGGATGTCGAGACGGCTTTTTTGAATGGCTATCTTGATGAGTCCATTTATATGGAACAACCAGATGGGTTCAAGGTCGCGGGTCAAGAGGGTAAGGTTTGTAAGCTGCTAAAGTCAATTTATGGACTTAAGCAGGCTTACCGTTCTTGGAACATAAGATTTGATCAAGTGATCAAGACTTATGGGTTCTCACAAAATGTGGATGAACCATGTGTTTACAAACACATTAAGGATGGGAAGGTGGTTTTTCTACTGCTCTATGTAGATGACATTCTGCTAATTGGCAATGACGTTGGGGCATCATCATCTGTCAAATTATGGTTGACCAAGCAGTTTGACATGGAGGACTTGGGTGAGGCTAATTTTGTTCTCGGTATCCAGATCTTTCGGGATAGCTTTGTCACAGGCCAGCTACATAGATAAAATTCTCAGGAGGTTTGCAATGTAAGATTCCAAGAAAGGTGGGCAACCATCTCGGTCTAGAATTACTCTTTCTAAGAAAGACTCTCCAAAGTCTTATGAAGAAAGAGAATAGATGAAGAATGTGCCTTATGCTTCGGCAGTAGGTAGTCTCATGTATGCCATGCTTTGCACACGACCGGATATTAGCTATGCGGTCAGGATTGTAAGTCGATTTCAGGCGGGTCTAGGACCGAACCATTGGGTTGCGGTAAAGCATATTTTCAAGTACCTGAGAAGGACTCGAGGGTATATGCTTGTGTATTCGGGTGAGGATTTAACTCCTCTAGGATACACTGACTCAGATTTTCAATCCTGTCTGGATTCTAGGAAATCGACTTCGGAATTTGTGTTTACTCTGAGCGACGGTGCCATCAGTTGGAGAAGTGCGAAGCAAGATTGCACTTCGGATTCAACGATGGAGGCCGAGTATGTGGTGGCTAGTGATGCTTCGAAAGAAGCAATGTGGCTCCGCAAGTTCCTTGGGGATCTTGAGGTAGTTTCTGCTATGGATAAAGTCGTATCACTGTACTGTGATAGCAGTGCGGCGGTAGCTAATGCTAAGGAACCAAGATTTCACAAGAAGAGTAAGCATATTGATCGGAAGCATCATGTGATAAAGGACTTCAATGAGGGCGGGCATGTCACGGTATGTAAGATCGCATCAGAGGACAATTTAGTTGATCCATTTACGAAGACACTTATTGGGAGAGTCTTCGAGAGGCATGTGGAGGCTATGGGGATGCAAAATTTGTTGTATTTACTCACTTAGTGCAAGTGGGAGATTGTTAAACATGTATACCCTAAGGAGTAAAAATGTAATATGTTTTTGGAGACATTTTTATCAATAAAGAATTTATTCATTTATATATACCAAATCTTGTCCTCTTTACGTTCATATTTGTTGAATGTATGATAAGCAAACAGTAGTCTGAGACTGTCGGTCTAAACCATAAGAATTGGGCATATGATGGGATGATTATGCAGAAGACATGATTCTTAAGGTGACAGTCTAAAACATATGATCCACGATTGAGGAAAAATAGTTGGGCGCTTTATTCATGAAAAGATTGTTATGTTGTCTATATCCCTTTTGGGAGATGGTTTGTCTTGACCACCGGAGTTGGACTCCGTGAATAGAAACAATGGCTCGTTGTCATAGGTGACGATGTGTTGGATCGGGACATAAAGTGAATTGATTTGGATTAATAATTATGTCTTGGCAAATCGATTCACTTTAGACAAACACTTGTATTATATCTTAATCCTGAAATGAATAGTGGGCCCGTTGTCTCGACTTATGTCTTTTGATGTACCAAAGGGTGACTCCCACATCTCAATAGTGGTATGCATGCCGGTACGTTGGAGGCATGACTCTTGATAGCGTAGACTTGTTCTTCATAGATATGGAATCCATAGCTCCTCTTTAGGAGTAATGATATCCTCTTATATGCGTTGTCCTGTAATTGGAAAACTTGAGCGCTCAACCATTTGGATACATAGGTGTAACCGAATGGTATACTATCTTTGGGTAGTAAGTTTTCTAATGGTGAGACAATGGAACGTAAGATAAAAATAATCGGGAAGGCAAGACAGAACTTGTCCTTAAGCCGATTATGGATTATCATATGTGGATACGATACACTGTGATATGTCATGGAGACTTAGCTACACGAGCTTCATAATTCTATAAAGTTCGAGAGTGCAGCTCCAAGCTTTTAGTGGAGTAGCATTGGATTTGATAATTGTAAAATGTATATCTAGGATATTGGGTTTCATAATTATCATGAGCTTGAACTTTATAGGTCCATTTTGGTCCCCTTTGCTAGCTCACAAAATCCTATAACGACACGGCGTGCTTTTCCAATAATTGGTGACTTATGTCAGAATTATCAGATTGATTTAAAATTTATAAGAATCAAATAATTCATGTCTACTTATTGGTTGAATTAATTTTGTAATAAAATTAATTTAAGATAAACTTGTTGAATTATTGGGATCGGATAATTCTTGTCTGTTATCGATTGATTTAATTTTGGATAAATTAAATCAAAATAAACTTGCAGAATTATTATGAATTGATTTATTTTCTTAGAGATTATCTTGATAAAGTTTGTTTTGATCAGATAATTTCTTTATTGGGTTATTTGAATCAAAATTGAGACTTTATCCTTTAGAATCTCGGGTGAAAAATAAAAGTTCGGCCTGCCGATGGGGCCTGTTTGGCCTGCCGATCAGGGTGTTCGGCCTGCCAATCAGCGAGAGATAAGATTACGCATTTTTACGCGGATCTTATCTGGTATTGATCCGAACTTGATTCTGTTTAGAGTTTTTGAGACCTAATCTGATAAGGACTGACCCTAGGACCAATGGCTATATAAAGGGAGTGAGTCTATGATTTACTCAGATCAATTGAGAGATTAAGAGTGATACTCTTCTAGTGAGCATCTAAAAAACTCCCTGAGAGCTTTTCTTCACATATCACGAATACTAGCTTTGGGTTCTCTCTCTTGGTTGGAGGGAGAGTCACCGGTGGAAGAGCTGTACGTGTGAGCCCACACTCACTCCCGTTGTGGATAGAGAATAGCTAAGAAGACCAGTTGGTTGAGGCTCTTCTGGAACGTTACTTCTCTACACAGGTTGCGGAAGTTCTTCACACAAAGGTTAGTAAGATCTGTCTAATTTATATATATAGCATGTCAAACTTGTGTTTTTGGAAATTACTCTGATGAAAAATTTTAAAATTCCGCTGCACACCGTGTTTCCAACAATATGTACACTTACCCAATCGTATGACATATCACACCACTAAACCCTGTAGTGGTACTATGCCTATTTGTCCTTTTACTTCGTTTCTAAATCGGACATTGATATCCTTGTTAACAGTCCAAGCTAGAATGTTCTCTCTAAGTGCTCATTCGTGCTTTGGAGAAATGCTTTGACATCTTCTTTAGGGGTGATTCTTTGAAGAAGATTTCATTATCGTGTCCCTCACGTATGTTAACTGTGACTTCCTTTGTTCTCATGGCAGATTGAGGGGCGTTATCCATCTGCCTATAAAATCAGCTTTTAGTGAGGATCCGCTTATATGCTTAAGGAGCAGCTTCATCTATAGGTTAGCAATGAAGTTGAAAAAGATCCATGAGCTTAATTTCTTTTCTGAGATGCAGCTACCCAAATCTTAGCTCTCTAGATCCTCTGTCAATTAGTCAATCGACCTTTTCTATAGTTATAGCTCCAGACATTCTCGCCCGAATTAGTACTCTGAGTGTAGATTATCTTGAAGTATTGGTTCAAGCATCCACATGCTTCTACATGTTGTTTAGCTGACTTAGGAAGTAAGCACCGAATACAACTTCCCCGTGATTCGACATATCGTGGAGGCTAGGCTTAACATTGGTCCTTAAGAGGACATTTAAAATCATGCTTGCATATTGATGACTTGATTGCTGTTGTACTAAAAATCGGCACCTATCATTTAACGTAACTTAACATAATATTTAATTAACATAACTTACTTGGACTATGGCAAAGCAGGCACGTGATGATGTGGAGTAGGATGGCAAGATACCTACTCTGATACCAACTTGTGACAACCCACCTTTTCAGGCAGTCACTTGACTAAACGTAATCATAATCTCAATATACTTTAACATAAAGTACTGAAAATTACAAAATAAAAATTTTCCTTTCAAATACATTGCAAACCTTTACTTAATCTTTATAACTTTATGCATAACAAGTGAAAAACATATTTTAAAAATAACTTTTATAACATTTGCAAACACATTGCAAGTCATAACTTGTACTGTAAAACTTACTACATAATAAATGCATCATAAAATTTGTAACTTAAACTGTAAAACATTATGCATTAACAAAATGCAAAAGTACTTTAAACATAATTATTTCATATGAATTCTTAATACTAAAGAATTCAGAACATATAATATTGAAAGAAATATCAATCATTTCTCAAAACATAATTTTGTAAACAAACATATTAACATTAATTTCTCAAAAATGAAAAAAAATCACATAATAGTTATTATGATTTAACGAAATCATAATTCGTAAAAACTTAACCCTTGCATACCTTATAACATTAATCTCTTAAAACATATAATAGTAAAATATCTTTAAAACTTTTCTTTTAAACATAAAGATAATTATTTAAGAATTACTTCCTTTAAAACATTCCTTAAAACATACTTAAAAATTGTTGCGACTATTGTCGCATTTCAAGTTGAGACCTCGCTCAACCAATGCCTTTAAAACCCTTTTTGAATTGTTTCTTAAAACTTAATAAGAAACAGTTACTAAAACATAGCTTGAAACTTAACTTTACAAATGGATAAAACGTTTTGTAAAATACAACTTTAACTTTGAAAACATTTCTTAAAATTTCAACTTTCTTGAACTTCGAAAGTACTGTTTCAAATAATAGAAAAATAACCTTTTCTTTTGGCAACGAAAACATACTATTGTGGTATCCATACCAATCTCCACCATTCGTTCGCTGCTTACCGTTGCCTAACAAATGTCACCGGCAAGTTTTCTGACCTACAGCATGAACATACTTAAATGAGATTTCGCTCAGTAAGTAGGAAATCAGTCTCGCAAAATATAATTAAAAATCATATTAATAAAAATATGCATGAACATTTTATGCTGTTTTGTCAACTTGTTTCATGCTTAATTATTAACATCCTATAATCATTCATTCCTTACTTTAACTCTCATCTTTGTTCCATAACTTTCCTTATCTTATTATCATTTGTGTTTATACCAACATCATTAATCATGAGATCATAAACATGATGCTTCTCTTGTGGAAGACTTAAGACCATCGAACTTCAAGGTCATCTTTAACTTTACTTTGAGTACCTCACAGTTAAGGAGGCTGGTACTTCACTTCTTACCACTTTCACTTGCCTTATTGTATGAAAGCAGTATGACTTAACACTACATATCATCACAATTATGTAAATCATAAATTGTAAACATACTTAACTTGAGAGTGACTAAACAATATGATTTAAATATTACATTCATCACACATTAATCATAACATCATCGTAACATATCATATCATGACATAACATATCATAATAAATCATAACATAACACCCATTCTAACATAAAACAGTGTAACAATCACTGATCATGCATTTTCATAACTTTTTATGAACACATTTAAAATATCTTATTTTAAAACTATTCATACTGTAGGCGAGATTCCTACTTACTTGGACTCCGAGCTAAGCAGGTCTAGTTGTACCTCGCTGTATCTACAGTATATGAAGCATCCTCTACAATGCTCCTTGAGCAACCATGAATGGCTAGGAATGCTTCCTAGAGATAATACATTACTGGAAATATCATGTCCCAGAATACGGGAGGTGACGTGACGATTTAATTATATTAAATAAATGAGAATTTTGTTAAAAACGTTAGTTTAAGAGTTTAGATTTAATATGCAAATGTGGAAAATCTAAAACCTCTTTAAACAAGCATTTTCAATAATTTAAACAAATATGCTCATTAAACAAATAGTAAGAAATAGCAAAGAAATAGGATGAACGAGAATGGGTCCCACTGACCCACATCTTGTGCACACACATAGTATTGACAATATTGCATTATACTCACAGTCCAAATAAAAAGAAAATAAATATGTTACATGCCTTAATTTAATAAATTAAACAATCTATTGGATTCTCCTACGGCTCCTGAGTTCTGTCTGTTGAGTCTTCCTTGAACCTAAGCGAAAATCCACCTAGAGGGGAAAAGTTTGAAAACAAATAAAATGTGAGCAAAAGGCTCAGTAGGACTATAATTTAAGAAAATATTAATTTCAAAAAGGAAATATCATTATTCAAGAAATTATTTAAGAGAAAACTTGAATAAATAAGTTTAAACAAAACCGTTCTTACCCAAAACAGTGTATTGGTCGACCAGAAAGATCATCATTTCTTTTCTTGGGCAAATCATATGAATAACACCACCGTAGTGGCCCAGCTGGGTTTCGAGACCTGCCCCCAAGGTCGATCACTACACGACCCGATCTCTGATATGGCATCATGCCCTTATATTCATTTTCATCATTATTCAAAACCCATTTACTGAGTGTTATCATTTACATTCATTATGAAGTTCATCTCAGTCCATGGCTCAAAAAACCGATAAAATTCCCTTTTCAATCCATCATTGAAAACATTTTGATAAAAACCCTTTTCAAGGCCAAATCATTTGAAACTAGATAACCAAAGAAGGGATAGAAGTTGTACCTCAATACTTGTGTTGGTGCCCCACACCGTAATCCCGGTCCGCTATACATTAACTCCATGGAACCACGAACGACCCTAAATAAAACTAGGTCTATCAGTAACTAATTTAAGATACTCTATGTTACTAAACCATTTCATGATGTCCTAGTATGCCATTTGTCTCTTTAAAATCATTTTATAATGTTGGGATTTCAATTGGGGTTCATAACAGTGAAAACGGATGAAAATCACAAAATCTGCCCTTGTTCGATCAGCCTGTCGGTCTCCTTGGTTCGGGTGCAGTTTGGCCTACCAGAGGACCATGTCTAGTCGGCCAAACATTCCCAGGTTTGGCCTACTAGACAGATGAATCTGGCCTATCGATCCTTTGAATCTGGCCTACCGAACACGATCTGGAAAATTTTTAGAAATTTCAGGCACGGGTTTTAGGTCTCCCAAAACTCAAATCTTCATTTTAACCTGTTTTTCTCAAATCTCAGGCATGGAAAATAACCATAGATGATAGAAAAAACATAAGAGGACACTTTTGAACTCATTTAAACAAGATTTGAACACAAAATCCCAAGAAATCCAAAAATAGAAAAAAAAAAAAAAAAAAAAGGGAAAAATGAAAAATCTTGAATCGAATATGTTTTTCTTCAAACAAAGCATAGATCCTAGTTGTTCTAAGTTCCTTTAACTCAAATCAAAGGTTTCCTAAGCTCAAACAAACTTAGATTTCAAAAATGCATGAAAACTTGAAAATTTGAAAAAGTTTAGAAATTTCAAAACTAACCTCAAATCCAAGCTTCAAATCGCATTTTTTGTTGTCAAATCACGTTCCCGAGCTTCCTTCTTGCCAACCCAAAGCTTGGGTTTGAATTTTGTTTCAAAATTTGAGGGAAATTGAGAGGGAAAGAGAGAGAGAGAGCAAAAGAGAGAGCTGAGAGAGAGAATTAGAGAATGAAAGGAAGAAAGGGAGAGTGAGATATAAATAGAGAGAAATAGTAGGCGATTTTACTGTGCGAAAACCATGTGCCGCCCATGGTTTTGTAAAACAAAATATATTTGACATTTGACAAATTGTTTTGTTTTAAAAACTCAAAATAACATTTTAAAACAATAAGAAGTCATTAGAAATCATTAAAATAAAAGAAATAACTTTAAACTCAAAATTTCATCAAATGATCAAATTAAGTTTAAAATATTTATTATGGCACACTAATCCACCATTTTGCATTCTAATATCATTTAATGAACTTCAGGGTGTTATAGGAAATGCCATTCTGGACTCCGTTATTGCAGTTTGAATCGCCTCGATCCGAGTGCAATTGGTGCCAGACGATTTTTACTGGAGTGGAATTAGCTTAAATGAAGGTCACCATCACGTTTAGAGTGTCGAAATGAGTCGGGACGCGGTCTTAGATCTTCGATCGAAAGTCTGGATTCACAAAATCCCAAAGTCACCGTTGACTGGCCGTTGATCGACTTTTACCGATGTTGACAGGACTCTGTTGGTAGCTGGCTCTAGCCTATCCCCAATAAATATATCCTTTTGAGTCCAATGGAGACTCCGATCTTGATTCTCCGGTGGTGGAAACCCAAAATTTGTTAAGGGCTTTTGCCACCCATCCTCCTATGAGCATTTCCCCTCATCCAATTTGAAGCAATGTGGCTAGGAAGGTCAAGGACAGAGGCTCCTGTGGCAGTTGACAGTGGTGGACCTCGAACTCCATCGACCATTGATGGGTTACTGCAATTGAGGTGGGGGAAAGCTTCACCATCCTCCTCTAAGCATGCTCGTGTAATCAATTTGGTCCAACATCGTCAAAAATGCTAGAGACAAGCTCACCCATGGTGGCGATAGCAAGCACATTCTGTTCACTAACCGGCGGTGATGCAATGGCAAAATTGGGTGAGGGCTTTTACTCCCTATTGTCGTTTTAGTTGAACGGTGGTGGTGGTATACCTCACCGCTGTCATGAGCAGCGGTTTCAAAGGTGGTGCGACAGCGAAGATATGGTGGCTCCATCGGGCCTTTCTAACTAGAGTTGAATAGTGAGGCTGGTACCATCTTGTTCCTTTCTTCATGCTGAGACCGTGGACACCAAGATCACGTCGATTGGTGGTCAGACGGTATGCGGCTTCCTCCGGCGGTGTTTTGGGCGACACGACACTCCGTTGGACTCAGCTCGACAAGAGCTTTCCATTAGTACGGGAGGTGTCAAAAAAGACGTCGAAATCTTGACCAAGATTTAAGAGGAGAGAGAAAATGTAGAGAGAGTAAGTAGACAGAGAAAGGGCTGATTTTTGCGGGATTTTTCTCCCTTTTTTTTGGATTTTCAAGTATATATATAGGCACCATTGCTGGTCTTTGTGCCTATACTATATCATGGTCGGTTTGATCAAATTCTTGATCTGTAAACTTAAAATTAATGTACACATAACTATACTCTTGCTGAACTGACATTATATAAGAATTTCCACATAATCATGATAAGTTGAGAAATTCCACCTTTATCACATAATCTCAATTTAAATATTTTAAATTGAGATTCTTATAATTGCCACCACTATGGCTCATACATGAAATTAATGAATCGTAAACTTTTAGTTTAGCACATTAAAAATAACTATTTTAATGTACTATCATAACATTACAAGTACTTAACCAAGTAATTTTGGAAATATCTTTAATTAATCACGATTATTAATTTTTGGATTTTTCATGGTTGTTATAGCTTGGACCAACTTCTAAATCAGTTAAGAATTTATGAAGCCATGCAGCTTCCTTAGCTAGTTCACAAGCAGCTACATACTCAGCTTCTATAGTTGAATCAGCAATACAAAATTGTTTAATGCTTCTCCAAACTATGGCTCCACCACCGAAAGTAAACATTGACCCAAACATAGATTTACGCGCACCTTTGTCTAGTTGAAAATCAAAATCAATGTATCTAGTAGGAATCAAGTTCTTACCAAAATATGTCGACATATAGTTTCTCATTCTTTTAAGATGAGAATGTACTTAACTGCCATCCAATGTTCTAATCTTGGGTTGAATTGATTCCGACTAACTATACCTATATAGCATATGTTAGACCTTATACACAATATGGCATATGTTAGACTTCCCATCACTGATGCATAAGGAACCGGTCTCACGTTTTCTTCCTTTTAAGGTGTCTTAGGATATGGCTGTTTTGAAAGATGAACTCCATGGCATGTAGGTAAATTATTTTTCTTGTAGTTTTGCATCGAAACTCTAATAAGCACCTTATCAATGTATGATGCTTAAGATAGCACCAATAGTTTATTTCTACGATCTCTTATGAGTTGAATTCTAAGAATATAACTTTCCTCTCCCAAATATTCTATTTGGAATTAGTTGGCTAGGCATTTCTTTAGATTAGATAATAGTTCTACATCATTCTCAATGTGTAAAATATCAGATACATAAAGAACTAGTAAGAAGACTACTGTCTTATCTTTGATGTACTACAATTTTGTATCCTGATCTGGAGATATGGTCTCCTTATTTTGTCTTTTGATAATAATTATCAGTTCTTGTTTGATTTGATCAAGAAGTAATTCTTCTAGTACAACTTTTTTATAAGTTTTATAGTTTGTCATATAATCATTCTCAAAGAAAGTGGCATTAGTCAATACAAAGACCTTTCTTTCTTGACGACTAGAATAAACCATCCCTCATTCCCTTCGAATACCCTACAAACAAGCATACTTTAGAATATGGTTAAAACTTTCCAGTCTTTCATTTCAGCACATGTAGTGGTCACCCCTACATATAGATATATGATAAACTAGGTTTACAACCACTCCATAACTCTAAAGGTGACTTTGGAAGAGACTTAGATGGAATTATGTTCAAAAGATATACTATGGTTTGTAGCGCAAATCCCTAAAATGAAGGAGACAATGATGAATAACTAAGCATAGATCTCACCATATCAAGCAATGTTCAATTTCTTCTCTTAACAACACTATTTTGTTGTGGTATTCCAAGTACAATTAGTTATGATTGAAAACCATGTTCTATCAAGTAATCCATGAATGTAGTAGTAAGGTACTCTACTCTTTAATCTAATCAAAGTGTCTCCATCGACTTACCTAATTGCTTTTCAGCTTTTGCTAAAAATTCTTAAAACTTTTCAAAAGTATTAGTTTTCGTTTGCATTAAGCACGCATATCCATACCTTGGACATTCATCAATAAATGTGATGAAGTTTTTGTAACCACCACATGCTTATACAAATAGACCACAAACATCTGAATGTATCAAGTTAAATGGCTCTTCGACCCTTTTGCCTTTTGCAGAGGAGGACTTTGTAGTAATTTTTCTTTCCAGACAAGATTCAT
Organism: Artocarpus heterophyllus; assembly: GCA_025403435.1. Classification (NCBI taxonomy): domain Eukaryota; kingdom Viridiplantae; phylum Streptophyta; class Magnoliopsida; order Rosales; family Moraceae; genus Artocarpus; species Artocarpus heterophyllus. The sequence goes on from CM046342.1 coordinate 27,008,250, forward strand.
AAACTGGTAGAGAACTAAATTTTAGTTCTCTAAAAGGACCATCCTTTATTAGTCAGTTAATCCTGTCAAGGATAATATAACCTAATCAAAGGTGCCAAAGGTATGTTTCATCATAAAAAAAAAAACCATTTGCCTTTTGGGTTTTGGTTGTTTAATTTTGAACATTTTGATATTATGTAGTGGTTTTTCGTTTGGCTTTAAATTATAAAGCCTATTTTCCAAATTTGTAAAACAAATAGCCAAACTATTTTTAGAAAAAATAACATAACTATCATTAAAAAAAATTAAGCATTTGTTCAAACAACCTCGAAACAAAAATCAAGTTTCTGTAAAAACTAAGAATGTAATAAACATTATTCAACAATAAAGACTTGCTTCCAAAATAAAGTTTAACAACTTCCATTGCTTTTTCGAAATAATTGCTCCTATTCCCACTCTCATCGTGATTTCTCTATCGACAAGCTCCTTCGAAGAACTAAGCATCTATAAAGAAGAACAAACATGAATAGTTGCCACTGAATTAATTATCCAAGATGATGTATCATCCTTTTTTTTTGGAGAATATGATGTATCATCTTCAACTAAACAACCTTCTAAAATAACAAATCTGATTTGTTGTTGGTTTTATTTTTCTTGTGCTCTTAAAGAAACTTCCTATAGTTTCTCTTCCAGTGGCCATTTGCATCATAGTGAAAATATTTTCCTTTGGGCTTCTTTTCCTTTGACCCCTTTCTCTTGTTGTTACTCTTATTCTTCTTAGGTTTTTCTCCACCTTTAAATCTGCCAATTCCTTTTTTTTTCTTTCTCTTTCTACTATTTTTAGTAGAAGAGGAAGGTTCAGCTTTAGCAACATTTTATTCACCTTCTTTTGCCGTCTCTTGTGAGATATAGTCAGAGATTATAGCTTATTAAGCAACTCAGTCATGTTGTATTTCAGCCTGTTCATAAAATATTGCGTTTAAACTAAAGGATTATAGGGTAGATGGTTTCCAAAATCATCCTCACCTATGTGGCTTTATCTATCATTACCCCATTTATTTCACCCTCATGGAGGCCATATTAAGAACATGTTCTTTGACCAAATCTCTCACCTTCATTTTGGCATTCATTATAGCCTTTATAGCTTTATGTCATGTCTTTTCATAAAGACTTCCAACATGTCTTGAAAGGAAGATATTATCTCATAAGTAGTCTTCATGTTTTCGAACTTCATCCTAAACATATCAAACATGCCAACTAATAGGTGACAGCAGGCTTTGTTGTTTGCCTTCATCTAACAATCATTTGCTTCTCGTATGTTACAAGCAGCATTGGCAGTGAGTGGTGAAGGACACTCTCCCATTAGGACAAACTTATAGCCTTCACAGACAAGTACAATATTCACACTACTCTTCAACTTGGCAAAATTATCACTAGTTAATTTTTTTGTTTGAAAAAATAGTGATGATTGGAGTAGACATTGTTAATATAATAAATGAATGACATAAACTAAATGGTTGCATAAACATCATATTCATATTTCGAATAGTAAATGTGATGCATGATACATATGGAAGAACATATAAAAAAATTATTAATTTTATGATAAAACAATTTCATAAATAATATATTGTTGTAGAGTAGGTGATATTATTTATAAATGGAATTGAAATATTCTCAATTAATAAACATCTCATATTTTCTATATTTATTAACAACCATTTGTTTTGGTTAAGATACAATTAACAATTTAGTTATATCTTTATAAGTGTGACTTACTATTTTGGATCTTAATAACTTAACTCAAAATTACTATTATAGGGTAGGTCAATTTTGAAACACATTTTAAATTCCTAGATCTTAGATGCCAACCTTGTTATTGATTTAAATGGATGCCCTTCATAGCAAGAATAAGACCAAAGCATAGGTTATATTATCATATTGCCTTCTCCCACTCATTCTTTTAAAATTTATGTGTTATATTTTATAAAACATCGTATGTTTGATTAATCTAGTAAATAAAACCAATTTTAATTACTAGATGAAAGTGTGATAATAGAATCCTATCTTATTTACACTTATATAAACTACCAAATTATTTCAAAATCTCAATTTATTATGAATAATCTAAACCTAAAAATAAACTATTTAAAATTAAAAACTTAGATTTTAATGTGAATTTTATCAAATTTTAATTGTTAAACTGTAATTCACATTATTTGGTTGATTATGAAAATTCAATAGAAAGTAAACAGCCTAATTATTCTAATTGTATTAAATTAATTCTAAGATCATATTAACTCACACTACAAACAACTTTATAAAATAAGATGTAATATATACATGAATGCATGTCATGTTATAGTAACTAAAATAGGCACTTTCCTAGATGACATGTTATAATGCACAAGTATGTTATAAAATCATCACGTAAAATTATTACACGAAAGAAATAATGGATTTTTGATTGGTTCTTCGGATAATTAAATTACAACCTAAAAAATAAAACTAAAACAAAATTGAAAATACAAGGGTCTTCTCGTAATTTACTTATATCCTAGCTCCACTGAATAAGGACTTCTATTTGTGTGCTGCTGAAGAAATTTGATAGGCCTAAGTTGCCAAAAACCATCCCACTATATGTTTGGCCTTCAAAAACTCCATGATGCAAGCATCTCATGCTAGTTATAATGGACAAACCTCTACCTTGCTCCTAGTTAATGCCCGTACCGCTGTAGGACAATGCCAGCACACTCTAGGTCATCAACCATCACGTTTCAAGTCGAGAAACACCAAATGAGAAGCTTCAAAGAGCCAAAGAACTGAAACCCATTAGGCTATCGTTTTGCATTGCCCATTCATTATAACATTAGTTTCCTCTAAATGCCCTCAAGCTGAGCACTACTACACTCATTATCGAGCACATCTGTGCTCTAGGCTATGCATTGTAGCTCTCAAAACCAAGCACGACTACGCTCCAACTTAGGCATAGTAGCCTTTAAGATTGAGCATGGTTGGTGCTCAAGACTAGAGTCACTATAGGTCGATCTGCTATCGGTGCCTACATCATTAAGTTCTATGACAGTCATAGATGCCAATCTTCGTAGGGTTAAGCCCTGCAACGCCCAAGGTTAAGACGAGATGAAAGGCCGAGCACTAATCTTTGTCAAGGCTAAGCGACGACGGCTCGTGGCTAAGTACAAGAGGCGCTCAAGTTTGAGCCACTAGCTTCAACCTAGAGTAATGATGGCTTCAATATTATTCGTTCTTTGACACAAAGTGATCGTTCATGCAATAGCAAGTTTCACAAAAAATGGAAAAGAAAATAAAAAAATTGAAAAACACTATATACTCTTATAGATTTACACAGATTTTGATCTAATCAAAAAACAAAATTAATAAACAATCCAAAAAGACCATATGATTAACAACCAAAAATCCTTCCACATTTATCAAAGAATCAAAAAATGCAGAAATACAAAGTACCTATAAAACAGGTATCGAGAACATGATAAATTTTAACCTATAAACTAGGCATCGAGAACATGATAAATTTTAACATAAAATCACATTAATTATGTTATACACTATTAACCCTCTCTGATATCATTTGTTGAAATTTCAATAGAAAACACCGCCGAAAAATGGATTAGTTGACAAGAAAAAAATTTTCTCAAAGCTTTGTTTATCAAGAATATGTATACAGTTTTAATTTATTGAAAATATAGGAGATTGTGACTAAAACCTTCTGAAGCCTATAACGGTATCCTAGCTTTCCTCTTCAATACTCACTACTATAAATTGAGCCTTCCACGATGGTTTTAAACCGTCATGGAAAACTTCCATGATGGTTTAAAACTGCTACAAAACCTCCATCGTGGTACCAAATTGAGTTTTCATGATGATTTTTTTACCGTCGTGGAATATCCGTATAGGTGTGAAATTTAGGTTTTCTGGGGGACCTCTATCACGACAGATTTTCAAGAAAATTGTCTTGGAAATGAAAATATTACATGACTGTTTTTGAACAACTGTTGTAAAAAGTAATGTTTCCACCACGATTTTACTAAAAACCGTCGTAGAAACTTAGTATACCATAGCTTTACACAGAGATTTGTGTTAAAACTATCATGTAAGGTGATGTTTCCATGATGGTTTTTAGCTAAAATCATCATGGAAAATTGGTCGTGCACATAAAACAATTGCTTAAATTTTTTATTTCCCATGGGACGGCTAGTCTTATATGTTATCCATTACTACAAGGCTCTGATTACATAAAAAAATAATGTATATTGAAATTACAAGGTATTTACAAGATCACTTACATTTGAACTATTTTACACAATCATTTATCTACTATGTCTATCTAAATTTGACATACTTATTTACAAATTATACCCACTCAATTCTAACTTCATTTAGATCTGTATTTATATAAAATTTCTTTTTTGCTAGAGCTTGTACACCATTACAAATTATATCTTACATGAAACGTGGATTAAAAAAACGGCATTCGAAGTTTCTCGTTGTCTTGGACACTTACATTTGGAATATAGCATTCCATTTAATCGGAATGTTATATCGCTTACTGTTTGAAGTTTCCAATCGTTAAGCACCCTAACAATGTGTCATTATTAAATGAATTAGTAGGCAGTCCAATTATATAAAACTTAACATTGTTATTTTTTTTAAGAAAATTGATAATTACAATCTTGTCAGTGATACGAAATCATCACGTGATGGGTGTCCAAGGGGATCAAACCAATATTTTTGGTCCTCCCATGGTGAAACAAGTGCCAACATCTAATGGTCTATAACATTGTATGGCACGAAGAATAATTTCCCCCTAGATGCTTGAGCTAATAGACAGAGTAGTGATGTGTTGCGCTCTTTGTGGGTCTCTTGCAACACTTGAAATAATGGCCAAAGATATGAAGTTAAAATTATACACCTTGTCTTGAAGTTTACAATTTTTTGCCAAAAAACTATAATGAAAAACAATGCACTCAATTATTTGAAAGCGCCTTACAACTCAACTTAGATTTTAAAAAGTAAGAGTTTAGGATAGAGCTATTACCTAAGGTATACCATTGTACAATTCGCCCCAATTTGATCAAAGGTGATGAAGTAGTAAATGTCTTCATGCCCCACATAAATAAACAATTCATTACTAGTGATTATTTGCGATATCGAGTACTGACCATCAACCCATTGCATGTGAAAGCATGGGCGTATAAAGCCAACTGCATTAATTCTGAAGGCACTGAAAAGAAGTTAAATGCAGGTAGTGGCTTATTCGCAATGATTGTTCTTGTTCTTATTCTACCTCAAGTTGTGATTTTTTGCTTTTATAAAACTTTTTCTTTTTTTTTTCGTGTTTCTTTCCCTATAAATCTTGTGGAACGTGGCTAGGCGCTTGACTTATCTTCATTGTTGCAACGACTTCAATTAACCTCTTTGGCCATGCAACGAAGCTTCCGGCAGCTTCACCCACAATTGTTGCTTCAAATGTCAGAACACGCAATTCAGCTATTCTAACTCTAATGGTAATGATGCTATTGTGCACATTTTTATCCTCTAAGGGTCCTTTATGGATTGTATCAGTTACAAGACTCCTTATCCATGCCTTCTCGAGCACAAGAAGTGTACACCCACCATTAATTCTATCGCCAACAATGAGCCTGCGTTCTTGATATTGTTTAGGCTCTTGACAATGAGGTGACAATAAGACTTTTGGAGCTTGTGGAGCTTTTAGAGCTTCTGGTACAATGTCGGGAGGGTTACAGCTAGCCTTGAAGTTGTTGCGTTGTGAGATACTCTCATCCGTTGGTCTAGCACGTCCTTGGAAAATGAACTCACCTCGCAATTCTACAATTGCTATTTGCATCTTCAACATTTGGGAATCGAATTTTGAACATAGTTAGAGGCCGAAGTATTGGGACTGCGCCACATACTTTAATTGATTGCAAACAAGTCCTCAATGTTTTGGTTTCCCTATGTTATCGTTATTGACAAACTAGAAGGTCCCTTGACTTTATTGAATCGTGTACTCATCCTGTAAAATAACAACAAACCAAGTTGCTCTTAATATACTTTAATAGTTAATAAATTACAAATTAATAATTTGAATTCAATAAACTTATAATCAAGTTCCCAATTTGTGCTACTTTTAGATTTTTAAATTATCCATCGAGACCTTGACGTGATTTTACCCGCAACTCCTCCCATGTTGGTAGCATGTCTGTCTCAGCTAACTATATTATGATATGTTAGTAACATATTAATGACAAAATAATTGACATATGTAATACCAGTAATATAACAATGTACTTCTATATCCGTCTTGGCCAAGCATAGAACCGTATTCATTTTCTGCTCTCTTTTTTTTCCATTAGTTGATAGTAGTTGGAATTCAACGAAACACTAATACTTCACAAAAGCTTTCCAAGTGTCATCATTTATAGAGGGGTAGTAGCGTAGTACCGTAGGAGGCCGCTTAATTCATTTTCATCGTCCTCTGGAATAGAAAGGTTAGGCTTTACAAAAGTTACGTAGAGGTTGAATCTAAACCCCTTTGCTAATTCACCACAAATCTTCAAAGTTTTTTTCCTATACCACCTCTCAACTGTGAAAGCTTCATAAATCTCTTTCCAATTCACATCTTTTACTTAGTCTAAATCCTTAGTCCTCAAATCTTTTATCTATATTGAAACGTGTTCTTGACTAAGGACTCTAATACAACTGCTTAATTCACTTTCGAGTGCGCCTTTTGGTTGGCCCTTTGAATTAAATGTCACTTCTATTCATAAACCTCTCTTCCTCATCTAAGGATCTTTTTTCATTAAAGTAGCTCTCCAGTTAAAATCTACTTTGGAATCAAATTCGATGTGCCTTCGAGGCTTACTAACTTCTTTTACTTTGCCATATTGAGAGAAGACGGTGTGCACTCTTCATACTCTTTATCATAGTGGTCATTATCGCTCACTTGAGACATTTTTTCCCAATCTAAACCAAATCCTCATGAAAAAACAAACACATAAATTGACATGAATCAAAAATTAAAAATTAAAAATATTAATTGCTAAAAGAAATATTCACTTAATAACATATTTTCTTTCTTTTCCATCATCACTTAATAAAATATTAATTTCTATTAGTAATATGAAATTGTCAAAAACATATAAATTAGTGAAATTATGCCGTAACAAAATGAAGATGTGACACTTTTCCAACTCTATATATCAACATCTAGTTTAGACCCATATTATAAAAATTAAAAAGAAAAACTAACTAACTTAGGAAAAACTAAATTACTTTTTCTTTTTAGAAAGAACTAAATTACATTTTATAAATTCAATGAGTTTTAGAAAATAATATTTGACAATAAATACTAAAGAGTGATATCCCAATGACCACCATTTTAAGAAGATTAATGCATTAAAAATAAATAAATCGATTTTTTAGTATACCATTCCAATCTACGCTCCTTTGAGTAGGTAATAAAAAAATTGCATAAACTTTTTTTTTTTGCATTCCTTATTCCTTGTTTTATGTTTGTTCTTTCTAATAAAGCATTATGCATATAAAGCTATCCCTAACTATTATAGTTGTTGTTGTTGTTGTTGTTGTTGTTGTTAGTGAAAACATATAATTACATGATATTTATTTCTTATAAGTGGACAAAGTAAATTGAATACTAAGATAATTATTGGAGAGCAATGGGCTTTGACACCGATTGGAAGGTGATGAGCGTCGATGGTAAGGGCTATGGGACGGGCTTCTATAGTGATGGGAGGGCGACGGGCTTCAATGGCAATGGCAGGGCTAGCTTCGATGGGCTTTGACGATGACAGGAGGGTGACAGGATGGGCCTCGATGATGACAGAAGGACGACAGGATTCAATGATGACGAGAGGGCAACGGGCTTCTACGACATGGGACGGGCTTCGACGACAACAGAAGGGCGATGGGCTTTAACGGCGACAAAAGGGTGAAAGGTTTCGATAGCGACAGGAGGGCGAGGGGACGGGCTTCGATGGCAATGGGAGGGTGACAGGCTTTGACTAAATGTAGGCGATGGGCTTCAATGGTAATGTGAGTGAGAGAGTTTGAGAGAGAGAAAGAGAGTTTGAATATGGGGGGTGCATTAGATATTTCGATCGTGTTAAATATAAAGCCAAAGGGCCCACATTACATGACGGTTTTTATAAAAACTGTTGTATAATGTAAAAACTTGCACAATGGTTTTATAAATACTGTCGTATAAGCTGAATATTTCACGAAGGTTTTTTTGAAAAGCCATCATGGTATATTAATTTTTATAACAGTTTTTTTTTAAATTGTCATAAAAAATTAGTCTAAAAACACCAATTTCAAAAGTTTTTCTCCTTTGCCCAGGTGGCTAGACCGTGTGTTATATATATGGCCTAGAGTTTTTACTTTTTGCTGTTTTTATCACAAATATAATTATAAATAGATATATCCCTTAGTTTAAAAAAAAGATGAAAAATAAAATAAAGAAATACATTGAAATAAATTGCCATAAATTTGTTTACAAACGCACATTTTTCCTCTCTTTTTTTCTTTGGTTCCTTAATACATATCTATTCCACATCTTCGTGAAGCAAGTGTGAAACATTATCTTCAAAATCATCAATCTCTTTAACCAGTGGCAATCCCTTTGTGAATGTGGGAATGTCCGTGCAATCCTCTGCAACTTCTTCACTGTCAATAACTACTCTTGGCTTCATGGGGACGACTAGGCATGTGTGATTGAGCCATTCATAAGGATCCACATGAAGGAAATAAAAGATACAAATCCCAAAGAGAAGGAATAAGAAATGGTTGGAAGATAAACACAACTATACTTTTAGAGTGTGGATACAAGCACACATATATAACAGGGCTCATGAGTCTCAAAACGAAGGTGTCTCAGAAGACTTGTTTAAGTTGGCCAGAGGACCCCCGTTCATGGTCATGAGATATACTTAGTATTCAATAAATGTTATTACCTTTTACACTAACAAAAGCTATGAGAAGCATCCAGTCAAAAATAGTGGTGCTTGTCTTCATACCAATTCCATGCATGTTTCCTCTCCAAAAGACAAGAATCTCATATATGGAACAATGACCCACTATGGTTATGTTGATGATATATAAGAACTTGACTATCGCGGATTTAAAGGAACTCTTTTAAATGTAAATGGGACAACAATAACTATGTGAAGGTTGATAATAACGGCATTATGGTAGTAGACTTTACAAGATTGGTTACAAGAATGGTTCATTTATCATGGGATTGCAAGCGAAACAAGTCTTTCATTTTTTAGTTTTGCCGATGAAGCCATGAGCAATTAGTGATGGTGATAACGATAATGACAAATGTAGTGATATTCCAATTTTTAGCAATGGATTGGAGGAGATTGATTTTTTTCTGATAACGATTCACACTTAGTTTATTTAGATGTTGAATAGACTTGTGTTGTTAACTCTAAGAAAGGTAAGAGGACAAAGTAATCATTTACATTTTATTGTATTTTTTGTTCAACTATTTCATCTATTGTTGTATTTGTATTTGACTATGTTATATTTCATTCTCTCATTGTTGTATTGCATTTTACTTTGTTGTATTTTTATTTGAAGTACTATTTCATTGCAAATAATGATGATTACTGTTAAAGCTTATTGAATTACTTTTATAATTATCTATAAATTGTTAACTTTTTCTTTAATTTATAGTTGTTTTAAATAATTTACTTGTTATAGTTATTTATTTTTTTTAAGTGTGGAAGTAACTAAAATCAATGAATTATGAGGCCAAAAAATACGAGATATTAGGCCACCTATGGCAAAAATGGCCAAAACAATGTCTTCTTTTAGGTATAAACATTAGACAACCGTTCATAAAACCATCGTCTAAGGCAAACTATAGACGATAGTTTTAGGAAGAAACCATTGTCTAATGTCAGCACCTCATGCCACTTGATAGTCTAAGTGGGCATTAGATGATGTTTTATAAATAGTATCAGCTTAACCTCTAGGGAGGTTAAACAATGGCTTAGGGCCTCAAATTTGGGAGAGCCCTAATTTTTTTCCTAAAAAATATGTTGTATTTGAATTAGTTCTATTCAAACAACTTAAAAATATATTTTTTTATTATGATCGTTTTTAAAGACCAACATCTTTCTTGAGGAAAAAAATGTCATTATCTACACGTTAATGAGTGGTAATTTTTTAGGAGTATTAAACTAGATTGAGGTTTTCTAGATAAGCAAGCCACTTGTATATTTTTAAAAATAGAAAAAACAAAAAAATAAAACATAGATCGTGTTCTTTAAAGACATACCACCGTTTGAGACAAAAGTCATCTTAAAAAAAGTGCTAGATCAATTTTTTTTTTCAAATTTCAACTTAATTACAATTTAATAATATACTTTGAAAAAACAATAATAATGATAAACTAAAAAATAATAATAAATGTTAAAACAAATAAATGTATATTCAAAAAGAAAAAATTGAAAGTCTAAAAAGTTATTTTATTTATCTTATGCCTCTCTCTTCATAACAAAAATCTCCAACAAACACTATTTTCTCAATTTTTCAAAACAAAAATTATTCCCTAAAAAAAAATCACAAAATTACAATTGCTATTTTCTTCTCAACAAAATCTTTGGTTATATCTTTCTTGCTCATTACTCATTTACTTGATAATTATTGCTTTTAAAGTTTTATTATTGCTATTTTGTTTTTTCATTATTGTTGTGTTGGTGTTGATTTGAATTTCATATATACATAAGTAAAGAATAAATATGTCTAATAAAAAATATGAACCAGATTAAGACGAGTGATTAAAAAAGTGGAGAATGAAAGAGTTGATTCAATTTCGAAAAGGGGCTCTTGAAAAAATTTCACAAGTAGTAAGAAAGATGACATTAAGTGAAGTGAAAAAAACAATTAAAAAAAATTAAATGAATAAGGGGATGAGAGAAAGTGATGGTAAAAAAAACCATAGAGAATAAGAATGATAAAAAAGGTTATTATCAAGTGATTGATGAAAAATGTCAAGAAACAAATGAAAATGACAGAATTGGCATGAACACTAATGATAACGATAATTTAAGTAGAAACTTGCTTGTTTTTGTCAGTGGAAAATTTGTTTATTAACTTTGATGTAATTTTATTTTGCTTGTTTTATTTTTGTGTTCGCTGAATGATATGAACCCCACCAAGAATTGACGCGACCCTAACCAAGATTGGTTTCCAAGATCAAATTCCTAACCGGTTTTGAATGGAACCACGACCCGATGCCTAACAAGAAGCACAAACCTTGGTATGTGAGGACGCCACAATCAGCTATGGATGGACTGATTGATAAGTCTTGGTATGTGAGGACGCCACAATCAACTATGGATGGACTGATTGATAAGTCTATGAACGCCACAGAATTTTTCGATAAGTTTGAATAGTTCATGTAGGAACCAAAGAGAATTAAACCTCAAATTGTGTGTTAAAACTTATTTCCACATTGAATGAAATTCGTTACAATATATAGGGGTTCCCTTATGCGAATTTTCAACTCCTAATGGCCCATGGAATTTCGGGCAAATCAATTACCAAACATCAAATCTAAAGCAAATAAGGAAAGTTCCCTTAATGGCTTAAAAGCCTTACAATAATAGAAATAAAACAAACGCAAAAAGGAAACTAGACATTAAAAGGTAAATAGTTGATTCTTCTCGCCACGTGTCACCTCAAAACGGGAAAGTAACTGAAATGAAAATTACTCGATCCCTTCTAGAGCTTGAATCACGCATTTGTTGGTATGGATGTCACATGCAATTCCCTCAATGGGCCTCCATGCAATGGCTTGAGCCCAAGTTGCTTGAATCAGCCCAATAAGCGTTTCTTTAAACTTTTTCGCACAAGCTCTCGTAACCGGACCAATGGGAACTTGAATTGGATCTGAATATGTCTCATCCCACGTGCTCTTGCTTGTGCGAACGATGTCCTCATCATTCCCCTCCTCTTGAGAGGGATTTGTCCTCAAATCGTCGCCTGCATCAAAAGGACTTAGATCAGAAACATTAAAGGTGGCACTTACACCATACTCACCTAGCAAGTCTAGCTTGTACGCATTATCGTTGATCCTTTCGAGAATTTGAAAAGGACCGTCCCCTCTAGGCAACAGCTTGGATTTCCTTTGTTTCAAAAACCGTTCCTTGCGTAAGTGCAACCACACCCAATCACCGGGCTCGAAGACGAGCTTGTGACACCCTTTGTTGGCTTGTTTAGCATATTGTTTAGTTCTTCACTCGATGTTGAGTCTTGTCTTCTCATGTATCTGCTTAACAAGGTTAGCTTTTCTTTTTCCATCTAAATTCACATGCTCAGACAAAGGTAATGGCATTAAATCCAAAGGAGTTAAAGGATTAAAACCATAAACAATTTCAAACGGTGAAAATTGTGTAGCAAAATGAACAGATCGATTATAAGCAAACTCAACATGTGGTAAACACTCCTCCCATGTTTTGATGTTCTTTTTAATGATAGCCTGCAACAAAGTAGACAAGGTTCTATCACAACTTCTGTTTGACCATCGGTTTGAGGGTGACAAGTAGTCGAAAACAATAGCGTAGCCCCTAACTTAGCCCACAAAGTCTTCCAAAAGTAGCTTAAAAACTTGGTGTCCCTATCAAAAACAATTGTCTTAGGCATACCATGAAGTCTCACAATTTCCCTAAAGAACAAATCAGCAACATTGGAAGCATCATCTGTCTTGTGGCATGGAATAAAATGGGCCATCTTGGAAAACCTATCCACGACCACAAATATCGAGTCTCTTCCCCGTTTAGACCTAGGCAATCCTAACACAAAATGCATCGAAATATCAATACAGGGTTCACTAGGTATTGGTAAAGGGGTGTACAAACCGTGGGGCTGCACTCTTGATTTAGCCTGCCTACAAGTTACACATCTACCACAAAGCCTCTCAACATCTCATTTCATATGTGGGCAATAGAAGTGTTCCTGCAACATAGCCAAAGTCTTCATTACTCCAAAATGTCCCATCAATCCTCCCCCATGGGATTCTCTCACTAGCAAATCTCTTAATGAACAAGTAGGCACACATAATTTATTCTCCCGAAACAAGTATCCCCCATGCCTAAAGTACTTACCACTAGCAAATCTCTCACAAGCTTGATACTCAGTACTAAAGTCACGGTCATCAGCATATAACTCTTTAATGTGTTCAAAACCCAATAGTTGAGCATTAAGAGTTGAGATTAAGACATACCTGCGAGAAAGTGCATCGACAACGATGTTTTCCTTACCTTGCTTGTAGCGAATGACATACGAAAACGTCTCTATGAATTCCACCCAAGGAGCATGCCTCTTGTTCAGCTTGTGTTAGCCCTTCAACTGTTTTAGGGACTCATGATTGGTGTGAATCACAAACTCCTTAGGCCATAGGTAGTGCTACCACGTCTCTAATGCCTGAACCAATGCATACATCTCTTTATCATAAGTTGGGTAATTAAGAGTTGCCCCATTCAGCTTCTCACTGAAATATGCTACTGGTCTCCCTTCCTGCATTAAAACAGCACCAATTCCAACACCTGAAGCATCACAATCAATCTCAAAAGTTTTGGAAAAATTAGGTAAAGATAACAATGGAGCATTAGTTAACTTCTCCTTGATTAATTGAAATGCCTTTTCTGCTCTTCTCCCCATCTAAACCCAATGTTCTTCTTGATCACTTCAGTCAGTGGTGCGGCTATAGTACTAAAATCTTTCACAAACCGCAGATAGAAACTAGTTGGACTCGGCCACTCCTGGATGGCTCGCACCTTTTCTTCATCAATCTGTATACCTTGAGCACTGACAATAAAACCAAGAAACACAAGCTTATCTGTGCAAAAGGTACACTTCTTGAGGTTAGCATGCAACTTTTCCTTCCGTAAAACATCTAAAACAAGTTTCAAGTGTTCAATATGATCATAAAAATTGCTGCTATAGATAAGGATATCATCAAAATAAACAACGACAAATTTCCCAATAAAAGCTCGCAAAACATGGTTCATTAAACGCATAAATGTGCAAGGTGCATTGGCTAAACCGAAAGGCATTACCAACCACTCATACAAGCCTTGCTTTGTTTTGAAAGCCGTCTTCCACTCATCTCCCTCCTTCATACGAATTTGATGATATCCACTCTTCAGATCAATTTTAGAAAACACACAAGCACCATGCAATTCATCTAACATGTCATCCAAGCGAGGAATGAGATGTCGATACTTTACCGTGATGTTGTTGATGGCTCGACAATCAACGCACATCCTCCAAGTCCCATCTTTCTTAGGCACAAGTAAAACTAGTACGGCGCACGGGCTCATGCTTTCTCTCACATATCCCTTCTCCATCAACTCACTTACCTGCCGTTGGAGTTCCTTTATCTCCTCAAGATTACTCCTATAGGCTGGTCGGTCTGGGATTGTAGCTCCAGGTATGAAGTCGATTTGATGTTCAATCCTGCGGATTAGAGGTAAACCTTGCGGTGTTTCCTCGGGAAAGATATCCTCATATTCCTGCAAAAGAGAAACAATAGAACTATGCAAGGTGGAATCAAGATCGTTAGTGTTTAATAACACCTCCTTGTACATGAGTAAAATCATCGGCTGATTAGAAAACAAAGCTCTTCTCACATCACTCTTTCTTGCATAAAAGTTTGTTTTTCTCTCTTTTTACCTCATTGGCCAAATCTTCTTTTGTACTAGCTCTCTCAATGTTCTCTCCTTTTCTCTCCTTTTTTCTCGGCCATCTCTTCCTTTTTTCTCTCACTGGCCGAACTCTCTCTCTGCACTCCCACTCTTGATTTTTCTTCGCTCTTCATTTTTTTATCACTTTCTCTCTGTAAGCTCACTTGGTCTTCATAGACCTGTTTTGGTGTTAACGGAACAAGAGTGATCATTTTTTGATTGTGAACAAATGATACTTGTTGGTGAAACCATCATGTTTAACTCGCCAATCAAATTGGCATGGTCTGCCTAATAACAAGTGCCCATCTTGCATCGAAACCACATCGCACAAAATTTCATCTTCATATCTTCCAATGCGAAAAGAAACTAACACTTGCTTATGCACCTTTACCTCACCAGTATCATTTAACCATTGCAATTTATATGGTTGAGGATGCTTAATTGTTGGCAGCCCTAACTTCTCTACCATGGTTGTGCTAGCAACATTAGTACAACTCCCACCATCAATAATCACACTACATACCTTCTTTTGGACGTGGCACCTAGTGTGGAAGATGTTTTCCTGTTGCACCTCTTCATCTTCTTCTTTGGCTTGCACACTTAAAGCTCTCCTTGTAACCAACAATTCTCCTTGGACAGCACACTCCTCATCGTTGGCATCCTCTAATGAAGGCATAGAATCATTGTCTGAATCCTCCTCGGTTTCAATCTCTCCATTGTCCCGCATCACCATAGCTCGTTTGTTCGGACATTGGCTTGTTATGTGACCCCTACCTTGACATTTAAAACATTTAATATCATGATTTCGAGTAGTGGAAGAATCGGATTTACCTTGATTCCCATGGCTGGCCACCTCTTGTTTTTGCTCGGTCTTTGGCTTGGTGTTGGGTTGCTTCTCATCCTTCTTCCATTGGTTCATTTTCCAAGCGGATGTACTCGGGTTTTGGCTAGGACATGTGTTATTGCCCCTCCTCATAAGTTGATTCTCAATTTTAATAGCCATGTGCACCATGTCCTCCAACTCCACATAATGTTGTAACTCAACGGCATTGTGAATATCTCGGTTCAATCCCGCCAAAAACCTTGCCATTGTAGCCTCCCGATCCTCCTCTCTATTGGCCCGGATCATCATAACCTCCATCTCCTTATAGTATTCCTCTACACTCTGGTTGCCTTGCTTAAGATTTTGTAGTTTGTTGTACAACTCCTGGTAGTAGTAAGTTGGTACAAATTGCTTCCTCATCACGGTCTTCATCTCTTCCCATGACTCAATAGGTCGCTCTCTATTTCGTCTCCTGTTTATAACAAGTTGATCCCACCAAGTAATAGCATAATCAAAAAATTCAGTTACAGCCAATTTTACCTTCTTCGCCTTGGAATAGTAGTGGCAGTCAAAGATGAACTCCATTTTCTTCTCCCATTCTAGGTACGCTTCTGGATTGGATTTGCCTTGAAATGATGGTATCTTCATTTTTATGCCTCTCAAACTATCATTTTCTCAGTTCCTAACTCCTCTATCCCGTCCAAATCTTCGGTGACTACGCGCTAAATCTTCTCCTTCGTCAAACTCTTCCCCATCAATCCTGTAGTAGTCATCAACCTCTCCTCTAACTGGAACCCTTTCCCGCCTACGCGCATGAGGAACATGTTGTGGCTGTTCCACACGTGCATTTTCTATCTGGTCTATACTCTCATGAAGCTGTCCTAAGTCTCCCCTCAACAATCACCTCATCTTCCCCATCATCGCTTCCATAAGAAGTTTTGGATCTGCTGCACCCGAGGTACCCTCAATAGTGTTCTTGCTGTTGTTTGACATTTTTTTTTTTTTGCAAAACAAAATAAGAAACAATGCAAAGGACCTTACCACACTCCCTTACGTGTTTCACTCGTGAAATGGTTCACGCAATTCCACTCGTGTTTACACTCAATACTTTCAGCTTTTGTCCACTCTAATGTTCTCTCCTCTTTGCCTTTTTCCACTCGTTAATTCTCACTCAGTTCCTATAAAACTAGTTAAACCAATATCAAAATTTCCTTGACAATTCACAAATAGATTACCAAGGAGGCTCAGATTAGAAACAAGACTATAACAGGAACAGATAATTTAGGCTTTCAGAAATCACACCCAAAAGGAACGAAATTTGACGAAAAAAATTTTGTTCTATGTAGGGAATTCAATTTTGGGTTCCTTGAACGAGGAATAACAAGAATCTGAAAAAAAAAAATTAAGGAAGATTTCCAGACTCTTTTTTTTTTTTTTTTCAGATCCTCTTGTTTTTCTTCTTTTCCTTTTTTTTTCTTTTCTTTTCTTTTCGGATCTTTTTTTTTTTAACCGACTTTGATAATGGAAATCAAAACTCACGAATGACTGAAACAAGCATAAACTAAGAGAACAGATAAGCAAAACCTGATTAGAACCTCGCTCTGATACCAAATGATATGAACCTCACCAAGAAATGACGCGACCCTAACCAAGATTGGTTTCTAAGATCAAATTCCTAACCGGTTTTGAATGGAACCGCGACCCGATGCCTAACAAGAAGCACGAACCTTGGTATGTGAGGATGCCACAATCAGCTATGGATAGACTAATTGATAAGTCTTGGTATGTAAGGACGCCACAATCAGCTATGGATGGACTGATTGATAAGTCTATGAACGCCACGAAATAGGAACCAAAGAGAATTAAACCTCAAATTGTGTGTTAAAACTTATTTCTACATTGAATGAAATTCGTTACAATATATAGGGGTTCCCCTATGCGAATTTTCAACTCCTAATTGCCCATGGAATTTTAGGCAAATCAATTACCAAACGTCAAATCTAAAGCAAATAAGGAAAGTTCCCTTAATGGCTTAAAAGCCTTACAATAATAGAAATAAAACAAACGCAAAAAGGAAACTAGACATTAAAAGGTAAATAGCTGATTCTTCTCGCCACGTGTCACCTCAAAACGGGAAAGTAACTGAAATGGAAATTACTCGATCCCTTCTAGAGCTTGAATCACGCATTTGTTGGTATGGATGTCACATGCAATTCCCTCAATGGGCCTCCATGCAATGGCTTGAGCCCAAGTTGCTTGAATCAGCCCAATAAGCGTTTCTTTAAACTTCTTTGCACGAACTCTCGTAACCGGACTAATGGGAACTTGAATTGGATCTGAATATGTCTCATCCCATGTGCTCTTGCTTGTGCTAACGATGTCCTCATCACTGAAGGGGTGAATGACGGGTTGTTTGATGGTTTTTGGGTGGCTGCAGGTCCCTTTTTTTGGATGATGGATTGGCGATTAACTAACCCGCAGGCCGCTCGTGGAATGGAGGGTGGTTTTGGTTTGGGTGCGGGTTGGTGCAGGCAGGTTGCGGCAATTTGAGTCTATCCTATAGCCTAATGTAATTTTTTGGGCTTTAAAAAAAAGTTAAGAAAATTTGTAGAAAATATAAGATGATAATATATGAAGCATTCTCAAAACAACCAAGTTTGACGCCTAAATACTATGACCATATTCACAACAGAGGGGAAGCACTACGCACACCACTGCCACTAAACTAATTACTTAAAACTGGGAGTGGGAAAAAGAAAAGAAAAGGGGAAACTTTGGGGTTTGCTGGCTGCGATTAGAACTTTTGGGGAACTCTAAGGACTTGGAGTCGATGTTAGGGTAAGGGGACGGAGGGCAGAAGGCAAATTAGATTGAGGAATCAGCTTTTTTTTTTTTTTTAGAAATTTAGGCGGGAGGGTCGATTTAAACCCGCCCTTTAAATTTCAAAACCGAACCCGCCTGCCAACATATACAGGCAGGCGGGTTCAACCCGCCCATTGGCGGGCTGCTGACGTGGACCCTTTTTTTTGGGCGGGCCAGGCGCGGGTGCGGGCGACCGGCTAGTACGGGACGGTTTTTGTGCATCCCTTGCTGAATATAATTTATTGCTTTGTTATTGAATAAAATAAGATATTGTTCTTTTTTTCTTAATTTTAAGTTTTAATGTAGAATATTATATTAAAAAAAAAAAACTTCTTAAAAAGCCCCTTTTAAAAAGTTTGCCTGGCCCCAAAATTCATTGAGACGGTCATGTTTATAACTGTCGTTTAATGTCCACCACCTATTTGCATTGTCTGTATTGGTGTTTACACTATAATAGTTAAAACTTTGGTGCTAGAATTTGGTTCCTAAACACTTTAATGGTTTGATGCTAATTAGTTTTTCCCCATAATTTTCGTGCTCAATATTATTAACTAAGAAAGGCTCGGATGCATTTTAATATTCTTATTTCAGATTGACTTTGTTTTTTCCTCCGACTTAATTTTTTCCCCGTCTCACTAACAAAATTCTCTTTCACATCACACGAACAGAATTTCATACCATACGTAAACCGTGCATGAAACGCATATCACGACTCCTCCAAGAAATCAAAATGTAAAAGTTCGTTAACGCTTTAGCATATGCAGATTTATTCTCAAATCGGATCTTTGAATTCTCGTCCCTTGGTCTACAAAACCAAGTCGGATTCGTTTTCAATTATTTGAATTCCCTTAAATTCAGTTTCTGCTTTGGATAATCAACGCAATAAATGTCAATCACGTACTTCCACTTGATTTTTTTTAGGGGACCCTTTTTGAAAGTGGAGTAGAACTGAATTTTCTCTAGTGGATCCATGGTCTACCTTTTTTTTACCCTCAAAAAACTGATTTTCCAAAAAAAAATCTTCATTTACATTTGGATACATGGTCTACTTGTACAGAACTATTATTATTATTATTATCGTTGTCGTCTTGATCATTATTATTATTATTATTATTATTATTATTATACACACGCATGTATATGCGCTGATATACGAAGATATTAATGTCTAATTAAGTATATATGTAATTTATAAAACACTAAGCATGTGTGGTGGACCAATTAATAACATATTAAAAACCTAAAAGAAATTACTACACATGAATAGTAGAGGACGTAATTGAACTACTTTATAAAGTGGTTAGTTTTGATCAACAATATCGTTAGTTGAAAATATCTTTTAGTTCCTTTTTTTTTTTTTTTGTCTTTTTGGAGCTAATGACTTTTGAACTAATCAGGAAGCTCAAAAGAAGCCAAGGAGGAGTTTGGTGCACCGCCCGGATAATGTTCAAATATAAAGAGCAAAGTTGGAATTTTGCTTGATTAGTACCGCAATTCTTATCTTTTCTTTTCATATCTCTTTTTCCCCGTTTAAATTCTTCACTTCCTCGCTGTTTCCTTAAATACAAAGTTGTAGAGAATACCACAGTTCGCATCATGCATGCGCCGCCTTTTGGTCGTTTCTTAATAATAGAAAATATTGACTGGAATTACAATATTTATATTACACATATATATAGTTATCAGTGTAGTGGAATTGATTGCATCATACCTAAACTAAATTTTTTTAGCGTATCGTTCTGCTGCTTATTCTAACTCAACCAAAATTAAAAGAAATAAAAAAAAAATAGGACTCCCATAAAATTCAGACGTATATATGGTAATTATGTGCTGTGGAAGAGTGAATTATTTACCAAACCGTAAAGAAATATAAAGAAAAGGGTGATGGAATTGAAAAGAAAAGTAAAGTGATAAAAATTAACTTTATTTATTTTCTGTTTAGTGCTTACTTACTTATTTAACGATGTAATAGAAAATAGTCATTAACTTTTTAGTCTTATTACCTTTTTCTTTTACATTTCTTTATGATTTGGCATCATTCATTCCTTTTTTATTGTATGCTTACTTAGAAATGAAGAGATTTTATTCGATGTAATTATTAAAATATCATTTTGACATAATTAATAACCATTAAATAATAACATTTGAATTTGAATATTTAAGTAAGTATAGCATTCATTCTCCTTGGTAGGAAATTAAAACTGAGGGGTATGAAAGAATTGATATTCTCTTTTCTTATTCTTTATATTATGTGGTGCTCACAAAACTCTTATTCTTGATTTTGTAACTAAACATATAAGATCAAAAGAAAGACAGTCACACATTATTTTTCTTTCTCTTTGATGCAAAATAAACATGTCTTTAGTGTGTGTAACATTTTTTTTTAAAGAAATTTAGGTAAATTTAATTTTACTTAAAGAATAAGGCATAGTGTAACGCCCCGAAATTTATTTAATGTTAATGTAATGTAAATGATGAATTAGTGTGCCATAATTAACGTTTTAACATTAATTAGATTATTTGGTTGGTTTTTGAATTTTGGTAGTTTTGTTAAATTAATGCATTCAAAGGATTTCCTATTTGTTTTAAAATGATGTTTTGAGTTTTAAAACACAACAATTTGTAAAATGTTAAAAATATTCCGTTTTACAAAACCGTGGGCGGCACATGGTTTTCGCACAGTAAAACCGCCCACCGATTTTCTCTATTTATTCCCTTTCTCTCCCTCCCTCTCCTCACTCTCCGGTTCTCTCTCTCTCTCTCTCTCTCTCTATTCTTCTTGATCTCTCTCGGCAGTCTCTCTCTCTCTAATTTCTTCACAAATTTTGAAACCACATTCAAATCCAAGCTTCGGGTTAGCGAGGAGGAAGCTCGGGGACGTGATTCGGCAACCGAGATCGTGGATTGAAGCTTCGATTCGAGGTTAGAATTCAAAATTTCTAAACTTTTTACAAAATTTTCAATTTTGTACATTTTTGAAATTTAGGTTTGTTTAAGCTTAGAAAACCATGGATTTGAGTTAAATGAACTTAGAACAACTAGAATCTAAGCTTAGATTGAAGAAAAACGGATTGAATTCAAGATTTTTCATTTTTCTCATCTTTTTCTCATTTTCAGATTTTTGAGGATTTTGAGTCTAAATCTTGTTTAAATGATTCCAAACATGTTCTAGAATTTTTTTCTATCAAGTATAATTGTTTTTCATGCCTGGGATTTGAGAAAAACAGGTTAGAAACAAGATTTGGATTTTGGGGATCGAGAAACCCGTGGCTGGGATTTCTGGATTTTCCCAGTTCGGCAGGCCGAACTGTGTGTTCGACAGGCCGGAGTGATGATCGGCAGGCCGGTGTTCTTCCGACCGGCAGGCCGAACCTGGGAAATTATTCGGCCGACTAAACTTTGCTTCCGGTAGGCCGAAGCAGGGCGTCCGGCAGGCCGACCGAGGCATGGAAAATTTTGTGATTTTCACCTGTTTTCACTGTTTTGAACCCTGACTTAAATCCCAACCTTATAGGATGATTTTAAAGGTACAAATGGCACACTAGGACATCATGAAATTATTTAGTAACATAGAATGTCTCAAACTAGATATTGATTGACTTAGTTGGTATCTAGGATCGTTCGTGGCTCCGTGGAGCTAATGTATAGCGGACCGGGATTACGGTGTGGGGCACCGGCACGAGTATTGAGGTAGGACTTCTATCCTATTTCTTTGGTAACCTAGTTTTGAAATGATTTGGCTTTGAAAAGGATTTCTATCAAAATGTTTTCAACGGTTGTTTGAAAATGGTTTTATCGGTTATATTTTAATATACCGTGATTATGAAATGAACTTCATAATGAATGTAATTGACAACACTCGGTAATTGGGTTTTTAATGATAATAAACACAAAGGCATGATGCCATATTAGAGATCGGGTCGTGTAGCGATCGACCTTGGGGGCAGGTCCCGAAACCCAGCTGGGCCACTACGGTGGTGATATCATGGTTTGCCTAGGTAAAAGTAAAATGGTGTTTTGATTTGACGAGTAGACTGTTCTGTGTCAGGACGGTTCTACTCAAATTATTTATTTATTTATTTATTTAGTTAAGTTTTCCTTTGAGTAACTCATAAACAATAACATGTTTCGTTGCATTAAATTATTTTATAAAACTTAGTCCTACTTAGCCTTTCGCTCACGTTTTATTGTTTTAAATTTTCCCCCTCTAGGTGGTTTCCCATTTAGGTTTGGAGAAGATTCTTCGGACCGAACTCATGAGCAATAGGAGGATTATTTTATCTTTTGTATTATTTAATCAAGGCATGTAAGGTTTAACTTTATTTGTACTTGGACTGTAATTGTATTTATGATATTGTCAGAACCATGTGTGTGTACAAGTTGTGGGCTGTGGAATCCCATACTCGGGGTTTTTATTTAATTTTTATTATTTACTTAATATTTATAAATTCTTTTATAAAATGTGGTGGAAATCTTCTTATTTCTCTTTTAATTTGATCCTTAAACCATTGGTTTTTAATTAAATCCTCTTTTAATTAACTTAAACATTCTGCCACGTCACCTCCCGTACTCCGGGGCATGACAGAATGGTATCAGAGCTCAAGGTTATGAACCTTGGGAATTGTGTACACATAGGTTTGACAATGAAATACCTCTGACAGTCCAAATTTTGTTTTCAGAAGTGAGAGAATGGCACCTAGACGTCGTTCGACAGCTGACGCCGAGTTTGAAAATGATGAGAGCATGATGAGGTCTATGTTTGCGGCTTTCCGACAGATGGCAGCTAGGGCTAGACCAGGAGATTCTGATGTTGGCAGTAGACATGCGTACTTTAAGGAATTTCGGCGGGCGTCTATTCCGACTTTTGATGGCAATGGGGATCCGCAGTTAGCAGAGTGTTGGTTGGATTCGATCTTGAAGCATTTGGATACTCTTGGTGTGCCTGCGAAGTATCGTGTGGAATTCGCAGCGTATAAGCTCAAGGGTGGCGCTAACACTTGGTGGAAACAGACTAAGCGTCTGGAGCGCGGTGGCGATATCAGTTGGGACAAGTTCGAGGAGCTGTTCTATGATCGGTATTTTCCGCAAGGGTATAGAGATCAGAAGGCAGCTGAGTTCTACAGATTGCAGCAGGGTAATCTTTCAGTCCGGGAGTATGAGGCAAAGTTTAATGAGTTGGCTAGGTTTGCTCCATCAGCGGTGGCATCAGAGCGTGAGAAATGTATCAAGTTTCAGGAAGGGCTCAAGGCTCCTATTCGGCGGCAGTTGGTTGCTCTACGGCTTAGGAGTTTCGAAGAGCTTGTGTCGTCGGCGATCTCCATGGAGAATGATTATGTGTAGTATTGTGAGGACCGAGCCAAGGCTTCAGGAGGACCGCAGAGGAGTGGCAGGAAGAGCACCAGTAGTCGTCTAGCTCCGGGGAAAGGCAAGCAAGGCGGTGCGACCAGCGGCAGTAGCAGTTCGTCTGGCAGCGGGTGCAGCAACCCCTACAGCTTTCATTGTCATTTCTGTCAGCAGCCCGGACACATCAAGAGGAATTGCCCAATCAGGAGTGCTCGTCTTGGATCTCAGACCGGGGAGGATGCCAGTTGTCAGTCTCAGCCTCAGCCTCAGCCTCAGACCCTACCTCCGCCTTCGCAGTACCCGCAGTTGCAGTATCCGCAGTTCTCTCCTCAGCAATTCTCATATCCGGCACGGGGGCAGCAGCCGCAGTATTTTCAACGCAGTGTTCCTCAGTATCGAGCACCAAGTATAGGTAGTGTGCAGTCGTCTCCATCCCAACAGCATCGGCCGAGTAATCCAGGACCCAGCAATATAGGTAGAGGAAAAGGAAATGCGCCAGTGCAGGTTCATGCAATGGCATCTGGAGGGTCAGATTCTCAGACTGGTAACGCGGTTGTCGATGGTATGGTTTTGGTTTCCAGATCTTTAGCTCATGTTTTATTTGATACCGGTGCCTCTCATTCTCTCATTTTGAGTTCTTTTGTACATGCCTTGGGATTAGAGGTAGAAGAGTTTAATGAACCCCTAGTTATAACTTCTCCCTTGGGGCGAGTGTGTGTGAATTGTATGTGTAAATCATGTAAAATAAAGATGGGGATGAGATTCTGAAAAGTGATTTGATTATACTCCCCATGAGTTCCTATGATGTAATTCTAAGGATGGACTGGTTGTCCAGGTATAGTGCAGTCGTGGACTGCCAGCTTAGAAAAGTGACCCTAGTGTCTGATAGGGAGACGGTGATCACTTACCGGGGTGGTGGTGATTGGTCAATGAGTGAGCGTCTCATGAAGTCGTGTTTAGGAGGGTGAAGGAATCTAGATTGTTTTGCTTTTCTTGCCAATCTAGATTGCGAGCCCTATGTTTCGAGGGGTAGTGCAGCGATTCCGGTGGTTGATGAGTTTGAGGATGTCTTCCCCGACGAGTTGCCAGGGTTACCACCGCATCGGGAGATTGAGTTTGGTATCGAGTTGTTTCCAGGGACATCACCGATTTCTATGGCACCTTATCGGATGGCGCCAGCAGAAATGAAGGAATTGAGGAAGCAACTTCAGGAGCTTACTGATAAAGGGTATATTCGGAACAGCACATCTCTGTGGGGAGCACCGGTTTTGTTTGCTAAGAAGCACGATAGGACTCTCAGGTTATGTGTGGATTATCGGCAGCTAAATAGTGTTACGGTGAAGAACAAGTATCCCTTGCCTAGGATTGATGAGTTGTTTGATCAGTTGGGAGGTTCGCGGTACTTTTCAAAGATTGATTTGCGTTCAGGATATCATCAACTCATGATTAAGGAAGAGGATATTCCCAAGACAGCTTTTAGGACTCGGTATGGGCACTTCGAGTTTCTGGTTATGTCTTTTGGGTTGACGAATGCTCCGGCAGCTTTTATGGATTTGATGAACAGGATATTCAGGCCGTATCTGGATCAGTTCGTGATCGTGTTCATCGATGATATTCTTGTGTATTCTAAGACTTGGGAGGAGCATGAGTAGCATCTCCGGATCGTGCTTTAGACTCTGCGAGAGCACCAGTTGTATGCTAAGAGGGAAAAGTGTGAGTTCTGGTTGACTGAGGTCAAGTTTCTGGGTCATGTCATCTCGGAGCATGGTATTTCAGTGGATCCATCCAAGATTGAGGCTATATTGGAATGGGAACGACCAAGGAATGTAGCGGAGATTCGCAGCTTCTTAGGTCTTGCTGGATATTACAGGAAATTTGTGAAGGATTTTTCGAAGATTGCAGCTCCGTTGACGAGATTGATCAAGAAAAATGTCAGGTTTGAGTGGGATGAAGATTGTGAGCTTGCTTTTTAGGAATTGAAGAACCGGTTGACTTCTGCTCCAGTGTTGGTTATTCCTAGCAGTGACGAGCCGTATGAGGTTTATGCGGATGCTTCAGGGCGCGGACTTGGATGTGTGTTGATGCAGCATGGGCGTGTAGTTGCGTATGGATCGAGACAGCTACGACCTCACGAGTGGAATTATCCTACTCACGATTTAGAGCTTGCGGCGGTGATTTACGCGCTGAAGATTTGGAGGTGTTACTTGTATGGAGCATCATTTCAGGTCTTCTCCAATCACAAGAGTTTGAGGTATTTGTTCACTCAGAGGGATCTTAATCTGAGGCAGCGTAGATGGGTAGAGTACATGGAGGATTATGATTTCGCGTTGCAGTATCATCCCGGGAAAGCTAACGTGGTCGCGGATGCGCTTAGCAGGAAGTCTTCAGGGATTCTCGCTTGTTTGATTTTTGAGGACTGGAGCAAGGATGCGACAGTGAGTGAGTATCGGCTATTGTATCATGAAGACGGCGATCGAGTTTCGTTATATCATGTGGAAGCAAGTCCAGCTCTTGTTCGGATGGTGAAGCAAAGTCAGTGGCAGGATCGGCATTTGCAGGGGATTTGGTCGCGGATTTAGAACGGGGAGTAGTTCGAGGAATGGAGCGTGCATGCAAATGGATCATTGTACTTCTGGGAGCGTCTTGTAGTTCCAGTTATTACCGAGGTGACGAAAGCAGTTCTAGACGAAGCTCATAGGTCTCAGTTCGCTATTCATCTAGGGAGCACCAAGATGTATCACGATTTGAAGAGACAGTATTGGTGGAGAGGTATGAAGAAAGATGTTCGCGAGTACGTGGCTAAGTGTTCGACGTGTCTTCAGATGAAAGCCGAGCATCAGAAGCCTGCAGGTCAGCTTCAGCCGCTTCCTATTCTAGGGTGGAAATGGGAGCATGTGACGATGGATTTCCTCACAGGTTTGCCGAGGACGGAGCAGCGACACGATGCAGTTTGGGTTATGGTCGACAGGTTGACGAAATCGGCTCATTTCATTCCGTTTAGGTCGACGTGTTCCAGGAAGATTCTCGGGGAGTTGTATATGCAGAACATTGTGAGGTTGCATGGAGTTCCTTTGTCCATCACCTCTGATCGAGACACCAGGTTTAATGCTAAGTACTGGAGGAGTTTTCAAGAGGCTTTAGGTACGGATTTGAACTTCAGTACGGCGTTTCATCCTCAGAATGATGGGCAGTCGGAGCGGGTTATTCAAGTTCTCGAGGATATGTTGCGTGCTTGCGCGTTGGACTTCGGCGGGAATTGGAAGCAATGTTTGCATTTGACGGAGTTCGCGTACAACAATAGTTATCAGGTGAGTATCGGTATGGCACCATTTGAGGCATTGTATGGGCGACCGTGTCGGTCACCTGTGTGTTGGGCCGAGCCGAAAGATAGAGTTATTCTTGGGCCGGATGAGATTCGTGATAGCAACAAGAAAGTTGCGGTGATTCGAGATCGGTTGAGGGCAGCTCAGAGTCGGCAGAAGAGCAACGCGGATAGGAGACGTAGACCCTTAGAGTTCATGGTTGGAGATTTTGTTCTCTTGAGGGTATCACCTCGTAAGGGAACTATGCGGTTCGGGGTGAGTGGGAAGCTCGCGCCGAGGTATGTTGGGTCCGTTCGAGATCACTCAGCGTGTTGGCATAGTCGTTTATCGGCTTGATCTTCCGCCTGAACTTTCTCATGTGCACGATGTGTTTCATGTGTCGATGCTTAGGAAGTGTCCACCTGAGCAAGGTAAGATAATTTCGTTCCGCGATGTGCAGGTTCAGGAAGATACGACGTACGAAGAAGTGCCGATTCATATTATCGACCAGAAGGTGATTAGTTTGCGTCATCGTGAGATACCGTTGGTAAAAGTCGTGTGGCAGCATCATGTGGTTGATGAAGCCACTTGGGAACTAGAGTCGAGTATGCGGGAATTGTATCCGCATTTGTTTTGTTTTTTAGATGAGTTGTAAATTTCGAGGGCGAAATTTCTTTTTAGGGGTGGAGAGTTGTAACGCCCCGAAATTTATTTAATGTTAATGTAATGTATATGATGAATTAGTGTGCCATAATTAACGTTTTAACATTAATTAGATTATTTGGTTGGTTTTTGAATTTTGGTAGTTTTGTTAAATTAATGCATTCAAAGGATTTCCTATTTGTTTTAAAATGATGTTTTGAGTTTTAAAACACAACAATTTGTAAAATGTTAAAAATACTCCGTTTTACAAAACCGTGGGCGGCACATGGTTTTCGCACAGTAAAACCGCCCACCGATTTTTTCTATTTATTCCCTTTCTCTCCCTCTCTCTCCTCACTCTCCGGTTCTCTCTCTCTCTCTCTCTCTCTTCTTCTTGATCTCTCTCGGCAGTCTCTCTCTCTCTAATTTCTTCACAAATTTTGAAACCACATTCGAATCCAAGCTTCGGGTTAGCGAGGAGGAAGCTCGGGGACGTAATTCGGCAACCGAGATTGCGGATTGAAGCTTCGATTCGAAGTTAGAATTCGAAATTTCTAAACTTTTTACAAAATTTTCAATTTTGTGCATTTTTGAAATTTAGGTTTGTTTAAGCTTAGAAAACCATGGATTTGAGTTAAATGAACTTAGAACAACTAGAATCTAAGCTTAGATTGAAGAAAAATGGAATGAATTCAAGATTTTTCATTTTTCTCCTCTTTTTCTCATTTTTGGATTTTTGAGGATTTTGAGTCTAAATCTGGTTTAAATGATTCCAAACATGTTCTAGAATGTTTTCTATCAAGTATAATTGTTTTTCATGCCTGGGATTTGAGAAAAACAGGTTAGAAACAAGATTTGGATTTTGGGGATCGAGAAACCCGTGGCTGGGATTTCTGGATTTTCCCAGTTCGGCAGGCCGAACTGTGTGTTCGACAGGCCGGAGTGATGATCGGCAGGCCGGTGTTCTTCCGACCGGCAGGCCGAACCTGGGAAATTGTTTGGCCGACCGAACTTTGCTTCCGGCAAGCCGAAGCTAGGGCGTCCGGTAGGCTGACCGAGGCATGGAAAATTTTGTGATTTTCACCCGTTTTCACTGTTTTGAACCCTGATTTAAATCCCAACCTTATAGGATGATTTTAAAGGTACAAATGGCACACTAGGACATCATGAAATTATTTAGTAACATAGAATATCTCGAACTAGATATTGATTGACTTAGTTGGTATCTAGGATCGTTCGTGGCTCCGTGGAGCTAACGTATAGCGGACCGGGATTACGGTGTGGGGCACCGGCACGAGTATTGAGGTAGGACTTCTATCCTATTTCTTTGGTAACCTGGTTTTGAAATAATTTGGCTTTGAAAAGGATTTCTATCAAAATGTTTTCAACGGTTGTTTGAAAATGGTTTTATCGGTTATATTTTAATATACCGTGATTATGAAATGAACTTCATAATAAATGTAATTGACAACACTCGGTAATTGGGTTTTGAATGATAATAAACACAAAGGCATGATGCCATATCAGAGATCGGGTCGTGTAGCGATCGACCTTGGGGGTAGGTCCCGAAACCCAGCTGGGCCACTACGGTGGTGATATCATGGTTTGCCTAGGTAAAAGTAAAATGGTGTTTTGATTTGACGAGTAGACTGTTCTGTGTCAGGACGGTTCTACTCAAATTATTTATTTATTTATTTATGTTTTCCTTTGAGTAACTCATAAACAATAACATGTTTCTTTGCATTAAATTATTTTATAAAACTTAGTCCTACTGAGCCTTTCGCTCACGTTTTATTGTTTTAAATTTTCCCCCTCTAGGTGGTTTCCCATTTAGGTTTGGAGAAGTTTCTTCGGACCGAACTCAGGAGCAATAGGAGGATTATTTTTTCTTTTGTATTATTTAATCAAGGCATGTAAGGTTTAACTTTATTTGTACTTGGACTATAATTGTATTTATGATATTGTCAGAACCATGTGTGTGTACAAGTTGTGGGTTGTGGAATCCCATACTCGGGGTTTTTATTTAATTTTTATTATTTACTTAATATTTATAAATTCTTTTATAAAATGTGGTGGAAATCTTCTTATTTCTCTTTTAATTTGATCCTGAAACCATTGGTTTTTAATTAAATCCTCTTTTAATTAACTTAAACATTCTGCCACGTCACCTCCCGTACTCCGGGGCGTGACACATAGTGTGCTTGGAAAATTTACTTTTGGTTTAAATATTATAGTATGTAAAAGTTTTATATTGTAACATACTTTTGCTTCATACTATAGCATGTAAAAGATTTACAGCATCTAAAAGTTTAAATTTACACTGCTAACACTATATTAGTTTAACTCTAGACGGACCACAAGTTCAACACCACGCATATTATTGGCCAGTCACGAAGCTTTATGAAGTGGGGTTGCAAATTATCTAATTAGTGAAATCCATCGTAAGAGTAGAATTTAAAAAAGAAAGCATGTTAACCGTGGCACCTCTCTATCCCACGTGGTGTATCCAAGTTTAATTAAAATTCAAAGTCATAGAATATATATGTAACACGATATTTTTGGATGTATTTATAAATCTGGTCTACCGCCTCACCTTATTTATGCAATGTTGATTATTAAAGATATGACCGTGTTGGCCCTTATGTTGTCCAAATTTTAAGTAAGCATATATATTGGTGTAATTTGTTTGGAATAAGAAATCTAATCTGTTCTCATTGCGGTTGGGGAAATCTAGTACCAGCTAAAATTAAGAATAATGAGATGGTCCCATGTGAAACAGAATGAACCAACACGATTTTCATGTATGTAGCGAGAAAAACAAGCAGGATTTTGTTGTTTGTTTAGGAAATTGCGAGCACGATTTTAAGTGTGTCTCACAAAAAATGACCCAAAATAGACGAACACAAAAAAAAAAAAAAAAAAGTCCACAAGGGAACAATAACAACAGCAACAACAATCCTTTGATTTTTAGGTGTTTCATGACCATACCAAGAAAGACCGTAATAACTGACCAGACCTTGTTTAAAGTGAAAATTAAACACAACACTTCTCTTTTCCCTAGTAAGAACACTACAACTATTTTATTTTCCTTTTTCTTTATTAACTTTTAGAGTGTTTAGGAGAGCAGTTGCAACTAAAATTATTGGTTTAAAAACAGTATAATATGAGAGCTTTACATTATAACAACTTTTTAATTTTCACTATATACACTAAGAGCTTTATATTGTTTATTAGTTCTAACCGAGATGTTCAGCAGAAACTTTATTTATAGACTCCCAACGATATGATGGCACCTAATAGCAAAATTATCCCGCACGAAGGCCAAACTCAATATGATTAAAGAAAAGATAAACAAAGTTATAACAACCATAAACTTAACTTTACTTGTAACAACTATAAACTCGTCAAAAATTATTGTCCCACATAATCTAAAGGCAATAAATGGAACAACTTGTTACACTTCAATAGCCAAATCAAATAAATACTTTACATTAGAGAAAAATTCTTTTTTTTTTTTTAAAGTAGGACACAACTGGAAAGCAAGTGCCATTTACACCTCGTTAACTGTCACGCCCCAGAGTACGGGAGGTGACGTGGCGGAATATTTAGATTAATTAAAAGAGAACTTAATCGAAATTAAGGGTTTAAAAATCCAATTAAGCAAGAAATAAAGAAGATTTTTCCACCACATTTTTATAAAGGAATTTAAAATCATTAATCAAATAACAATAATTGAATAAAAATCGCGAATATGGGTTCCACAACCCACAACTTGTGCACACACATGGATCTGACAATATCACAAATACAATTACAGTCCAAGTACAAATAAAGTTGAGCCTTACATGCCTTGATTAATAATACTAAATATAAATAAATTCTCCTAGTGCTCCTGAGTCCGGTCTGAAGAATCTCCTCCAAACCTATATGGAAAACCACCTAGAAGGGGGGGGAAATTTAAAACAATAAAACGTGAGCGAAAGGCTCAGTAGGACTAGGTTTTATAAAATAATTTGATGCAAAGAAACAAAACATTATCAGGAGTATACAGAAATAAAACGTTAGATAAATAAATAAATAAATTGAGTAGAACCGTTCTGACACAGAACAGTCTACTCGTCAAATCAAAACACCAATTTACTTTTACCTAGGCAAACCATGATATCACCACCGTAGTGGCCCAGCTGGGTTTCGGGACCTGCCCCCAAGGTCGTTCGTCACACGACCCGATCTCTGATATGGCATCATGCCTTAGTGTTTGTTATCATTATCATTCAAACCCAATTACCGAGTATTGTCAATTACATTCATTATGAAATTCATTTCATAATCACGGTGTATTAAAATACTACCGATAAAACCATTTCCAAACAACCGTTGAGAACATTTTGATAGAAATCATTTTCAAAGCCAAATCATTTCAAAACCAGGCTACCAAAGGAATAGGATAGAAGTCCTACCTCAGTACTCGTGCCGGTACCCCACACCGTAATCCCGGTCCGCTATACGTTAGCTCCACGGAACCACGAACAATCCTAGATACAAACTAAGCCGATCAATATCTAGTTCGAGACATTCTATGTTACTAAATCATTTCATGATGTCCTAGTGTGCCATTTGTATCATTAAAATCATCCTATAAGGTTGGGATTTAAATTAGGGTTCAAAACAGTGAAATCGGGTAAAAATCACAAAATTTTCCATGCCTCGGTCGGCCTGCCGGACGCCCTGCTTCGGCCTGCCGAACTGTACAGTTCGGCCTGCCGGAAACAAGGTTCGGCCTGCCGAACATTGCCCCAGATTCGGCCTGCCGATCGGAAGAACACCGGCCTGCCGATCATCACTCCGGCCTGCCGAACATGAACTTCGGCCTGCCGAACTGGGAAGATCCAGAAATCCCAGCCACGGGTTTCTCGATCCCCAAAATCCAAATCTGGATTCCAACCTGTTTTTCTCAAATCCCAGGCATGAAAAACAACTATAGTTGATGGAAAAACATTCTAAAACATGTTTGGAATCATTTAAACAACATTTAAACTCAAAATCCTCAAAAATCCGAAAATGAGAAAAAGAGGAGAAAAATGGAAATCTTGAATCAAATCCGTTTTTCTTCAATCTAGGCTTAGATTCTAGTTGTTCTAAGCTCATTTAACACAAATCCACGGTTTTCTAAGCTAAAACAAACTTAGATTTCAAAAACACACAAATTCGAAAATTTTGTAAAAAGTTTAGAAATTTCGAATCTAACCTCGAATCGAAGCTTCAATCCGCGTTCTCGGTCGCCGAATCACGTCCCCGAGCCTCCTCCTTGCTGTTCCGAAGCTTGGATTCGAATGGAAACCAAAATTTTTTGAAGAAATTAGAGAGAGAGAGAGAGGCTGCCGAGAGGGAGAGTGAAGAGAGAGAGAGAGAGTTCGTGAGAGTGAGGAGAGAGAGAGAGGAAAGGAAAATAAATAGAGAAAATCGGTGGGCGGTTTTACTGTGCGAAAACCATGTGCCGCCCACGGTTTTGTAAAACAGAGTATTTTTAACATTTTACAAATTGTTGTGTTTTAAAACTCAAAACATTATTTTAAAACAAATGAGAAATCATTTGAATACATCAGTTTAACAAAACAACCAAAATTCAAAATCCAACCAAATAATCTAATTAAAGTTAAAACTTTAATTATGGCACACTAATTCATCATTTACATTACATTAATGTTAAATAAATTTCGGGACGTTACATTAACATAAGCTAAGAGTTAAAAAAAGTGAGAGAGAAGTACATTTCGGGCGTAATGAAAATAAATGGTGGATTATTTTTATAAAAATAGTAATTAATAGTTAAATTCAAATTTATCAGATAAATTTTGTATTATAAAATTTTGTAAATTCGGGATTTATCCCCTGAATTAATTTGGTCAATCCTAGAGTCTATAAATGTCGAATTCATATTGCATGATCAAATTTTGATAAATTTTGAAATTTACTAAATTTATTTACAGAAAGCCTAAGTTACTTACATTTTTATCAATATCTACAAATTATTTTATTTACAAAATATTTACTATTTTTTTAGTTAACAAGTTCATTTTTTACCTTGCAAATTAATTTTGTTTTAAAATTATGTGTTTTTTTATCTGCAATTATGATATATATATATATATACTGTTTACGATTATATAATTCAAAACTAAGTTATTAGTTAGAATTTTCTTAGAAAAAAATTACTACTTTGGTTTGGATTTTACTCCATGCTATTTAGCAAAGAGATTAATAACACATTGGAAAACATAGTTTAAACCAAAAATTCAAACTAAAATTGGTTTAATATTCAAGTTTTGTATAATATCTATATATATATATATATTAGAGCAAAATTGCTTTTAATCATCCTTAAAAAAAAGTTGGTTTTAATCAATTATAGTTTAAACTAAGTTCCGAGGTGGCCTATTAAAAAAAATATATTTAAAAAAAACCATAGAAAAGAAGAGGCTTATAATCAATGTGGACGCTAGTGTACCTCTAACCTTTTAGCCCAGTCATATGCTCTCTTGTTCACCAGATCACTTTGGGCCCAAGCCCACTTACAGCTATAATTTCGGAAATGTAATTAGACTGAAAGTAGCCACCTGAAAAGTATATCAAGACTTGGTGCCGTCTCAAGAAATAAATACATAAAAGAAAATTTTTTTGGTAATTAAATAAAAGAAATTGTTAATCGCAATGTAATCCTTCTTACTACTGGTCTTATCCATTTCCCTCGCTCAGCAATATTGTCCCCTAATAATCGCCGATTTCTAGTTGTTAAAGCTACTTGGTAAGTTACCATCACCAACCCACTCAGCGACCCCAAGTCACCTAGTATAACTCCAAAGGCATTTTGATCGAAGAGTTGAGCTCACTTAGTAAGATACCAATAGTGACTTGGACGATGACCGTTGGTCGACACAGCACCCAACAGAATTATTGGTAATAACATGGTCGGTGACTTCCAATCAATAGAGTAACTCAGTAGATTACTATAGGTCACTGCAGATTTGACAACCTTGTTGATGAGCACAACGTAGATCAAAGGGGCATAAAGCACTCAAATTAGTAATAGCAAAGCACAACACAAAATGGCATTATGTGTCCCTTTCGCGTAGGTTAAACTCACCAATGTGTGCAAGGCAACCATGCAGGATCCACCCATGACTTTCCCTACGAGAGCCTTGCACTGCAACTCATTGGCCTTGTGTTGTTTTGTTTTGACTAGATAAAACTAGCAGTCGCCGATGCATAGTCAATTATGTATGAGATTGGGTTTTTGACAAGTTTATTAATTGTGCCGCATTTATGTCAAGCCTAATCATAGATACATAATGTTACACAAATTCTCACCCCTACTATTTATATGGTGACAATGACATTAATCTTGAGTGACAAATACACTTAGTACTTTAAGTTCTTTGAAGTACCACATAATCACATTCATTTATTGTTCAAGTAACACATAAGCATACTAATTTACTATTCAGCTAATGGGCAATAAATTCGTTACTTGTCTAAATGCAACCTTGTACCTAATGTCGTTAACTTTTTAATGGGCAATAAATTTATAATCTAATAATATGTATAATTTGGTTCATTTGATATTTACCAAGTTCTGAATTAAATCTTGGGAATAGTATTATTATTAATATTATATTTTTTTGAAACTAATGATTCCACTTGTATGATTAATATTCACTACTAATATACATATAATTGTGTCTCTAAAATTTCGTCCTTGATCAATAATTGACATCACCAATTAACAAGTCAAAAGGATATAATATATGAAAGTGAGTCCATTAATCACTAAGGATTAAGGTTAATCCATGATTCCACTTAGTGATTAATAATTAATCTTGTTAGACTAGGTGCCTTAAGGATTAAGTGATGTAATAGTTTTTGGAGACATTTAATAAATAAAGAGTTTATTATCTACTTTCATATGTCAAATATTGTCCTTATGTTGATTTATGTTAAATATATGATAGCAAACAAAAGTCTGAGATTGTTAGTCTAAACCTTTAAGATAGCGCATATGATAGACAGATTATGAGGAAGACATAAATCTCAAAGGTAATAATCTAAATAATAAGATATGCAATTAATGGAATAAAGTTGGGCATTTTATTCTTACTAAGATTGTTATGTTGTCTACATCCCTAACGGGAGATAAC
The DNA here is from genome assembly GCA_025403435.1 of Artocarpus heterophyllus. Classification (NCBI taxonomy): domain Eukaryota; kingdom Viridiplantae; phylum Streptophyta; class Magnoliopsida; order Rosales; family Moraceae; genus Artocarpus; species Artocarpus heterophyllus. Next base: position 27,044,152 of record CM046342.1, read on the forward strand.
TTATCTTGGGCATCAGAGTTGGACTCTATGAGTAGAAACATTGATATATTATCATAGGTAAAGTTATATTGGATCACGACAAAAGTTGAATTGATTTGATTAATAATTCTGTTTGTTTAAATCAATTCACTTTAAACAATCATATGTGTTATATCTTAATCTTGAAATGAACTAATGGACCCGTATTCTTGACTTGTGTCTTTTGATGTACCAAAGGGTGACATCTTGAATTACATGATGGTATGCATACCAGTACATTGGAGACATTACTCTTAATTAACATAGACTCGTTATTCATAGATATGGAATCTATAGCCTTTTCTAGAGTTAATAATATTCTCTTATAGGAATTATCCTATAAATAGAAAACTGGAGTATTCAACTATTTAGATATATAGGCGTAAACGAATGGTATGCTATTTATGGATAGTATGATTCCAATAGTGAGATAATAGAACATAAGATAAGAATAATCGGAAAGATAAATCAAAATTTATCCTTAAGCCAATTATGATATCCTATAAGGATGTCACACATTATGATATATGATGGATGATAAGCTTTTTGAAGCTTCGTAATTTTATATAATTTGATTGTGCAGTTGTAAGCTTTTAGTGGAATAGTGTTAGAGTTGATAATTATAATATATATATATATATATATCTAGAATATATTATTTTATAATTATAGGAGCTTGATTTTTATATGTCCATCGAGTCCCATTTGGTAGCTCACAATGTTTCTTGTAACGATATGGCGTATTTTCCTACATATTGATAACTTATGTTTGTTCTTAGATTGGATTAAATTTGGTTGATTCGAATTTAATAATTCATGTTAGTTTATTGATTGGATTAATTTTGTCAACTAATTTAAGATAAACATGTTGAATTATTAGGATATATTTTATTTGATATGGGATTATCTATATATGACTATTTTAATTAGATAACTTCTCTATTAGGTTATTTGAATTAAAATTGGGACTCTATTTAGGATTTTTGTATTAATGAAGATCTATAAAGATTTCTAGATCAGTGTCAGCCAGCGGGCCGATGTCCTAGTTTGGTAGGTCGGTAGAGTGTAAATTGTTGCGACAAATTGGTACAGTTGGCAAGCCAATGGTCAAGATCGGCATGCCGCCAACAAAAATCCTGTCATGCGTTTTCATCCAGATTTTGACCTAATTGTTAATTTAGAAGCCTTATTTGAGTGGAAATGACTCCCAACCACCTACTATAAATAGGATACTTGTTCCTATTATTATTTAGACACCAAAGAAATTTAAAGAGAGTATTCTAGTAAATGAAACTCTGAAACTCTCGGAGGGCTATTGTTCAACATCCAAAATCTTAGCTCTTGATTTTCTCGTGTGATGGGAAAGAGACGTTGCCAAGGAGAAGAATTGAACGACGTGTGCCCCACCCATACTCTGATCGTGGAAAAGAAAATAGCAAGGAAAACTAGTTGGTTGAAACTCTTGGTTTTCTTGTCTGAAGTGCGGCTCCAATTCTAAGAGGTATGTAAGATCTTTTATTAATTTATATACATAGCATGTCAAACTTGTTATTTGAAAAAAATACTTTAATTTAAAATTTTTAAAATTCGACTGCACATCGGTTAACATGGTTTTTACATTGATTTTACAGGTTTGTGATCATACCATGTACATAAATTATGTGATCTTAATCTCCCCTATGCTTGAATTATATGTTTAGAGAGTTGGCACTATAGGATTTCTATATAATTATATGTTGTTATGAGATTATATAGTGAATGTTCATCAATTAATTATTGTTAATTAAGTTTCTATTTTAATTATTATATTAATTAATTAATTGTGCATGTTATGGTTCCTTAGAGGTTAGAATATGCATCTAGGTTTTTCATGTAATTATATGGCAGTCTATTATCACTGTCTAGGATTTATGATTTTAATTTTGATTTGTAAAATTTGCATTAAAATAATGATTCGAAGAGAATATGGATCTTGAAGATGGAGTTGATTACAATTCTATGCGTTTTTCTGTGTTTTTAAAGTGTTTAAAAATAAATTGAAAAACTACATAAAAAAATGTTTTTGCAAAAGATTGAAGAACGTTGGGTTCTGTATGGAAGCAGTAAGTCAGTGGTGACCACCGACAGGCCAGTCTCAGGCAAAACCATTTTTTAAAACAGTGCGCTTTTTAGGTGCAGTTATTTTATTTTATTTTTTAAGACAATTCTAAGAAACATGAATTTTATGATAACCAGAAAAATGAATTTTTGATCTATATGAGATTGAAAATTGAATATGGAAGCCACATAAAGAAGGACATGATGATCAGACGATACAAAATAAAGAATCAATATATGTTTCGATTGATCTTTTGTAATCTTTATTTCTTTTCTCTAAGGTAGAACCATGATATTATGATTGTTTATTATATTGCTTGTAGCTTTACTTGTTGCATTGTTTGTTTGCATTGTAATATATTTTGCCATGTATGTTCATAACATGCCATGTACAATAGGGAATGCCGCTCATTAAAAATTGTTCATGCATGTGTAATATAAACCTTGATTTCTAAAATATTAAATGGGAGAAGTTTTTCGAAGAGAGGACTTGAGGCCTCCATCGTTGGTCCATAGGTAACACATGGTGGTTTCAACCCTAGTAAGGGATTGCATTATGTACCAAGTTAGATCTTTGAAAGGATAATTTTCTTTAGCATGGTTTATCGTTGTTCACCTTTAGGTGTTGATTATAAACCATTGATAAAATGGTTGAAACGATGGCTAACACCCAAGATTAATTTTGTTATTCCCTAGGAGCTTTGTTAATAAAGTTAATGACCAAAGAAAACGATTATTAGTATATGTTAGATCAGACGGGTCTTGGATGGTATATGTTAAGTGGAGGGGATCGTATTCCTAATTGAATTTGACAAGTCTTCCTTAGGCGGCTTGTTGAATTCTGAGTTAGGAATTATCATTATAAGATTGTGATTTTCTCAAGGTTTTAACACATAAACACATTATGTGCTTACTTGTTTGTGTTATCTTATTAAATTGTTACTGCATGTTTGCTTATGTTTGATATATGATTCCTTATTGTCAATCAAAATTTCTAAAAACACTTTATCTTCGATACTTAATAAGAACATTTTAAGTAGCGAGAACTATAATGATTGGAAACAGAACCTGAATATTGTCCTATCCTTTGAAAACTAAAATTTGTGCTAACTACATCGTGTCCTTTTGTGCCTATTGGTGAATCCACTAATGAACAAATCCAAGTGTATAATCACTAGAAGGATGCTGATGATTAGGCCTACTGCTATATCATGACTAGCATGAATAACGTGCTATAAGCTCAACATGAAGATCATGAGACTACTAGACAGATCATGGATAATCTTTGCGATATGTTTGGAGGCCAAGCCTTGACAAAGTGGCAAAGGGCACTTTGGAAGCTTTTAACAACAAGCAAAGATTGAGGACACTTGTGAATGAGCATATGATGTTGCTGATAAGTTACCTTGTTGAGGCTTAAACCCATAGAGCCGATATTGATGCTGAGTCATAGATGACTATAGTCTTTGAGACTCTTTCTAAAAGTTCATCCTGTTTAGAGCTTCATATAACTTGAGTAATAGACAAGATGTGACCTTAATTGAGCTGATAAGAAGTTACAGGAGTTTGAAAATCTGATCAAGGAAGCTCCGATTGGTGGCAAGGCAAACTTGACAGTTGCATCTGGTTTCAATTTCAATTCTGGGAATGGAAAGAAGCAAAAGGCTAAGAACGGGAAGTCCTCTATTCCGACAAAAGGCAAGGATAAGAAGAAAAAGAAGAGGAACCCAAAGAAGCTAAAGTACTTTTTTTTAGAAAGGTCAGGCACATTAAAGGAGGTAAGTGCGAACTTTTAGTTATTGAGACTTGTTTAGTTGAGGAATCAAATGACATTTATGTCATAGATTTTGGAGCGCCTAATCATATTTGTGTTTCTCTGCAGGGGTAAGTCTGCAACATGAGCACTTTACTCTTTGGATAAGGCAATGAATCCTTAGTGTTGGCTGAAGCAGTAGGAGACATCCATTTTTATTTTGATAGCTATAAAAGTTTAGTTTTAATGGATTGCTTTTATGTTCCAAAACTTAAAAATAATTTAATTTCTATCATTTATTTATTTAAGGATTCTTAGTCAGTTTCTTTTAATAAGAAAGTGATTCATAAAAACAAATTTTTATCTAAAGTGGATGGATGCAAAATATTTTATCAAACTTAAGATGAACTCATTGTTGAACACTGTGATTAACGATCACTCTAAAAGACTTAAAATTTCTCACTCTAATAAGACTTATACTTGGCACTTGTGATTAGGTCATATTAGCTTGAATATGATGCAAAGGTTGCTAAGGGATGGACTTTGAAGTTATTTAGAGGTAGAATCTATACCACAATATGAATTTTGTTTGGAGGGCAAAATGACCAAAAGAGCATCGAGTCGAAAGGATTCTAAAACTTATGTATAGTGATGTTTATGACCCCATGAACATGAAGACACGAGGAAGGTATGAGTATTTTGTGTCACTTTTATTAATGATTACCCAAGATATGTGTATGTCAACCTAATACATCATAAGAGTGAAACTTTTAACGAGTTTAGTGAGTTTTGAGCTGAAGTGGAGAAGTAATTAGGTAAACCCCTAAGGGCACTTCAATCCGATCGAGATAGAGAATACCTCTTTGATGAGTTCATAGAACACTTATTAGAGAATAGAATTTTATCCCATTTGACCACGCCAGGCACTCTACAGCAAAATGGCATGGCTAAAAGAAAGAATATGACTTTGTTGGATATGGTTAGGTCCATAATGAATTATTCGACGTTGCCTTTACCCTTTTAGGGATATGCACTACAAACTGCATGTTGTCTTTTGAACAATGTGCCTTCAAATTCAGTTCCTAAAACTCCTCACGAGTTATGGATAGGTAGGAAGACATCCTTAAATGATATTTGTATATAAGGATGTCCAGCTCATGTCCTGGACAAGGAAGCAAATAAGTTGAAAGTATGTTTGGAAGTGTATATGTTTATGGGATATCCAAAAGGTAGAAAAGGGATTTGTTTTATAATCCAAAAGAAAATAAAGTCATGGTTTCAATGAATGTGACTTTTCTTAAGGAAAGTTAAATGAATGACTTTAAACCTTGAAGTAAAGTGGTACTCGAGGAGTTAACGAGTGATTTGATCACTCCAAGAGTTTCAGTTGAAAGAATCCAATCAATGTAGAAAAACTGACTGAATAATAACCTAGGGAGCTCGACATAGTGGGAGAATCGGGCATGAACTCGAGAGGTATGTTCAATGGTGAAGCTTACTAGGCTAAACTGGTTGAACATGATAAGGACTCTTACACGAACAAAAAGGCTATGAAGGATGTTGATTCAAAGCTCTGGATAGAAGGTATGAACACTAAGAAGAAGCCTATAAAGACTAATCAAGTCTGAGAGCTTGTGAACCTTCCTAAAGGGGTAAAACCCATAAGATATAAGTGGGTCTATAAGAAGAAGAAAGGTGCAGATGGGAAAGATAAAACCTATAAGACTAGATTAGTAGTAAAGGGATACACGCAAAAGGAATGAATCAATTACAAGAAAATTTTTTTGCCTATAGCCATGCTTAAGTCTATCCACATTCTCTTGTCCATTGTTGCTGCTCTCAATTATAAGATTTGGCAAATGGATGTCATGACGACCTTTCTAAATGGCTATCTTGATGAGACCATATATATGGTATAGCCAAATGGGTTCAAAGCTACAGGTCAAGAGAATAAGGTCTGTAAGCTGCTAAAGTCTTTTTATGGATTTAAGCAAACTTCTTATTCTTGGAATATAAGATTTGTTCAAGTGATCAAGACTTATAGGTTCAAACAAAACATGGACTAACCATGTGTTTACAAATACATTGAGGATAGGAAAGTGGCTTTTCTACTACTCTATATAGATGACATTCTGTTTAATGGCAATGATGTTGGGGCATTGTCATTGGTCAAATAATGGTTGACTAAATAGTTTGACATGAAGGACTTGGGTAAACCTAAATATGTTTTAGGTATCAAAATCTTTCAAGATAGGAAGAACAAAATGATAGCTTTATCCTATACTACCTACATAGATAAGATTCTTGAGAAGTATGCAATGCAGAATTCTAAGAAAGGTGGGCAACCATCTAGGTCTAGAATTACTTTTCCTAAACAAAACTCTCAAAAGTCTGATGAAGAAAGAGAATACATGAGAATGTGCCTTATGCTTCGGCAATAGGTAGTCTCATATATGTTATGCTTTGCACACGACCTTACATATGTGATGCAGTCAGGGTAGTGAGTTAATTTCAGTCAAATCCAAGATCAAACCATTAGGGTGTGGTCAAGCATATTTTTAAGTACTTGAGAAGGACTAGAGGTTATATGCTAGTGTATTTTGGTGAGGATCTAACACGTCTTGGATACACTAATTCAGATTTTAAATCTTGTCTAGATCTAAGTAGATCAACTTCATGTTTTATGTTTACTCTAAAAGGAGGCGTCATTGTTTAGGAAGTGTCAAGCAAGATTGCAATTTAGATTCAACAATGGAGGCCGAGTATGTGGCAATAGTGAAGTTTCGAGAGAAGCTATATGACTTTGCAAGTTCCTTAGAGATTTTGGGGTAGTTCATAGCATGGATAAGCTAATGTTGTTGTATTATGATGACATTGCAGTGATATGTCACATGTTGCATAATTTTTGCCCCATCCTAACCCTTGGAAGCTTATAAAAATTTAGGATTCTCTAGAGTATTCTCTAAGTGCTAGAATCAATTAGAATACTCTAGAATATCCTAGAGAAATCAAGACAACTTGGTAAAGTCATGGAGTTTCTAGAATATTTTATAATATTCTAAAAGCTTACATGATATTCTAGAAGGTTCTGTAATATTTTAGAAGGTTCTATATAAGTCTAAAATACTCAAGGAAGATCTAAAAGCATCTAGAACTCTCTAGAAGATTCTAGAACTCCTTGAAAGACCCTAGAGAACTCTAAAACTTTCTAGAATATTTGAGATAATATCTAATATACTAGTGTGTTGTAGTAGACTCTAGAAACTTCTAGGTCATGAATATGTAATAGGAAAAATGCTAGAATGTTCTAGGACAAAAGATGTTCCATAAAGACCTAGAACATTCCTTAGAAGTCCAATGGCCTATAAATAAGGGAAGACCCCTTCATTTGTACTCAATCCTTAAAAGTTTGTAATACTCCCACATACTAATAGAAGCCTATTTTACCTTTCATATCCTAAGTTTTCTCTTGGTGTTCTTACTTAACTTTTATCATTCTTGCTTTGTCTTATGAGTTTGGGAGAATTTAAGGCTGACTTAACATCAAGTTTGCAAATGTAAAAATGTAATATATTTTTGGAGACATTTTATCAATAAAGAATTTATTTATTATTTATATACCAAATCTTGTCCTCTTTACGTTCATATTTGTTAAATGTATGTTAAGCAAATAATAGTCTAAGACTGTCAGTCTAAACTTTTAAGAATTGGGCATATGATGGACAGATTATGCGGAATACACGATTCTTAAAATGACGGTCTAAATCATAAGATCTGCAAACGAGTGAATAAAGTTGGGTGCTTTATTCATGTAAAGATTGTTATGTTGTCTATATCCCTATTAGGAGATGGTTTTTCTTGACCATCGGAGGTGGACTCCGTGAATAGAAAAATTGGCATATTGTCATAGGTGACAATGTGTTGGATCGAGATATAAAGTGAATTAGTTTGGATTAATAATTCTATCTCAACAAATCAATTCACTTTAGACAATCATTTGTACTGTATCTTAATCCTGAGATGAATAGTAGGCCTATTGTCTTGACTTGTGTCTTTAATTGTACCAAATGGTGACACCCACATTTTAATAGTGGTATGCATGCCGGTACGTTGAAGGCATGACTCTTGATAGCGTAGACCTATTATTCATAGATATGAAATGTATAGCTCCTCTTTAGGAGTAGTGATATCCTCTTATAAACGTTATCCTAAAATTGAAAAACTGGAGCGCTCAACCATTTGCATACATAGGTGTAACCAAATGGTATACTATCTTTGGATGGTAAGTTTTTCGATGGTGAAATAATGGAACGTAAGATAAAAATAATCAAGAAGGTAATACAGATAGTCCTATGGGGATACGATACACTAAGATATGTCATGGAGACTTAGCTATACGGGCTTTGTAATTCTATATAGTTCGACAGTGCAACTCTAAGCTTTTAGTGGAGTAGTATTGAAGTTGATAATTATGAAATGTATATATGGGCTTTTGGGTTTCATAATTATCGGAAGCTTGAACTATATAGGTCCATATGGTCCCTTTTGCTAGCTCACAAAAATCCTGTAACGATAGGCGTACTTTTCCAATAATTGGTGACTTATGTCAGATTTATCATATTGGCTAAAATTTGATAAAATCAAATAATTCATATCTATTTATCGATTGATTTATTTTTGTGATAAAATTAATTCAAGATAAACTCCTTGAATTATAGGGAACGGATAATTCATGTCTGTTTATCGATTGGATTAATTTTGAATCAATTCAAGATAAACTTGTTGAATTATCAAGAATATTTATTTTTCTACAGATTATCTAGATATGACTGTTTTAATCAAATAACTTTTCTACTAGGTTATTTGAATTAAAATTGAGGCTCTATCCCAAGAATCTCAGGTGGAAGATAAAGATTCGCAAGGATAAAAAATCATAAGTTCGACAGACCGATCTTAAACTTCAGCCTGCCGATGGGACATGTTCGGCAGGCCAAACTGCTAGTTCAGCCAGCCGTCCGTGGGATTTTTTATCACGTATTGTAGATGCAGATTTTATCAGATATTGTTTTTGATTTGATTTTGATTCAAATTTTCAAGGCCTCATCTAATAAAGACTAACTCTTGGACCCAACCTCTATAAAAGTAGAGTGAGTCTCTTTGTTATTCAGATCAATTGAGGGACTAAGAGTGATACTTTACTGGTGAGATTCTAAAAACTCCCTGAGAGCTCTTGTTCATAAATCACGAACACTAGCTCTAAGATCTCTCAATTGATTGGAAGGAGAGTCGTCTAGTGGAAAAGTTGTACGCGTGCACCCATACTCACTCCGATCGTAGATAGAGAATAGTAAAGAAGACCAGTTGGTTGAGGTCCTTTTGAAACATTATTTCTCTTCACTGATTGAGGAAGCTTTTTGGCATTTACAAGGTTAGTATGATCTGCTTAATTTATGCATATAGCATGTCAAACTTGTGTTTTGAAAAATACTCTAATATAAAAATTTTTAAAATTTTGTTGCATACTATTTTTCTAGCAATTGGTATCAGAGGCATTATTTTCACAAAAATTTATGAGTTTGTGATCATGCTATATGTATAAATTATATGATCTTGATCTCTCTTATGCTTGAATTTAATTTTATAGAGAGTTGGCACTCTAGGGTTTCTATATATTTATATGTTGTCATGGATTATATGGTGAATGTTTATTAATTAATTATGGTTGATTAAATTATTATTTAATTATTTATTAATTAATTAATTTATACCGGTTATGGTTCCTTAGAGGTTAGAATATGTATCTAGGTTTTTCATATAATTAGATAGCGGACTATCATCTGTTGGGTTTTGTTGGATTTGTGATTCAAATAAGTGACGAAAAATCAAAATTAATTCCCACAAAACCCTCACAGGATCCATGCAATTCGATTAGATTGATAAAAAAGTCATAAAATCTTACCAAGATGACAAAAAGGGCAAGATTGTTGGAAGGAAGAGAGTGGGTTCACTCCGGTGACACCCTAACTTGAGCTTTTCGCATTCGAGATCAGATTCAGATGTTGTTACCTAGAGCAACGCCCTCTACAGGTATTTACACAAACAGACTCTCTCAAAACCGAATTGGTGTGCTAGCACCCTCTCCTTGCATTAAATGGCTCTCTTTAATTTTAGGGTTTTTGATGTTTTTGCCTTTTAGAATGAGAGAACGCCTTTTCTTTTCTTAATTTTTTCAGAAGCCCTAAAACAGATATATATACATCTATTGACTTCGAGATGGAGTCAGATTTTAACTAGGGTAAACTGTAACTCGAATATGATTCAGAGAATCTAGACAATGTCTGTAATTTGAATATGATTAAGAGAATCTAGACAATGTCTGTAATTCGAATATGATTTAGAGAATCTAGATAATGTTAGATTCAATGAACCCAGACATATCTAGTACATCGAATCTGGACGTTATCAAGTTCATTGAACCTAGATATAGTAAACCCAAAATTCATTTTTGGTCTGTTCTAAGTGTGCGACCCTATAGGCTCACATAATGTTGGTAGTGGGCTTGAAATTCTATTTCTGGCCCACAAATCATAAGCGGCCTCTAACAAGACATTATGATTACCCAAGTTATGCATATGTCAATAATCCGTCACAACCTAATCCACAATAAGTATTAAAGTCCTTTTGTCCCTAGATACCTTGATTGAACATAAGACATGGTTTATGTCATCCTTATATTATTCAATCATATTATTTCTCGATCTTAAGTAGACTGATATTGATAACCCTTATCAATTCATTCTAGTATGGCCATACATTTTTTTCAGTCTAACTTATCGAGGGGCCCATAGATATCTTTCTCATAATAAATAAGGAACAAATTCCTTCTTAATCACTCACATTCTCACATGATTTACTCTATATCCAATAACAATCCATTCCATCATCTTGTTAAAGATAATATTAGAATGTGTCAAAATATAGAACTTGTCATGTAGGAAACAATGGTGATTTCAAATCAAAGAGCTAGGATAATACTATTGTGATGAGAATCACTTATGACAATTATCCATGTAGTATTCTCATAGTGGGTCGATCCAATACATTATTTCTCAAATATGTATATATGAGTTGACTTAGTATCTCATACACATAATTAGTAAAACATTATCATCAGTCAAACTTCATACTGGTCTTCATTCATTATCCTAATTATAATGACCGACTATGGATAATTTAGAATAGAATTCAATTTTCACCTAAGAGTTTTACTATGAAGTCACATAATTGATGACCTTTGGCAAAATTAACTATTCATGGAATTAGAATAAAAAACAATAATGAAAATGCCTCTTTATTAATCAAATGGAAATGTAATAAAATCAAAATGTGGTCATTACATAATTGACCTAGGGCACATCACTAACATAATCTCTATCTAGGAATTATTATTTAATTTTAAATTTGTAAGAATTTTGTAATTAAATAATCATTCGGAGAAAATAGATCTAGATGCGAATCTAGAATATGGATGATGGCGCTCTCAAGTATTTCCTGAGTCTCTAATTTTATGTTTTGAATTGTTGCAAATAAAATTGATAAATTGCACTAAAAAATTGTATTTTCTAGAAAGAGTGATTTTTGCTTGGTTAGCATGACGAACCCTCTAGTTCGGCAGGCCGATGGTAGCAGATCGGCAGGCCAGACGTGAGGTTCGGCAAGCCATCAGTGGGGCAAAAATTAGGTGGCTCTGGCGACAGGCCGAACTTTATGTTATGACTGATAGGCCGATCTGTGAAGATAGGCAGACCGGTGGGTCATGACCAGCAGGCCAATTACCCGATCGACTTGCCAGTAGAGAGCTACAAAATTATTCCAAAAAAGGTGCAGTTTTTGATGCAGTTTTAATTTTATTTTTAGGACAATTCTGCAAAACATTAAAATTTGGAGATGACTGAAAATATGTAGTATTCGATCGATGCGGGATTGAAGACTTGAAGATGGGCATTACATGAAGAAGGATATAGCTTAAGGATTCAAGAATGAAGAATCAAAAAAATGTTTCGATTATTCTCTTGTAATCTTTATTTTTCTATTCTCTAGGGTGGAACTATAATATTATGGTTATTTATTATTATTTTTCTTGTAACTTTCCTTGATTGCTTTGCTTGTCTGCATTATAATATGATTTGCCATGTATATTGATAACATGTCATAGAGAATAAAGAGTGCTGCTCATATTAAAATTGTTCATGCATGCTTTTGAAATAAAATCTTGATTTCAAAAGATTGAGTGGGAGAAGGTTTTTGAAGAGATGACCTAAGGTCTCCATCATTTGTCCATAGGAAGAACATAGTGGTCCCGACCCCTCAGAAGGGATTTCTATCATGTACTAGATTGAATCTCCGAGAGGATAAGGTATTTTAGCATGATTTATAGTTGCACACCCCTAGGTGGTGATTATAAATCATGGATAAAATATTGAAACGATGGTTATACGCTCATGTTAATTTTATTAGTAACCTCCCTAGGAGCTCTGTTAAAAAAATTAATGGCCAAAGAAACAATTAATAATATATCCTGGATCATACAGGGCTTGGATGGCATATATTAATCAAGAGAGGATCTATGTTCCTAATTGAATTTGGCATGACTCCCCTAGGAGCTTGTTGAATTCTAAGTTAGGAATTATCGTTGTAAGGTTGTGATATTTTTAAGGTTTTGACACATAAACACATCTGTATGTTTTTACGTGATTGTGTTATCTTTCTAAATTATTATGATATGTTTGCTTATGTTTGGTATATGATTCTTTATTGTAGATTAAAAATGTCTAAAAATACTTTATCATCGATACTTGACAAAAACCAATTAATAGGTGAGAATTATAATGATTGGAAATAGAACCTGGACATCGTCCTATCTTTTAAGAAACTAAAATTTGTACTGACAACCACTTGTCCTCCCGAGCCCACGAAAGACTCCATTAATGAGCAATTCCAAGTGCATGATTGCTGAAAAGATGCAAACGATTATGCCCATTGTTATGTTATGGCTAGCATGAATAACGTACTACAGACTCAACATGAGGATTATGAGACTGCTAAGCAGATCTTGGATAATCTAGAAGATGCCCTAACAAAACGGCAAGGGGCACTTCAAAAACTCTTAAACTGTAAGTAGAGACTAGGGACATCTGTAAAGGAGCACATGATGTTGGTAATGAGTTACCTCGCTGAGGCACAAACCAATGGAGCCGACATCGATGCTGAAACTCAGATGACTATGGTCTTTGAGGCTCTGTCAAAGGAATTTATTCCATTTAGAGCTACATTTAATTTAAGCAATAGGCGGGATATGGCCTTAACAGAGTTGATGAAACAGTTACAGGAGTTCAAACTGCTGATCAGGGAATCTCCTGCGGGTGGAAAGGCCAATTTGGTGGTTGCTTCTGGTTCCAATCCCAACTCAGGGAATGGAAAGAAGCAACGGGCCAAAAATGGGAAGTCTTCTGTTTCGGCTAACAACAATAGCAAAAGAAGAAGAAGAAGAACCCGAAAAAGCTTAAGTGCTTCTTCTGCAGGAAGGTCGGGCACATAAAGAAGCATTGCAAGAACTTCCTTTCCAAAGGAGGTAGGTGTGATCTTCTGTATTCAGAACTTGTTTGGTTGAGGAATCTGTGACATTTAGGTTTTAGATTCTGGTGCAACTAATAATGTTTGTGTTTCTCTATAGGGATCAAAGAAACAAGAAGTTTGCTTTATGAAGACTTCACGCTTCAGATGCGCGATGGATCCTTGGTCTTAGCAAAAGCAGTGGGAGACGTCCATCTTTATTTTGATAATTATAGGAATTTAATTTTGCGAGATTGTTTTTATGTTCCTAAATTTAAGAGGAACTTATTTTCTGTAGCTTGTTATTTAAAGACTCCTATTTGGTTTCTTTTAATAATAAAGTGGTGATTCATAAAAAAAAATCTTTTATCTGTTTTGGATGGATGCAAACTATCTATATCAAATCTAAGATGGACTTACTGCTTAATGTTGAGATGAATAATAATAACTCTAAAAGACTTAAAACTTCTCACTCTAATGGACTTATCTTTGGCATTTGCACCTTGGTCATCTTAACCTGAATAGGATTCAAAGGTTGGTAATGGATGGACCTTTAAGTCACTTAAATGTGGAATCTATACCTCAATGTGAATCTTGTTTAGAGGGTAAAATGACCAAAAGATCATTCAAGTCTAAGGGCAATAGGGCCAAATGAGTTCTAGAACTTGTGCATAGTGATGTTTACGAATCGATGAACATCCGGGCACGAGGAGGGTATGAGTATTTCATCACTTTTTTTTGACAATTACTCAAGTTATGGGTATATGTACCTAATGCACCACAAAAGTGAAACTTTTGACAAGTTCAAGGAGTTTCAGGCTAAAGTGGAAAAGCAATTGCGTAGACCCATAAAGGCACTTCGATCCGATAGAGGTAAGGAATACCTCTCTAATGAGTTCTTAGGAAACTTATTAGAGAATGAGATTTTATCCCATTCGATTACGCCGGGCACTCCGCAATAGAATGGTGTGGCGAAGAAAACAAATAGGACTTTATTGGATATGGTCAGGTCTATGATGAGTTATTCATCATTGCCTTTATCCTTTTGGAGATATATACTACAAACCGCATGTTATCTTTTGAGCAATGTGCCGTCAAAATCGGTCCCTAAAACTCCTCACGAGTTGTGGATAGGCAAGAAGACATCCTTAAACCATATTCACATATAAGGATGTCCAGCTCATGTCCTGTTTAAGGATGCGAATAAGTTGGAAGCACGTTTGGAAGTTTGCGTGTTTGTTAGATATTCAAAAGGGACTAAAGGGGGTTATTTTATAACCCAAAGGAAAATAAAGTTGTGGTTTCAACTAATACAACTTTTCTTGGACAACTTTAAGCCTCGAAGCAAAGTGGTGCTTGAGAAGTTAAGGAGTGATCCAATCACTCTAGGAGTTCCGAATGAAACCATTTCGATAAGTGTAAAAAAGCCAAATGAACCAAAACAACAACCTAAGGGGCTTTGGTGTAGTGGGAGGATCGGGCATTAACCCGAGAGGTATATGTTCAATGGGAAGGCCTTCTTGGCTAAACTGGATGAACATGGTAGGGATCCTTATACTTATGCAGAGGCTATGGAGGATGTTGATTCTAAACTTTGGACAGAGGCCATGAGCACAGAGATGAAGTCTATGAAGACTAATCGGGTCTGGGAGCTTATGGATCTTCCCTAAGGGGTAAAATCCATATGGTGTAAGTGGATCTACAAGTGGAAAAGAGAAGTGGATGGAAAGTTCAAAACTTTTAAGGCTAGACTGGTAGCTAAGGGTTATACATAAAAGGAAGGAATCAATTACAAGGAAACCTTTTTGCCTGTAGCGATGCTTAAGTCCATCTAGATTCTCTTGTCCATAGCTGTCGCTCTCGATTACGAGATTTAGTAGATGGATGTCAAGATGGCTTTTCTAAATGGCTATCTTGATGAGTCCATTTATATGGAACAACCAGACAGGTTCGAGGTCAAGGGTCAGGAAGATAAGGTTTGTAAGCTACTAAAGTCAATTTATGGACTTAAGCAAGCTTCCCATTCTTGGAACATAAGATTTGATCAAGTGAGCAAGACTTAAGGGTTCTCACAAAATGTGGATGAACTATGTGTGTACAAACACATTAAGGATGGGAAGGTGGCTTTTCTACTACTCTATATAGATGACATTCTGATAATTAGCAATGATGTTGGGGAGTTGTCATCGATCAAATTATGGTTGATCAAGCAGTTTGACATGAAAACTTGGGAGAGGCTAATTTTGTTCTCGGTATCTAGATTTTTCGTGATAGGAAGAACAAAATGATAGCTTTGTCCTAGGTCAGCTACATAGATAAAATTCTCAAGAGGTTTGCAATGCAAAATTCCAAGAAAGGTGGGCAACTATCTAGGTCTAGAATTACTCTTTCTAAGAAAGACTTTCCAAAGTCTGAGGAAGAAAGAGAATACATGAACAAGGTGCCTTATGCTTCGGCAGTGGGTAGTCTCATGTATGTTATGCTTTGCACACAACTGGATATTCATTATGCATTCAGAATAGTAAGTCAATTTTAGGCGGAACCAGGACTGAACCATTGGGTTACAGTAAAGCATATTTTCAAGTACCTAAGAATGACTCAAGGGTATATGCTTGTGTATTCGGGTAAGGACTTAACTCCTCTAGGATATACTGACTCTGATTTCCAATCATGTTTGGATTCTAGGGATCGACTTCAGGTTTTGTGTGTACTCTGGGCTACGGTGCCATCAATTGGAGAAATGTGAAGCAAGATTGCACTTCAAATTCAACGATAGAGGCCGAGTATGTGGCAACTAGTGATGCTTCGAAAGAAGCAGTGTGGCGCCGCAATTTTCTTGGGGATCTTGAGGTAGTTCTTAGTATGGATAAGGCGGTATCATTGTACTATGATAACAGTGCAACGTAGCTAATGCTAAGGAACTAAGATTTCACAAGAAGAGTAAGCATATTGATCAGAAGTATCATGTGGTAAAGGACTTCGTCGAGGGCGGGCATGTCATTGTGTGCAAAATCATGTCAAAGGACAATTTAACTGATCCATTCATGAATACACTTACTGGGAGAGTCTTCGAGAGGCATGTGGAAGCTATGGGGATGCAAGATTTGTCATATTTACTCACTTAGTGCAAGTGGGAGATTGTTAAACGTGTATGCCCTAAGGAGTAAAAATGTAATATGTTTTTGGAGACATTTTTATCAATAAAGAATTTATTTATTATTTATATACCAAATCTTGTCCTCTTTATGTTCATATTTTTTGAATGTATGTTAAGCAAACAATAGTCAGGATTGTCAGTCTAAACCTTTAAGAATTGGGTATATGATGGACAGATTATGCGAAAGACAATGTTCTTAAGGTGACGGTCTAAATCATAAGATCCGCAATCGAGGGAATAAAGTTGGGCACTTTATTCATATGAAGATTGTTATGTTGTCTATATCCCTATTGGGAGATAGTTTGTCTTGACCATTGGAGGTGGACTCCGTGAGTAGAAACATTGGCACATTGTCACAGGTGACGATGTGTTGGATCAGGACATAAAGTGAATTGATTTGGATTAATAATTCTGCCTCGGCAAATTGATTCACTTTAGACAATCATTTGTATTGCATCTTAATCTTGAGATGAATAGTGGGCCCGTTGTCTTGACTTGTGTCTTTTGATGTACCAAAGGGTGACACCCATATTTTAATAGTTGTATGCATGCCGGTACGTTGGAGACATGACTCTTGATAGTACAGGCCTGTTATTCATAGATATGGAATCCATAGCTCCTCTTTAAGAGTGGTGATATCCTCTTATAAGCGTTATCTTGTAATTGAAAAATTGGAGTGCTTAACCATTTGGATACATAGGTGTAATCGAATGGTATACTATCTTTGGATGGTAAGTTTTTTTATGGTGAGATAATGGAACGTAAGATAAAAATAATCGGAAAGGTAAGACATAAATTGTCCTTAAGCTGATTATGGATAATCCTATTGGGATACGATACACTAGGATATGTCATGGAGACTTAGCTATACGGGCTTCATAATTCTATATAGTTCAAGAGGAAAACTCCAAGCTTTTAGTAGAGTAGCGTTGAAGTTAATAATTATGAAATGTATATCTAGGATATTGGGTTTCATAATTAATGGGAGCTTATACTATATAGGTCCATATGGTCCCCTTTGCTAGCTCATAAAAATCCTGTAACGATATGTCGTACTTTTTCAATAATTGGTGACTTATGTCAGATTTATCAAATTGGCTGAAATTCGATAAAATCTGATAATTCATGTCTGTTTATTGGTTGAATTAATTTTGTGATAAAATTAATTCAAGATAAACTCATTGAATTATCGGGAATAGATAATTCATGTCTGTTTATCAGTTAGATTAATTTTGAATCAATTCAAGATAAACTTGTTGAATTATTAGGAATATTTATTTTCCTAGAGATTTTCTAAATATGACTGTTTTAATTAGATAACTTCTCGACTAGGTTATTTGAATTAAAACTGATGCTATATCCTAAGACTCTCGAGTGGAAGATAAAGATTTGTAGGGATAAAAAATCGTAAGTTCGGTAGGCTGATCTTAAACTTCGGCCTGCCGATGGGACGTGTTCGTTAGGCCGATCTGCTAGTTCAGCCTGCCAATTGTGGGATTTGTTATCATGTATTTTAGACGTAGATTTTATCAAATTTTATTTCTGATTTGATTCTGATTCAAATTTTCGAGGCCTTATCTGATAAGGACTGACTCATGTACCCAACCTCTATAAAAGCAGAGTGAGTCTCTTTATCATTTAGATCAGTTGAGAGATTAAGAATGATACTCTTCTGATGAGATTCTGAAAACTCCCTGAGAGCTCTTATTCACAAATCACAAACTCTAGCTTTGGGTTCTCTCAATTGGTTAGAAGGAGAGTTACCTTGTGGAAGAACTGTACGTGTGAGCCCACACTCACTCCGATCATGGATAGTGAATAGCAAAGAAGGCCAGTTGGTTGAGGTCCTTTTGAAACGTTACTTCTCTTCACTGATTGAGGAAGCTTTTTGGCATTTACAAGGTTAGTGAGATCTGGTTAATTTATGCATATAGCATGTCAAACTTGTGTTTTGGAAAATACTCTGATATAAAAAATTTTAAAATTCCAGTAGATACTATTTTGCTAACACTAGCCACACCAACCATAAAGGCATGCAAGATTGATGTGCCAAAACCTAAGAGCTTTGCGGGCATGCATAATGCTCATGAGGTAGACAACTGTCTTTAGGGATTGGGGCAATACTTTGGCACTACAGGCATTATAGGGGATGCTGCCAATATCCAATCTGCCACTTTATACCTCACGGACACCACCATGTTATGTTGGCGATGAAGGCAAGAGGACATCAGGAAAGGTAAATGCACCGTCACCACCTTTGATGCCTTTAAAATGAACTTAAAAGGCAATTTTATTCGGAGAATGCCAAGGGAAAGGCACGTGGTTGCTTGCAAAGACAAACATTCAAGTAGTATTTGAGACTATGTGAAAGATTTCACAAATCTCATTCTAGAGATTCTGGATATGTTCGATTAGGGCTCCCTTTTCTTCTTTATGGACGAACTACAACCATAGGCAAAGACAGAGCTTAGGCATCGTGGTCTGTAAGACCTCGTTATAGCCATTGCAGTTGCTGAAAGCTTGATCAATTACTCAAGCTAGAAGGAGTCCAAGTCCAAAGAGAAGAAAGGCAACACCAAGAAGGGTAGGGGAGACCACTTGAAGAACCATCAAAAGGAGGGAGGCAAGGACCATGCCTCGTCCAAGAAAAAGGATAAAAGGAAGCAAAAGGAGGGTCAAGACAATTCTAGACCCAAAAACAATTGCTTCTTATGTGACAGGCCTCATTGAATTTGTGATTGTCCTAAGAGAAAGGCCCTTAATGCTATAACTGCATCCTTTGAAGAACAAGAGATGGAAGGTAATAAGAAGAGTGCTCATGTCAGCTCCATACAACTCTTGGATGTTATTTAGAGTACTCCAAAGACTCAAGCCAAGGGATTGCTATTTGTGGATGCTAATATCAACAGGAAGGACACTAAGGCCTCGACACGTCCTATAACTTTATCTCTATTGAAGAAGCCAAGAGGTTAAGCCTTAAGATAGTTGGTAGAGGGGGCTCCATCAAAGCTGTCAACTCGTCAGTCAAGTCCATTCAAGGCATAACCTGTGGCATAAAGACCACCCTTAGGAATGGGTAGGTCATTTGGATTTATCTGGGGTACGTATGGACGACTTCAAAGTTGTCCTTGTTTTGGAGTTTCTCGACCAAATGAAGGCCTTTTGAGTTCCATTTGCCAACACCATGTACATATTAGATGGCAAAAAGACTTGCATGGTACCTACGGTTAGGTCTACCAAGAATAAGTCCAAGATGTTGTCTACTATGCAAGTCAAGAAGGGCATGAGGAAGGAGGAGGATAGCTACTTAGCTGTTCTTAAGGAGTATGATGTTGAAGAATCAACTATTCAATCCACCATGCCGAAGGAGGTACTAGATATTCTTGATGAGTTCAAGGATGTCATGCCCAAGGAATTACTCAAATTATTGCCACCAAGGCGAGAGGTGGATCATTAAATTAACTTAAATCTAGGAACAAAGCCACCAACATGAGCCAGTATTAGATGGCACCACCAAAATTAGCTCGAGCCTACTTGAACAAGGTGTCAAAGAGGATGAAGAAATGGGCAAATAGGAAAAGGAGGCTACTAGAGTTCAAGGAAGGAGATCTTGTCATGGTAAAGTTACTTCCCCAACAATTCAAGTTCTTAAGGAAGGTCCACAAGGGCTTAGTAAGGAGATATGAAGGCCCTTTTCCTATCATCCGCCATGTTGTGGTGACTTCATTTGATAAAGAAGTTGAAAGCATACTCGTAGATAGGCTGATTCAAAGACGCGACGTACCAAACTATCATGAGTATTTAATTAAGTGGAAGAATTTACTAGAATACCCAAGAACATCCTAGAGAAATCAAGACAACTTGACAGAGTCATGGAGTTTCTAGAATATTCTAAAAGCTTCCATGACATTCTAGAAGGTTCTGTAATATTTTAGAAGGTTCTACACAAGTCTAGAGTACTCAAGGAAGATCTAGAAGCATCTAGAACTCTCTAGAAGATTCTAGAACTCCTTGGAAGACCCTGGAGAACTCTAGAACTTTCTAGAACATTTGAAATATATCTAACATACTAGTATGTTGCAGTAGACTCTAGAAACTTCTAGGTCATAAATATGTAATAGGAAAGATGCTAGAATGTTATAGGACAAGAGATGTTCCATAAAGACCTAGAACATTCCTTAGAAAAGACTTAAAACATTCCTTAAAAGACCAATGGCCTATAAATAGAGGAAGACCTCCTTTGTACTCAATCCTTCAAAGTTTGTAATATTCCCACATACTAATAGAAGCCTACTTTATATTTCCTATCCTTAGTTTTCTGTTGGTGTTCTTACTTAAGATTCATCATTCTTGCCTCGTCTTGTGAGTTTGGGAGAATTCAAGGCTAACTTAGCATAAAGTTTTCTAAGGCTACACAGTCACATTGTGGAAAAAGTAAGGCCGTGATAGATACTAATGCTAAGGAACCAATATTTTACAAGAAGAGTAAACATATACATCAAAAATATCATGTGATAAAGGACATCATGGAAAGTGGAAATGTGGCAAGATGTAAGATCGCATAAGAGGACATTATACCCTATCGAGGCTATGGGGATCTGTAACATATCACATTTACTCACTTAAGGCAAGTGGGAGTTTGTTAGATTAGGTGCCCTAAGGATTAAATGATGTAATAGTTTTGGGGACATTTAATCAATAAAGAGTTTATCATTTACTTTCATATATGAAATATTGTCCTCTTTAAGTTTATTTATGTTGAATATATGATAAGCAAATAAAAGTCTGAGACTATCTGTCTAAGCCTTTAAAATCATGCATATAATGGACAGATTATGCGAAAGACATGAATCTTAAAGGTGATAGTCTAAATAATAAGGTCCACAATCGAGGGAATAAATTTAGGAACTTATTTTGCTCTAAGATTGTTATGTTCTCTACATCCTGAATGGGAGATCACTTATCAGTCATAGGAATTGGACTCCGTGAGTAGAAATATTGGTATATTATCATAGGTGACGATATATTAGGTCAGAAAAAAAGTTGAATTGATTTGATTAATAATTTTATTTACTTAAATCAATTCACTTTCGATAATCATATATATTATAACTTAATCCTGAAATGAATTAATGGGCCCATATTCTTAACTTTTGTCTTTTGATGTACTAAAAGGTGACATCTTGAATTAGATGATGATACCGCGCAAAGAAAATATTTTGTTGCGAATGAACAAGATATTGAGGAATTGTCCATACGTATGCTGGTACATTGGAGACATGACTTTTGATTGATGTAAACTAGTTATTCATAGATATAGAATCCATGGCTCTTTCATAGAGTTAACGATATTCTCTTATAAGTATTATCTTGTAATAGAAAAACTGGAGCCCCCAACCATTTGGATACATAGGTGTAACCGAATGGTATACTATTTATAGATAGTAAGTATTCCAATGGTGAGATAATAGGACATAAGATAAAAATAATCGAGAAGGCCAAACGAAACATATCCTTAAGCCGATTATAAATATCCTATGAGAATGTCACACATTATGATATGTCATAGATGAAAAGCTTATTAAAGGTTTGTAATTTTATATAGTTTGAGAGTGCAGCTATAAGCTTTTAGTGGAATATCATTAGAGTTCATTATTATAAAATATATTTATCTAGAATATATTATTTTCTAATTATAGGAGCTTGATCTATATATGTTTATCGAGTCCCCTTTGCTAGCTCACAATATTTCCTATAACGCGACGTATTTTCCTACATATAGGTAACTTATTTTAATTCTTAGATTGGCTTAAATTATGTTGATTAAAATTTAATAATCCATGTTAGTTTATTGGCTGGATTAATTTTGTGAATTAATTTAAGATAAACATGTTGAATTATTTGGATATATTTTATTTTATATGGGATTATCTGTATATGACTGTTTTCATCAATAACTTCTCTATTGGGTTATTTGAATTAAAATTGAGGCTCTATCTAAGATTCTCATATTAAATAAGATCGATAAAGATTTCTAGATCTGTGTCGACAGGCAACCGATGTCCTTGTTCGATAGGCCAGTGGAACATAAATCGTTACATAAATTGGTACAACCAGTAGGTTGATGGTCAGGATCGACAAGTCGATGGTCAGGTTCGGCATGCCAATCGAGCATGAATCTTGTTACTTGTTTTCATGCATTTTTGACCCAGTTTTGAATTTAGAAACCTAATCTAAGTGGAATTGACTCTCCAGCCACCTACTATAAATAGGATACTTTCTCTTGTTGTTATTTAGATCACTAGAGAAATTTTGTGAGTATTCTAGTGAGAGAAACTCTAAAACTCCAAAAGAGCTATTGTTTAAAATCTCAAACCTTAGCTCTTAGTTTTCCATTGTGTGGTTGGAAGGTGACGTTGCCAAGGAGGAGAATTGAATGACGTATACCTACCCACACTCTGATTGTGAAAAAGAGAATAACAAAAAGACTAGTTGGTTTAAGCTTTTCCGAACGCGATTCTCGGTAGCAATTCTATGGAATGCTTTCTGGTCAGAAGTGTGGTTCCAATTCTACAAGGTACATAAGATCTTTTATTAATTTATATATATAGCATGTCAAACTTGTTTATTTGAAAAAGGACTTTGATTTAAAATTTTTAAAAAATTCTGCTGCCTATTATTTTTCCAACAAATCTATGAATGAACATCATTAATAGAGCAATTTTTTTCACTAAATTACTAATAAGAATTTTAGCGCAGTCTAATTCATTGTATCTTTGAATACAAGCATCTGTCTGTTTTGTAGCCACCACTCAAATCATCCAAATATAATTATTAACTCATATTTAGAATAGACAATATCCCATTTTTTTAAAAAATAAAGTATCAATTATATCTACAGATTGATAATTTCTTTGAAAGTTTTTCTTTTATCTACAAACACTTCTCATACACAATTAAAAGATAAGATCATAGTATAGGTCTTTATCATATTTACTCAACAAATATAATATTGTGCAATTATTACTAGAATTATTTTATCTTCATCGTGTGGATGATAGTTTACAAATAGAATAATACTAGCAACACTAAATCTCAACTCTTATATGAACTCATGAGCCATTAATCTTTTATTGGTAGGTGTTTGAAATATTGCCACATTAGTTTTTATTCTTTCCACAAATTGCTCCTTGAATTTGTCGAAGGAAAAATAACTACTCATACATTACGGCCTTTATCTTAATATTACCATTTTCATCATTCTCCCTGTTAGTTCTTTGTATAGTTGTTTGCTTTTAGAGACTAATTTTGACTTATGTATCCGTTTGTAACTGCCTATGCGGTTTAGGATGTTTGGTAAACCTTCCTTTTGTAGAGTTGCTCCTAAAAATTGCTACCTAGCAGGAAAATTTAAGCAAGTCAAAGGTTGCTTTTTTACCTCAACCTTTGCTGTTATAATTGAAAATTACTAAACTAATATTAATAATAATATAAAATTCACAATCGACCTATTTTTTTGCAACAAATTAAAATAAAATTAATTCAAGACATTTAGAATTAATTTAGAAGGCATTTTTCTGACGTTGTTATGCTTTTTTAGATTTTTTTAATTTAATTAAAATTAAAAAAAATGTATCCATGATTCCGTTAGCAAATTAATAACATCATTATGAAAAAGTCAATCTCTCTAAATTTCTCCAACAAATCTTATATTATATTCTCAGCAACCTAAAACTTCATCAACTTCAAATTTTATATTATTTATTCTTTGCAAGTTTTATGTTATTTATTTTTAATGTGGACGCATAATTTACCTTGTTTAATAAAAGTAATTTATCTTTCCAAAAATATATTAAATAATAAAAATAAAATTATATTTTCTAACATTTTAATTTACAAATGTTATATATGTTGACCTTAAAATTAAAATTAAAAACAAAAATTTTACAAATGATTAATAAACTATATCTATCTTCGTCATTATACATCTCCACAACAATTCTACACATAATTTACTAAACATATTATCATTTTCGTTTACTAAGTGACAAATAAACTTAGTGGTTTATGTTTTTGGAAGTATCATAATCGTATTCATTTATTGTTCAAGTAACATATAATCATATTCATTTACTATTCAAATAATGGGCAATAAATCTTGTTACTTGTCTAGTTGTAAGTTGCAACTTTGTCTTGAATATCGTAAATTCTTTAATGGACAATAAATTTATAATCGAATGATAAGTATAATTTGGTTCATTTGGTATTCACTTTATTTAAGATATCATTTACACAAGTCTTGAATTAATACTCTTGAGAATATTATTATTATTATTATTGAAACAATTGATTTTACATCTATGGTTAATGTCCACAACTGTTATCTATACGATTGTGTCTCTAAAATTCCGTTATTTGATCAATAATTGATATCATCTATTAATAAATAGAAGGACATCAAATATGAAAGCGAGTTTATGAATCACCAAGGATTAAAGCTAATCTATGAATGATTTAGTGATTGATGGTTAATTTATGAATGAAGATCATTAATAGAATAACTTTTTTTTTTTTTTACTAAATTACTAATAAGAATTTTAATGCAATCCAATCCATTGTATCCTGGGTGGGTGTCTTTATTTTGTAGTCACCACTGCACTAATATAAATATAATTATTAACTCATATTTTGAATAGACAACACCTATTTTTTAAAAAAATAAAATATCCAACTATATCAATCAATTGTAAACTATACACCTATTGTTGATAGTGAAATTTTGCAAACAAAGCTTTTAAGAAATAATCCTCACTATGATATTTGCTCTCATGCTTTTACACAAAATGCCAAATAAGTAATAAACACTAGAGTTATAGTAGTTCACTTGTTCTGAGCTACATCCAATTTAAAGAGAAAGATTTCACTATATTTTGGGAGAATTACACGCACATTGCTTAATATGAGACTTCAAGCCTCCTTTGTAGGTTCTAATCCTTATTTATAGCCTTACAAATTAATAAAATGATTAAATATTAAATCACATGATTGGGAAAACATCCCCTTTCCATTTGAATCAAAATCGTTTCCTCTTTCTTTGTGACAACGTGATCTTCAGGATTAAGGAAATCTAGTAATATTCTTATTTGAATTCAAGTAAACCATTCAATCTATCTAGAGATACTATAATATCGACTTTGCGCTGTTTAGTTTAGTCTCGACGCCCTAAAAAGTCTCACTAACCTTGTCCGCAACATAGATTCTTGGCCTCCACACTTTTGACAATGTTAGTGGGCTTAAATTGATGTTGGGTTGTGTAACGCCCCGAAATTTATTTAATGTTAATGTAATATAAATGATAAATTAGTGTGCCATAATTAACGTTTTAACATTAATTAGATTATTTGGTTGGATTTTGAATTTTTGGTTGTTTTGTTAAATTGATGCGTTCAAATGATTTCTTATTGTTTTAAAATGATGTTTTGAGTTTTAAAACACAACAATTTGTAAAATGTTAAAAAAAATACTCCGTTTTACAAAACCGTGGGCAACACATGGTTTTCGCACAGTAAAACCGCCCACCGATTTTCTCTATTTATTTCCCTTCTTCTCTCTCTCTCTTCACTCAGCTCCCTCACTCTTTCTCTCTTCCCTCCCGTGGTTCCCTCTCGGCAGCCCTCTCTCTCTCTAATTTCTCTCTCAAATTTTTGAAACCAAATTCGAATCCAAGCTTCGGGATAGCAAGGAGGAGGCTCGGGGACGTGATTTAGCAACCGAGAACGTGGATTGAAGCTTCGATTCGAGGTTAGATTCGAAATTTCTAAACTTTTTACAAAATTTTCAATTTGGTGCATTTTTGAAATCTAGGGTTGTTTAAGCTTAGAAAACTGTGGATTTGAGTTAAATGAACTTAGAACAACTAGAATCTAAGCTTAGATTGAAGAAAAACAAACCGGATTCAAGATTTTTCATTTTTCTCCTCATTTTCTCATTTTTGGATTTTTGAGGATTTTGAGTTTAAATCTTGTTTAAATGAGTTCAAACATATTCTAGTATGTTTTTCTATCAACTATGATTGTTTTTCATGCCTGGGATTTTAGAAAAACAGGTTAGAATCAATATTTGAATTTTGGGGATCGAGAAACCCGTGGCTGGAATTTCTGGATTTTCCTAGTTCGGCAGGCCGAACTATGTGTTCGGCAGGCTGGAGTGATGGTCGGCAGGCCGGTGTTCTTCCGACCGGCAAGCCGAACCTGGGGAAGTGTTCGGCCGACCGAACTTTGCTTCCGGCAGGCCGAACTATGTAGTTCGGCAGGCCGAAGCAGGGAGTCCGGCAGGCCGACCGAGGCATGGAAAATTTTGTGATTTTTCACCGTTTTCACTATTTTGAACCCTGATTTAAATCCCAACCTTATATAATGATTTTAAAGGTACAAATGGCACACTAGGACATCATGAAATGGTTCTGTAACATAGAATGTCTCGAACTAGATATTGATCGACTTAGTTTGTATCTAGGATCGTTCGTGGTTCCGTGGAGCTAACGTATAGCGGACCGGGATTACGGTGTGGGGCACCGGCACGAGTATTGAGGTAGGACTTCTATCCTATTTCTTTGGTAGCCTGGTTTTGAAATGATTTGGCTTTGAAAAGGATTTCTATCAAAATGTTTTCAACGGTTGTTTGAAAATGGTTTTATCGGTTATATTTTAATATGCCGTGATTATGAAATGAGCTTCATAATGAACGTAATTGACAACACTCGGTAATTGGGTTTTGAATGATAATGATAATAAACACAAAGGCATGATGCCATATCAGAGATCGGGTCGTGTAGCGATCGACCTTGGGGGCAGGTCCCGAAACCCAGCTGGGCCACTACGGTGGTGATATCATGGTTTGCCTAGGTAAAAGAAAAATGGTGTTTTCGACTGTACGAGTAGACTGTTCTGTGTCAGAACGGCTCTACTCAAATTTTGTATTTGTTTATTTATTTGTTTATTTAAGTTTTCTTTTGAGTACCCTAACAATGAACTGTTTCTTTAAATTAAATTATTTTATAAAACATAGTCCTACTGAGCCTTTCGCTCACGTTTTATTTGTTTTAAATTTCCCCCTCTAGGTGGTTTCCCATTTAGGTTTGGAGAGGATTCTTCGGACCGAACACAGGAGCAATAGGAGGATTGATTTATATTTTGTATTATTTAATCAAGGCATGTAAGATTTAACTTTATTTGTATTTAGACTGTGATTGTATTTATGATATTGTCAGTACTATGTGTGTGCACAAGTTGTGGGTTGTGGAACCCATACTCGCGGTTTTTATTTAATCTTTATTACTCGTTTAATATATATAAATTCTTTTATAAAATGTGGTGAAAATCTTCTTATTTCTCACTTAATTTAATCCTTAAACCATTGGTTTTAATTAAATTCTCTTTTAATTAATCCAAACATTTCACCACGTCACCTCCTATACTTTGAGGCGTGACAGGCTGTCTCATTGAATAGCCGAGATTATCGACTATAATTGTCCGCAACATGAAGTGATTCTTTAAATTGCTTTAAGTGCTTGAAGGTTGATATATGATTAAATCTACCACTTTAATAGTGGACAATGTTTGACTCTCAAAACTTTCTTGTTGGTGAAGACTTTCACCAAGTTAATGATTCACTCAAAGGATTTGTCTCCTTAGGCTGCAAACAGTCGCACCTACTGACTTAAATGCCATGTCATGACATTAGCCATCACTTCACTTCTTTAAGAAATTTAATATGGACCGTTAGATTGCTTGACATTACCCACCTAAAACCAAAGCCGTTGGATGGTGAACTTTAGAAGCCATTTAACTCTACTATTAGATAGGTTTTTTTTTTTTAATTAAATGACCAGGTCTAGTTCTCCCCATGATCTGCCTATATAAAGGGTT
Organism: Artocarpus heterophyllus; assembly: GCA_025403435.1. Taxonomy (NCBI): domain Eukaryota; kingdom Viridiplantae; phylum Streptophyta; class Magnoliopsida; order Rosales; family Moraceae; genus Artocarpus; species Artocarpus heterophyllus. The sequence goes on from CM046342.1 coordinate 27,072,716, forward strand.
TTTGAACCCATTTTATTCATCTAAGACAGATTTTCAAAAACCACCTTTCTTTGATCTAGATCTTTAAAGCTCAAGCGACTCTTTCTGGTACTCTTCTGGCTGTGATGTCCTACTCTTCCTAAGAATTTCAAGTTCTCATTCCTGAGTTAATTAAGGTTTTCAATCCAATAAGCCATTAAATTGCACTTCATTTTGCTTTACTTTTTGTTTGCTGCTTTTTTCCCTATAAAACATAGGTTAGAAATGACAAGGAATATATAGTAAGGCATGGAAAATATTTGATTTGAATGCCTGTGGAAGTTGTTTTAGGGGTCATTTTAGGTTGTTTGACATGCTTCTGAATTTCTATATCATCATCTTCATCGTCATCATCATCATCTTTCTATATCATCATCATCATCTTGAATAGGTCGACCGTCTTTAGGTAGGTCGAACATATGTTGAATAGGTCGACTCTCTGTGCCTTTAACTTCTAGGGCTTGAACCTCGACTTATAACTATTAGTCTTTAGCATTTTATGATCGTCCTCTCGACTTAGGAAAATTTTGACCCAAGTTCTGCCCTTTTTTTAGATTTCTAGGGTATCCAATAGTTATCAAGAGGTTGAGGATTCCTCTACAGTCTGCCGTGATATCCACGATGCCATCGAGCCATCATAACATGTCAAGTCTTGCGATGACGACCCTATCTTTAAAGATAGTGACGACTTCGGCCCCATCCCCTCTATGGATAGTTTAAATGAGATGATGAATAATGTCCCCATCCTAATCTCAGTGGGAAGGCTGGCGCCCAACATACCTTAGCCCATCATCATAAGCTGTTTCTCCTAAAAAGAGGGAATCCATGGGTCAAATACACAAGATAACAAGCCATTGATCTAAGCCATAAGAGAATGGAGTCCTAGCGAGTGAGATTGTGTCTATGTGTCGTATACAGAATATCCACAAAGCTTTCAAGTACAACCAATTTGACGGTTGATACTTTTATTTTGTTATCCCTAACAAACACCAGCATGCTATGTAGCCCCTCCTAGATGCCTTGCCATGTACAATTTTTCCATCATTGTCAAGCTTACCTTATCTCTTCACCCTTTCATGAAGAGGTTATTTAGTAAACTAAGGATGTCACCGATGTAGCTTTCCCTCAACTTTTTGTATATATTCTTAGGAATGTGGATTTTGTGGCATCTTCACTTTTGAGGCGCCTCTTGGTCTGGATGAGTTTCTATTTTGTTATAGCATTAGCTTGTCGCTGAAGCAGCTAGGGTATTATTATGCTGGCACTTTTAACGAAGCTAAGGATAAGGTCTTCCCCTTGATCATCAATCTCCCTTCTTTCGGTCACGACTGGAAGAAGTGATTACAACATGCATCCTCTTGATGGTGAAAAGAAATTCTTGAGACCTACTTTTAGATTGCCCATACGTAGCCTTGAACATTTAGTCTCCTCCTTCCCTCTTTTTATGTTTTTGGGCATCAACTTGACAATCTTGCCTGCTTATAGATATCCATAAACGTCATGTTCTCTCAGTGAACAGGCAAAAACAAATTTCGTATATTGTCAACCTTCCCAAAGAGGAGAGGGATATAACTAACATGATGACCAATGAGAATAGACATTGGTCTGGCCTACTTATCTACCTTTTGACACTGACCTGGTCAAATTCCCTTCAATATCTGCATGGCGTCACCGAAGAGGGTAGATACTTATGCTAACATGCCTAGAAATTTTACACGAACATTGACATTTTCACTAATTGATTTTTATTGCATACAGAGATGAGGCAAAACCTTAAGCTCCCCTCTGCCATCTAGACCAAGATTGCCTACACCTTAGTAAGTGTTGACGCAAGAGAGGCAAAACCCACACAGTCTAAGTACAAGAATGATGGGCATTAACTTGGTGACACCCTTCCTCCAAAAAAAGTAAAGGTCTGGAGAAGATTCCTCTTCTCAGGGTTAGGGTACTAAGAGGTAGCCTATGATCGAGGTGCCTAATCTCCCCTTTCCTCTTCTAGAGAAGGCGTTTAGCCTGCTCCCTGGCAGTCGAGTTAGGGACTCCCAATTTATGGTGGGCGATATATCAGATGCTTATGTTGACTCAATGCTAGAGCTTCCTCCCTGCTTCAGCTCCGCCTTACAAGCTATATATGAGTGTTTTTTTCGAAAGGGATTAGGCAGCGATTAAAAATTTCCTAGTCCTCGACTGCTAATGGGATCAAATCCATCACCAAATTAGGATAAATATCCATTTTTATTTATGTTATCTCACTCGTTCTATTATTTTGTGTGCTGAGCAACTTTCCTTTCAAGCACTAATGATGGCTCTAATTTCATGTGGCGAGCTCAAGCAACTTGTAAAGCATACCGACAAGCCCAACAAAGAGATCGAATCTCTTAAAGGTCTCTTGGAAGTCGAGCGGGTCACCATGGATGATGCCAAAGATAAGAAGGCCAAGACATTGGCCCTGTTTTAGGTAAAGCAAAGGAAGAATTCTGAGCTTTCCAAAAAGCTCGAGTACTTGAGGGCAGAGGTCAAGAAGGAAAAGGGGAAATTGATTGCCTTTGCATATGAGGAGAGTTTTCAAGAGTGTAAAGAGGAGGCTAGAAGTAAAGGCGGTCGAGAAGTACCTTTAAAAGACTATTCTTGACTCAATCAAAAAGCAAATTATAAGCCAATCTGTCGGGCTCATCTTGAGTAGGATTTTTTCTTCCTTTATAAAGAAGAGACCTTGACTCCTGTTGAGGAAGCTGAGATGAAATGACACCAAGAGAGATGTTGTAGCAAGAGGGGGAGAAACTTCGATGGAAAGAGACCAACAAGACCAAAATAGGTTTTTTTTTTTTTTTTTTTTAATGTCAACACATTGAGGCCTTTGGCCTTTTGGCATGTGATAATTTGCTTTAAAAAAAAAAAAAAACTAATCTAATATTTTTTTCTTTTGTTGTTTTTATTTGTGCTACAACCTATAACGCCAACCTTATACCCTAAGATATAAACATCGAGGCCTTAAGTTGCACAACTCATATCGCCGATCTTTTCCCATGTATTGAGATCAAGACAAACAAATAGACAATGCAAAAAGTAGAACTTTTAAACACGGGGAGTAGAGAGGCCTTTGATCATAAATAGAAGCCTTCAGCCTTATGGAAGTTTATAGAGTATTTAGGGCCTTTAGTCTTTACTCTATCGCCCCCATGTCTGAGGACAAGTCTTTAACTCGACTTTGGACATTACATCAAGTGAGAAGAAATTTTAAATCGGAGAGACAAAAATAAATATATTAAATAATTTGGAGTTTTATTGTATTAACTTGCCTCTGGCAAAATAGATTTACATTCATTTTGGCAAAATGTAAGCCTAAAGTTTTATTGCATTAATACAAAATGGTTTTATTTTATTAATTGTTGTGGATAATCTTAGACCAGTCCCAAGATCAATTTGTCAAAAGTGTGAAGGTTGAGATCATAAGTGGCAGATGAGCTTAGTAAGACTTTTTAGGGTGTCGAGACTAAACCGAACAATGTAGAGTTAAGATTATAAGGAAATTACCAAATTTCCTCAATCCAATAGTTCACATTAGTAACAAAGAAAGTGGAAACGATCTCGATTCAAATAGAAAGCGGGTTTCTTTCTGATTATGTGATTTAAGTTATTTAATCATTTTATCAATTTGTAAAGGGCTATAAATAAAGGTCAAAACCTACAAAAGAGGGCCAAAGTCTCATATTGAGCATTGTGCATGTAATTCTCCTGGAACATAGTGAAATCTCTCTCTCTAAAGTACACATAATTTACAATGAGTGAACTACTATAATTCCTAGCGTTTATTATTTATTTTGTATTTTTGTTTACATAAAATCATGAGTGCAAACATCATGGAGAGGATTAATTATTTAGATTTTTGTTGGAAAAATTCCACCATTAACACTTATACTACTGATTTCTTTGAAATTTTGTCTTTTATGATACTTACTCAACAAATAAAACATTGTGTAATTATTACTGGAATTGTTAATAAAATGCATAAATTTTATTTTCATTATGTGGATGATAGATTACAAATAAAAAAGTACTAGGGATACTATTCTAATCCCAACTTTTATATGAACTTCTAAGTCATCTTTCTTTTATTGGTAGGTGTTTATGTGATTGCTACATTATCTTTCCTTCTTTTCACTACTTGCTTCTTGCATTTGTTGAAGGAAAAAATGACTACTCATGAGTTGGGATTTAGAGTCGGTATCTCTAACATTATTCTTACAAATATGCTTTTAGGGTCTTCATCTTAACATTAAGATTGTCATCTTTAGACTTATTCTCTCTAATAGTTGTTTGTATAGAAAAAGGCCATTTGGCATTGCTTTTAGATGCTGCTTTTAGCTTTTATACTCGCCCATGGCAGTTTAGGTTTTTTGTTAACCCTCCTTTTATAATGTTGGTTCTTAAAACTTTTGCCCAGCTAGAAAATTTGAGAAGCAAGTTTGTGGTTACTCTTTTACACTCGATTCTACTATTATAATTTAAAAATACTAAACTAACCTTAAAAATAATATAACATTCCTAACCAACCTATTTTTTTCCACAACAAATAAAAGAACATTAATAAAAAAAAGTCCAAAATTAATTTATAAGGTAATTTTTTGACATTCTTGTGCTTTTCTAGAGTGGTTCTTTTAATTTAATTAAGATTAGATAAACGAATCCATGATTCCGTTAGCAAATTAATAGTATCATTATGAAAAAGTCGATCTTTCTATATTTTTCCAAGAAATCCTCTATCACATTCTCAGCAATCCAAAAGTTCATCAACTTCAAATTTTTTATTAATTTTTAGTTTCATATTATTTATTTTATACGTGGAATGTATATTTTATCTCTTTTAATAAGAGAAATTTTGTTGAAAAAATAGTACGCAGCAGAATTTTAAAATTTTATATTAGAATATTTTCCAAAATACAAGTTTAACATGCTATATGTATAAATTAACCAGATCTTACTAACATTTGATTGCCGAAGAACACCCGCAAAATGTGAAGACAAGTAACGATCCAGAAGAACCTCAACCAACTAGTATTCTTTGCTATTCTCTATCCACGACTGGAGTGAGTGTGAGCTCACACGTACAGCTCTTCCACGAGATGACTCTCCTTCCAACCAATCGAGAGAACCCAAAGCTAATGTTCGTGATTTATGAACAAGAGCTGTCAGGGAGTTTCAGATTCTCACCAACAGAGTATCTGTCTTAATCTCTCAATTGATCTAAATAACTTATGTGACTTACTCCCTATTTATAGAGGTTGGGTCCAGGTCAGTCCTTATCAGATTAGGTCTCAAAATTCGAATCAGAATCAAATTTTGATCAATATTTGATAAGATCTGCATAAAAATGTATGATCTTATCCTTCGCTCATCGGCAGGCCGGACAGACCCCATCAATAGGCCAAACTTGAGGATCGGCATGCCAAACTACCGATTAAAATCTCAGCGAATCTTTTATTTTCCACCTGAGATTCTATAAGATAAAGTCTCAGTTTCAATTCAAATAACCCAATAGAAAAGTTATCTGATTAAAACAACTTTATCTAAATAATCTCTAGGAAAATAAATGGATTCCTAAAAATTTTACAAGTTCATCTTGATCTAATTTATTCAAAATTAAATCAATCGATAAACAGACAAGAATTATCCGATCCTTATAATTCAACAAGTTTATCTTATATTAATTTTTATCACAAAATTAATTCAACCGATAAACAGATATGAATTATTTGATTCTTCCAAAATTTCAACCAATCTAATAAATCCGATATGAGTCACCAATTATTGAAAAAGCACGCCATATCATTACAGGATATTGTGAGCTAGCAAAGGGGACCAAATTGACCTATATTGTTCAAGCTCCTGATAATTATGAAACCCAATATCCTATATATACATTTCATAATTATCAACTCTAACGCTAGTCCTCTGAAAGCATGGAGCTGCACTCTCGAACTACATAGAATTATAAAGCCAGTATAGCTAAGTCTCCATGACATATCATAGTGTATCGTATCCTCATATGATTATCCATAATCGACTTAAGGACAAGTTTTGTCCTACCTTTCTGATTATTTTTATCTTACGTTCCATTATCTCACCATTGGAAAACTTACTATCCAAAGACAGTACACCATTTGGTTACACCTATGTATCCAAATGGTTGAACGCTCTAGTTTTTCAATTACAGGATAACGCATATAAGAAGATATCACTACTTCGAAAGAGCTATGGATTCCATATCTATGAATAACAGGTCTACGCTATCAAGAGTCATGCCTCTAACGTACCGGCATGCATACCACTATTAAGATGTGGGTGTCACCCTTTGGTACATCAAAAGACACAAGTCAAGACAACAGGCCCACTATTCATCTTAGGATTAAGATACAATACAAATGATTGTCTAAAGTGAATCGATTTGTCGAGATAGAATTATTAATCCAATTCAATTCACTTTATGTCCTGATCCAACACATCATCACCTATGACAACGTGCCAATGTTTCTATTTACGGAGTCCACCCCCGATGGTCAAGACAAACCATCTCCCAATAGGGATATAGACAACATAACAATCTTTACATGAATAAAGTGCCCAACTTTATTCCCTCGATTGTGGATCTTACGATTTAGACCATCACCTTAAGAATCGTGTCTTTTGCATAATCTGTCCATCGTATGCCCAAGTCTTAAGGTTTAGACCGACAGTCTTAGACTATTGCTTGTTTATCATACATTCAACAAATATGAACGTAAAGAGGACAAGATTTGGTATATAAACAATAAATAAATTTTTTATTGATAAAAATATCTCCAAAAACTTATTACATTTTTACTCCTTAGGGCATATATGTCCAACAAATTTATCTATCTAAAAATATATTTAATAATGAAATTAATATTATATTTTTGAGTATTTTAATATACAAATATTACTAGAGTGTCTAAGAAGTGTAGTTAGAACTGAAATTTTTGAATTAAAAACTGTAGCGTGTGAAACCTTTATACTATGACTCACTTTTTTATCACTGTAACATATGAGAACTTGACACTATGCTAACTAAAAGTTTTTATTAGAATTAATTTTGCCAAATACCCTTTACATATGTTGACCTTAAAATTAAAATTAAAATCTAAAACTATAAACATGGGTGTTGTTTGGAAAATCTGTTGAGACTAAAAAGTTTCAGCTGCTTTGGTGTAAAGCTTTTACATGCTGCAGTGTTTAAGTTCCAACTTGTTTTCCAAACACTCTCATGATTAGTAAAGTATGTCTATTATTATCATTATACGTCTCTACAACAATTCTATACATAATTTACCAAACACTACTTCTAATATTCATAGCAACTTTGAAAAAATTTACTAAATGCCTACCTGTTTCTAATTCATAGCACAACATATCAAAGGCACATCATGGCACAATAATGCCAAACTAGGCCAAAATTAAATAAAAGAGGAAAGAGGAAAAAGAGGAAAAAAAAGTTTTAATATGATTTGATATTTTGCCAACATCTAGGTATTGGAAACAAAGAGAGGAAATTCATTAATAAGGTGCATTATGAGTTCAATTCTATATAAATACATATTACAAAAGCAGATTCGGGTAAGCTACCAAGACATTTTACTGAATCGAAAACTGACATAAAAAATAAAGTAAACTATATAGTATAGTAGTTTTTATAATATGCTCCCACAAGATAGAACTCTTATACGAGATTCCAATCATGTAAAAACTTTTTGTTTTCTTTGGCTTCCTTTGTTTGGTACTTTTCTTATAAAATAAAGACATGGGAGAATAGTTACATAGGGATAACAATCATTGTGGGTGCTAGGGTTGGCGATTCCTGCGGGTGGCTTGGGTTCATGCCGTGTTGTGACCCTTAGTGTACCCATGACTCTTAACACGAATGCAACCCATTTAAAATTCGTGTCAAGGGAAAAAACCCAAACACGATCCCTTTACTAAAGGGTCAACATGAACACAACATACATAACCTCATTATAGTGTTGTGTCAATCCTTGAACTCGTGGGTTATCAAAGGTTTGTAACCCACTTGCAACCCGTTAAGCATACCTACTAAAATCTGAAATTTAAAGCTAAAAAACATAAAAACACTAAAAGGTCTAAGAAATTAACCACAACAAATATCTAAAATATCCCTAAACACTTAAAATATTAAAATAGCAATACCTATCAAGATTAAAGTAGCAAATACCAATAATAAGTACCAAAATAGATTGAAGTTAGATTAAACACTTAGCCCTTTATTTCTTGTCCTCACCTAGAGGAAAAAAACTTAAAAAACCTCCAAAATAGATTAAGCACTTAGCCCTTCGTTTCTTGTCCTTACCTAGAGGAAGAAACTTAAAAAACCAACAAACTTTTAAAGTTAGCTTCATTTTCCTTTTCACGGCATGTTGTTCACCCTCATTTTTAAGGCACACCCCATCAATCTTCTCAACATCGACATCAATACTTTGGGATTCAACAGAATAAGATCGATTTCCATTATATGTAAAATATCCAAAAATTTAGAACAAAAAATGAGGAAAGAAAAATAGATTGAAAAAAAGCATAATCTGGACAATATAAAAAGAAAAATAACTCATATAAACCATTAAAAAAAATCCAAGAATAACATAATATATCAAACCTTAAAAACCATTAGAATAACATAATGGAACTTACTGTAATAACATAATATATCAACTACCAAAAGATTAAACAAGCATTACTTTCTCAAAAAAAAAAATGAAGCTCTAAGTTTTCAAATGAAGCAAAACAATCACATGAACATAAGCTAAAATAATCAAACTATTCCCAAATGCGAGAATCCAAAGCAATTTTAAGAATAAACATTTTGAAAAGCTAAAATTTAGTGTTCATATCACATAGAAATATTGCAAAACAAAGGGAGAGAAAATGAAAAAAAAAAACTTAAAAAGCCATAAAAGAAAAATAATCAAATATGAACTAATCACAATGCCAAATAATCAGATTACAAAAATCAAATGCAATATCCAAAACTTGAACAAAAAAAAACCCAAAAAAAAAAAAGATTCAGTCAGGAAAAAAACCAAACTCAAAACCTTAACCCAAATAAGAAAAAAGAATCAAACATTAAAAAGGAAAAGAATTCACAAAATCATAAATCTAGAGAGAGACTTGCATAGAAAAACAAAAATCAGCTCAAAAAAGAGGGAGTAGGTAAAATACTTAAGTAAAAAGTGAGAGTGGAGAGGCACAACAACTTTGACAGCCTCAAAGCTGAGCTGAAGACGAAAATATCAAACGCTTTCAACAGCCTCTTCATGTTTGAAGGCCTTGCAACAACTTTGAATGCTGAGGCAGAAGAAGAATAAGAAGAGGAGCAAAAGAGAAGAAGAAGAAGAAGAGAAACGGAGAGCTGGAGAAAGGGTAAGAAGCGATGGTCTAAGTTAGAGAGAAAAGTGAAAACCCTAAATGAGTGAAGGGTGGGGGCAGCTTCTTTAGTTCTATGAAAAGTGAAAACTAATGAGATGAAACCATATCGAGGAATTTTTAACTAAATAAATAAATAACCCTATCTAGAAGCATTGGTTAAAATTATATATATATAATTTTTCACATCTGGATTGTAAATGAGTTAATAACATGTCGTATTCATATTGACTTATTTATGTCCCATTTAATAAACAGGTTATTGAGGGACAATTTTGAGTTGGCGGATTCAACCCTTTATGACCCATTATATAATCATGTTTGGCGGGTTCAACCTGTTTTGACCCAAACCCATTTATGAGTAACCCAAACCCTGCAATTCCATGTGGGTTTTAAGTCATGTCGTCATGTTATTACTCAAATTGCCAGCCTTAGTGGGTGCAAGGGAATAGTGAACAGGCACGAAGGTGTAAAAAAGGATGCAAGGGAACTGTTGAAGATGTATGTCTTGGGAATTGAAGATGCACCACCTAGATGTTTGGAGCCACATGACCTTGTGAGAAGGAGGCAAACAAGCTAAGGTCTAGAGGCTCTTGGTCTAGAGTTGAGAGACACATGCCCTAACGTAAAGAAAAGTGAGAAAAAAGAGATGTCGGTTATGGAAGAGTAGACACTGGTTAGAGTATGAAGCTCTGATACCATATACAAAAATTAGATAAGAAAATAAATTGGGGTAGATTTATAAAGCACACATCTCTTGTAACACCCGAGATTTCAATGCATTAAAAATGCATTAAGTTAAAGATTATGTTAAGACAAAAAGTATAGTTTAAGGGAAAATACTGTATAATAATACAAAAAATTATACAGTATTAAGATAATGCAGTATAAGGAAGTACACTGATAAAGTTATACAGCATGAAAATTACACTACAAAAGTAAAGCAGTATAGGAATTGGACTGTTTAAGGTCATGCAGTACAAAATTGGACTATGTAGACCATAAATTTTTTATAAAAGTGCAAAAAGAAAAAAAAGAAAAAAAAAGAAAAATCTCAAAAAAATCAGCTCTCTCTCTACTTTCTCTCTCTACATTTTCTCTCTCTCTCCTCAAATCTCAGTCAAGATTCTGGCGTTTGTTTTTGACACCTCCCGCACCTATGGAAAGCTCTCATTGAGTCGAGTCCAACGAGGTGTCGTGCCGCCCAAAACGCCACCGGACTAAGCCACACGTGCCACCCGAAGTGGCGAAGAAACCCATTTCTTCCCGACATAATTTCTCCGTCGTCCGACCACCAATCGACGCGAACTTGGTGTCTATGGACTCAGCATGAGGAGAAGAACAAGATGGTACCACTCTCTCAACTCAATTTTAGCTGGAGCAAGATGACAGAATTGCCCCTGTCGCCACCACCATGGCCGCCATTGACTTCACCGTTCTAGGCGAAGTTAGGGTACACGATTGGTGCCTTTAGCTTCAGAATGGCATGGGGAATGTTTCCCCCCAATTGATTTCAACGAACCATAGCTACACGATGGAGTTCGGGGAGTGCCACCACCAATCGTCGCGAGCAGCAATGTTCTTACCTGTCGTGCCGCAGTTGAGCCAAATTGATGGCACAATTTTCTTCAGATGATCAAGGAGGTCAAAACCCATCCTCCAATTTCTCCAAATCAGCACTGGAGGAGCGGAAACGATCAATGCCGCCATGGCCCACCGTGAGCCTTGTTGATTCTGCCAATTTTGATGGCGTTGAGAAAGTCAAATATTTTTATACAGTCTAAAGATAGAAAGTACACTAATTTGGCCACGGCAGTATAAGAAAAATACTGCGTGATGAAAAATTACACTGTGTAAATTGTTAGGCCCCACAAAGTAGACACCCAACCGAATTTGATTAGGCCACTAAGCTCGAAAATGTGGCCCAATAGCATGTTGCCACCTAGGGATCCTTATGGATGACCATGAGTCATCAAAGTGGATAAGAAGTATTAAATGCAACTTATCACAAAAAAATTTCTTTTCCCTTCTTCCTCCCATATTTGGCCACCATGGGAGAACTATCCTAAGAATTTTCTCAACCCAAATCCTTTCAAAACTAACCCCAATTAAGTTCAAGAAGTGAAGCCCAAGGAATTTTTACAAGTTTTAAGGTAAAAACCTAAACTTTTTCAAGGGTTTTTAGGGTTTTTCTTGGGAAAAAGAAAGGATACTAATTCATGGTGTTTTTGCATGAAAATGGTGTCTTGAGAGGAGTTTCAAGGAGCTTTGGAAGGCTAGAAAACAAAAGACTGTTATTTGGGTAAGTTTTGAATTTCAAAGTTTTGAAAATTTATGAATTTTGTTTTGATTTTTATTCTTTTAAACCCATGTGGGTTCTTGAGCATGTATTTGATGAAATTTCATGTATATGTGATGTATGGCATGTTTAAGTTGTGAAATTTTGGTTTATAGTGCAAATGATAGTTTTTGCAAAAAGTGTCAGTTTTGTAAATTTGATGTTAGTATTAGTAAAAATGATGTTTGAGCATGAGAATGATTTGAATAAGGCATGGAACGGTTTCTGCCGGGGTGGATTTGCAATTTTAAAGTGTATTTCTATAAAAACACCATAGGGACTAAATTGAAAGAAAAAGTTCTTTCTCGACAGAAATAAAAATTACCCAAAAACACCCTTGTACGGTGAGAATTTCAAAAAAGTTATAACACAAAAGTTGTAGATCTTGACGAAACTGTTTGGACAGCATGGACAGTTTCTTAAAATTCTGCTCAGTTTAAGAGTTATGAATTTTACAAGAATTTGTTAAAATTGGGAAAATTTCTAAAAGGGCACAAATGTTATTTTCCCAAAGGATTTCGAATATGGTACTTTGGGCAAAAATATTCCTCATGAAAAATGGGGACTAATGGTGTACAAAGATTATTTTTGGTTCTGGGGACAAAAATGTAAATATTTTTGTATTTTAGGCCAAAACTACGAAATTGTGTGAAAACTAGGTTTTCACTAGGAACGTTGGTTTCCTACACTGTAGTAGGCAGTAAGTACCATAGATGTTAAGTTTTAAGGAAATTAAAGTTTAGTTAAGGAAAGAATGAAAGAAAAAGAGATTAGGGGCAAAATGGTCATTTTGCAAAAAATGGCCAAAACGGACTCGAAACGCCCGATGTTAGGAAACACTCCTTAGTGGGGATTTTTTTCATAATATGTAAGAAATGAAATGTTAAAGTTACGCAATTGGTTTGATAGAATTACGAAGTTGACAAAAAAACCTGAAAATGGTAAAAACGTAATTTTTACGAAAACGGCTAGAACAGAGTCAAACATTCCTATTTAGCAAAACATCCCTAGACGGAAAATATTCTGTAATACGTTAAGTAACATAACCTTCATGTGAGACGAGAGATTTAATAATGGAATGATAACCCCAGTGGGTTACAAAGTTAGTGAAGGAAAAGGATAAACCGATAGTGCATAAGTCAAGTTAAAAGGAAAGAATGGTTACTGTTTACGTTTTATCGTCAATCGAGTGGATTGATAAAAAAGAAAGTTAATTAATGAATCAGTTGTTGTATGATCAGGACACAGAAGCTGACCAATGGAAGGAAAAGGAACGAGATAGGAACGGAAAGGAGAACGTTAGAGTAAAGTCCAGATAAGTTAAAATCTCACCTACAGCATAAAGTAAATGATTTTTAAATGCTTATTTATACAATTTGCAAATGTGTTTGCAATTGTTATGCAAGTTGTTTTTAAAGTATATTTACATTTATTATGCAAAAAAGTTCTAAAGTACAAACTAAGATTTGTAATGAATTTGCAATCGTTATGTTTGAAGTCTATTTGTATATTGATATGCATGAATGTTATGAACTATGATTAGTGTGTGTATTATAAATGTGACATGACTTAAAATATTATATGAATATAATATGAAATAGTTGCTATCCAAAGAAGAAAAATGTATAACAACTCTATGATATGAAAGTATGAACGACAAGTGTATGTATAATATGAATGACATGAGTATGAGTAATATGTGAAAGCATGATATGTGAAAGTATGATATGAATGACATGTATATGTATGATATGCTTATGAATATGATATGTAAGTATGATACTTATACGAGCGAATGATATGGATATGAATGCTATGATTAATGCTTGTTATCTAGAGTATAACATGATATAGTATATAAGTACAATACCATGTAGTGCATAATAAACATGCACAATAAGGTCCATAAGAAACCCATTAAGGATATAACATCCAATTTGCTTATAGGAAACTAGAAAAACTACTATAAGACACCCTAGTTTCGATTAGAAATCATGAGAACGATTTAGATAATCAAGTAGAATTTAGAAAATTTCTTGTGACCAATAGAGAGGTCACAAGAGCAGAGCCAAGAGAGAGACTCTATGAATACAAAAAGACAAGAGCTAATTTTTCCTTTTTCCATACCCCAAGGAAAGCATGTTCAAGAGAGATATGAAAAGTTAAGCTCTGTTATGACCCTTAGAAGTTTTCAGACAAGTACGTAAACATGTTTTAGATAATCATTCTCACTAGTTTAGAACAACTAGATGATAAAAGACCTATAGACTGAACAATAAAAAGATGAACTTATTGGCCAGTTTTTATGTACTAGATTATGATCTAGATGCAGATGTGCAACCTAGATCCAAAATAGGATTAGAATAAGTCTTGCATTTCGACAATGCATAATGTTTTATAATTTAAGTTATAAGTTTTATGAAGCATTTGTTATGTAATATATTGCATTTGTATGCAATATGATTTAGAACAAGAATTATGATTTGCAATATGTGATTGCGTTATATGTTGCATTTGTATGCAATATGATTCAGAATAAGAATTATGATTTGAATTATGATTTGCAATATGTGATTACGTTATATGTTGCATTTGTATGCAATATGTTTAGAACAAGAGTTATGATTTGCAATATGTGATTGCGTTATATGTTGCATTTGTATGCAATATGTTTCAGAATAAAAGTTATGATTTGCAATATGTGATTGTGTTATATATTGTATTTGTATGCAATATGATTCAGAACAAGAATTATGATTTGCAATATGTGATTGTGTTATATGTTGCATTTGTATGCAATATGATTCAAAATAAAAGTTATGATTTGCAATATGTGATTGCGTTATATTTTACATTTGTATGCAATATGTTTCAGAATAAAAATTATGATTTGTAAAATGTGATTGCGTTATATGATGCATTTGTGATGCAATAAGTTTCAGAATACAAATTATGATTAGCAAAATGTGTTTGCATTTTATGTTGCATTTGATATGCAATAAGTTGCATTTGTTATGCAATATATTTTACAGTACAAGCTATGATTTGCAAGTGTGTTTGCATATGATGTGATTGCATTTAATATGCTCTCTAAATTTAATAAGAAGGTAACGTAAAGATAGAAAGAAAGTGTCGTACCAGCCTTCCTGTTGTGAGGTAATAACAGTAAAGTTAAAGTTTGACCTCTTAGATGTGAGGCATATGGCCACAAAGTTCAATGGTCTTAAGTCTTCTACAAGGGAAGCATCATGTTTATGATATCATGATTAAAGATGTTGGTACGAACACTAAAGGTTATAAGATAAAGAAAGTTAAGGAACAAAAGGTGGAAAGTTAAAGTCAGATAAAGAAAGTTAAAGTAAAATAAGGAAAGATAAGGAACAAGGATAGAAAATTAATGAAAGATAAGGAAAGTTAAGAAAAGAAGGTAGAAAATTAAAGTAAGAAAAGAACGTTCATAAAATGGTTATAATTGAAGTTAATAATTGAGCATAAATGGAAATATGCATTTTGATGTTACTAGTTTTCCTTGTTATGAAACATTTATATGCTATGGAAAATATTCCGAGGAATGTTTTATATTAAGTGTTTATGAAAACATAAATGACATTTATGAAGAGCAATCTGAGGATTTTTTATGTTAAATATTTTATGAAAAGCGTTTTTAAAAAATGTTACAAAAATGCTTCATGAAAACGTTTATGAGAAACGTTTTAGAAATTTGTTATGAAAAATGTTTTAAGAAAAAGGTTTCCATGAGAAAAGTTTCTAAAGCATGTTTCAAATGATTTGTGAGAATTTGTATGAACTTACTGAGCGAAAGCTCATTAAAAGTTTCTTCATGCTATAGGTAGTTTTATGGGCGACCAGTAGGACCCGTTAGAAGAGCTGGGTGCTGCAGAGGACAGATGCGAGGATTTGGATATGGATACCACTACAGTAAGTTTCCGCTGTTCAAAAGAAATAATTTCCACTATTTAATATAGTGTTTTCACAGTTTTAAGAAAATCAGAGTTTTAAAAATTGTATTCAAAGTTTTAAGATACAGTTTACGAATTATTTTATATAATTGTAAAGTCAAGTTTTAAGCGATGTTTTAGTAAATGTTTCTTATTAAGTTTTAAGAAATGATTTGAAATGGTTTTAAAGTCAAGTGTTGAGCGAGGTCTCGACATGAATGGCGATAGAGGTCGTAACAATTTTTAAGTACATTTAAAGAATATGTTTAGAAGCAAAAAATTATTTCAGTATTTTTCTTACTAAGTAAGTAAGATTACTGTTTAAGTAATGACGTTTAAGTAAGTAAAGTGACTGCCCAAAAAGGCAGGTTGTCACAATTTATCTGCTTCTCGTATGAGAAGGAACATATTCTATTGTATAATATTAACATTTTCAACTACCTACTTCATTATGCTTCCAAAATATAAGCAATAGGATTAGTTTCTTGAATCCGCACTAAGTAAATCAAAGACATGATTTTATAAATAGTAATATGCTAAAAAGGTGTTTGGGAAATTAATTAGAACCAATGGTTGGAACAAATTTTAGTTAAAAACGTTGTGGTATATAAAGCTTTACACTGTAATGATTTTTTGCTTTTTACTATAGTAGGTGAGAGCTTCTCCCTGCTTGTTCTAGGCAACAGCCAAACACCCTATAATAATTCATAATTAAGATCATCTTATATATGATCATCAGTCGATGTGGTTGGAACTTGCTTTATTTTAACAGAGACTATTTAGCTGTTCATATCATATGTCTTGATCTTGCATAATCTCATTATATATAATGCACTTATTTAATGACTCACTACATTAACGGTTTGAATAAGACCATTTTATTTTTAATGGAAATGCCCTGTGCTTGTAACGACTATAAAAGATCCATATTTTAATTGAATAATTAATTATATACTACTAACCATTTTAATTATCATCTTTAAACATTATCCTATGTATATAACACTTATATACAACATTTAAAGTCACATAGATAATTGTATAATTTTAATTATATTTATAAAATATTCAAAATACATTGACATAAATATAATAAAAAATCTACTTTATTTATTTATTTATAAATAATATATTTTTTACAAAGACATCATATGCTTTAAGGTATCTATCCTAACACAATATGCTTGTATCTAACCCTCTTCCCTACTAAATCCTAAGCCGATCTCTTACTATTGACCAAATCAACTTTGCCTATTTATGTTAGTGACCATTGGTCTTTGATTTCAGTGAAAAAAAGCTTATGGGGTATTTGAAAGAATAGTTGAAACTGAAAATATTGATTTAAAAATTGTAGCATGTGAGAGCTTTACACTGTAATAACTTTATGTATTTTACTATAATTATTGAATGCTTTACTTTTGGTTGGAACAGTTAATTTCAACTAAAATGCCAAACAAGTTATTAGTTATCAGCATAATAAATATTCCTCTATTCTCTTTGTCCACACTCCACACCAACATTGCTATAAGACTCATGGATGGAATTGGAGGAAAGGATTGTTCATGAAATTATTTTATCAATTAAAGAGGATGTAATTAAAATTGGCAAACTGAAATGTTGTTCCAAACTTGGAGAAAACAAAAATTTAACCCAAAGAGAAAAAAAACAAAAAAAAAAAACCTGTTTGGTAATGTCTTCATTTTGGTTTTTTTTTTTTTTAAATTAAAAGTAAAAACAATTTAAAAAATACATTGGGATTGTTTTTAAAATTGTGTTTGGTTGTACACGACACAGTCTTTTTTTAGAGGAAAAACATTTTTAATAAAAAATTATTGATGTAAATATAACTCAATTTAAATTTAATATTGATTAATATTAATTAAAAATATTAATTATTAATATATTAATAATATTTTATTAGTAGTAACAAAACAAATTAAAAAAATGAAGAGTAAGAGGAAGAGGAGACTTCCTCTGCTCCAGTGGGTTTCCAAGAGGAATCCATTCCTCTTCCTCTGCTTCGGGAGGCTGTGGGCAACCTTGACAGCCTCACCCTTAACGGTCACTTTGACAGCCCCTGGTAGTGTTCTCTTGACAACCACAACCCCCACCGTCTCTCTCTCTCTCAGTTTGGAGGAGCACGACGGAGGTGACGACGTGGATTAAGGGCATGGGTAGACAATGTGGGTCAGAGGTGTGGGTTGTTGAATTCACCACGACGACGTGGATCTCAGGGTTTGTTTGGACAACATAGTCGGGGGTGGCTTGGGACTGTGTGGGTTGCTTTAGGGTCACCAGGAAAGCTTGGGTCGCCTTTGGGGTTGCTTGGGATGGCGTGGGTCGAGGGTCATGATAGGGTCGGGGGTTCGTTGGGGGAGGCAGTGGGTCATCGATGATGGATGGGATCATTGGGTCACTAGGTCGTGGGTTGCCATACACCGGCTAAGTGGCGCAATGATGGGGTCAGAGAAGAGACGAGGAGGAAGGGGTCTTGGAATCAGAAGAAAAAAGAAGAAAAAAATTGAAAACACCTGTTTTTTCTTTCAAAATCTAAGGAAATCTTGAAGTGTTTTCGAAACAATTTTCAAAGATATTTCCTAATAAATTTTAACCAAACATGTTTTCAATATTGTTTTCATTTTTTTGTGTTTTTATAAACGAGACAACGTTTCAAAAACAACGCGAGCCCCAAAAAGGGCTCAAAGCAAACAAAACAAATTCTCACACGCACGCAACAACCACGTTAGTCTCCAAATGGTCCCCACCAACACCGAGCGCCCCCTCTATACTGCCATAGCGACATTAAAAATAAATAATTAAAAAAAGAACAGGAGAAAGTTAAGCAAAAAAAAAAAAAAAAAATGAGGGCGAAAAAGAGAGACTTCACACGAAGAAGACTGAAAGACCATTTATCAAATCTCAGTCTTCGCCGTTTCGCCTTGATCGCTAGGTGAGCAAAAAAGGGGCTATGGCGGCAACGACGACGACGAAGACGACGGCTATGATGATGATGACTAATCTCCAGAGCTCGTGCAGTAATTTCTCTCTGCCGGCGGCTATGATTTTTCTGCTCTTCCTGATTTTCAACAAGGTCACCACCACTTCCGCTCTCAACAACGCCGTTTTAAGCGTCAAATACAAGTACGCCGGCCGGGAGCTCTCCCTCAGCGCTCTCAAAGCTCACGACGATCGTCGCCAGCTCAGAATTCTCGCCGGAGTTGATCTTCCCTTGGGCGGCTCCGGCCGTCCCGACGCCGTCGGGTCTCTCTTTTTCTCTGGCTCCTTTTGTTACTCGCGATTCGTTACTTTGCTCTCGATTTTGCATTTCATGAGTTGAAATATTTGTGTTTTTTTTACTCCTAGGCTTTACTATGCTAGAATTGGGATTGGAACTCCTCCGAAGGACTATTACGTGCAAGTAGATACAGGAAGTGATATTATGTGGGTGAATTGTATTCAGTGTAAAGATTGCCCTACCAGAAGCTCTCTTGGTGTACGTTTTTGTTTATCTTTTTTATTTTGGTTTACTTTAATGAAAAACAAACATTATTGTTTATTTGGGATAATACATACAAGAACTAGAGAAGAAGGCTTTCCTTTATACAAGATTACTGTAACAAACCAGAGAACCAGATTTGTTTTCCTGTTAACAGATAGACTTGACGTTATATGACATTAAGGACTCTTCAACTGGGAAATTGGTACCTTGTGACGAAGAATTTTGCTTAGAGTTCAATGGGGGTCCATTGTCCGGTTGCACGAGGAATGTGACGTGTCCGTATCTTCAGATATACGGAGATGGAAGCTCCACTGCTGGCTACTTTGTGAAAGATATTGTGCAGTATGACCGAGTGTCGGGAGACCTCAAAACCACGTCCTCAAATGGGAGTGTTATTTTTGGGTGAGTTATTTGGTAGTTTGTTATGTGTGATTGAGGACACTTTGTAAAGTTAAGTCAATATATGAATGTCTTTGCTAGTTTGCCATGTTCAAGACTACAAAGTGTGTGAAGGAGTGATGGCTTGAACTTTGGTTTTTACTAAATAATAGATCTCAAGACATGTTCTCCTCACATTGATGGGTAAGGAAAATCATTCTCTATTCTGCGGCAACTAATTTATCAACTAGTTTAAGTATTCTATAAATCAGGTTGTGTGTCTGTGTGTTGAAATGTACTTGTATGTCTGCTATTGCGAGTATGCACGTATATATATCAGGTTCAGGCTCAGCTATATAATAACTTTTAACTTTTATGTTGGTTCAGTAGGTGTTTCACCATGTTAACGTGCCATGGAAAACACTCTTGGTGCCTCCTCTACTCTATAGGTTTATTCCGGTTTTGTATTGTAGCTCTTACATGCAAGGACAACAGGGGAAGACTACCAATTGTATTATAGAATGGACGTCCTCTTTTAGTTTGTCCTCTACTTTTTACCATGGGGTTAGTTTTGTAATGGACTTATGTTCTCGTCATAGATGTGGTGCTACACAATCTGCGAATCTAGCTTTGTCTGGGGAAGAAGCACTCGATGGGATACTTGGATTTGGAAAATCGAATTCATCTGTGATTTCACAGCTTGCTTCATCTGGAAGGGTGAAAAAAATGTTTGCTCACTGCTTAGATGGGACAAATGGGGGTGGTATCTTTGCCATTGGCCATGTTGTACAGCCCAAAGTTAACATGACGCCCTTGGTACCAAACCAGTGCGTACATTTTTTTACCAGTCAACTAAATCACTTATCTTAATTATGTTTTTTCATTACATTTTTATTCTCTTGTGAGGTTATTATTTTACTTGCATTTAGTGTAAAATTTAACTAATTTCATTTTGTTTCATAAGTCGTAAAAATCTAATCATTCTGGAATTGATTTTTTCCTCGTTGCTCTTATTAAGGGGACAAAACACTACCATGAGGAAGTAAACCGATTTAACAAGATGCCACACTTGCTTTCGACAACACGAAATGGAGAGGTTTTGTTGATGAAGTGCTATGGCCTAACAGACAAGTATTAAAATAATAATTAAAAAAAAAAACTTAAGCTCATATCTCAATAAGTAAAGAGTTTTAAAAAGATTGAAGCTAATCAAAACCAAGTATCGCGTTTACACCTATGAAAAATGATATTGTTCAGAGGAGGAGTAGATCACATATTTTTGTCACCCTGTTTGTGGTATACATTATTTGGTAGCTTTATAATTCTGGCATGGCGAATTTAGCAAGTGAATTCTGTTTCATATGTAAAAATTGAGTTTTGTGCCATTGACTGAAAGACACCAAAAGCTTTGTACTTTTAAAGTAACAACAGAAGGCTTAAAAAAATGGTCATGAAAGAAATAGTGAAAAGTCACAGTTGAAGATGATTTACACGGAAACAAGTTCTTCTTCTTGGAGTTTTTATGGGTTTCCATGTATCAGATATGTCTTTTATCTTTTCTTCAAGTTGTTGGTGTACTATGCTTTGATTGATTTGGAAAGCCCTTTATTCCATCGCTTAGAGCTTTTATTATTACTTTTTTTAAAAATTTTTTCTTCCTCAGCAGTTAATACTGCTAATTCTGGGTTTATAAAATCTTGATAATGACCGTTGTATTCTGCATGAAATATTTTAGGCCGCATTACCATGTCAATATGACTGCAGTACAAGTCGGTCGCACTTTTTTAAGTCTTCCAAACTATGCATTTGAGGTAGATGACAGAAAAGGGACTATAATTGACAGTGGTACTACGTTGGCCTATCTTCCAGAATTGGTTTATGAACCATTAGTGCAAAAGGTAGGACGAATTAGAGTTTTTTCTTGTGTGAAAACCTTAAATTTGTTAAATATTTTTTTAAGACCAAACCTTAACATCTTAAATATTGTTCCTTTTTCAGATAATATCTCAGCAGCCTGATCTTAAGGTTCATACGGTTCATGGAGACTATACATGCTTTCAGTACTCAGAAAGGTGAGGTATTTGCAGGGTTTCTCTTCTATATATGCAGCAGCTACGAAGACTAGTTTCATTATGAATATTTTGTTTAATGTTGAAGGTTGAAAGTTCTCTGATTTAAATTCGTGGTCTTAATGAATGCTGTGGATTTCTTTGCTTGTTCTTCTTTGGATAATTTTTATATTGGTTGTGTACATTATTGTGTATACTATTCACATTGTTTCCATGTTATCAATATTTTGTAATCATTCTTATTTGGAGGCTTCAAATCTACTTTTACTGCCCACCTTCTGGCCTTTTAGTAATTAGTTTTTTGCCAACTCAAATGGAAGTCAAAAAATCTTTTCAATTTCACACTGAGTTTGAAACTTTTAGCTATGATGTTTGGAAGAATAGATTTTGGAGTTTTCTATTAGCACTATCTAAATTCAGTGTTTTGTACTTGTTCATTTGGGACAGGTATATATCTTATAACCTTCAAAGAATGTAGGTACCTTTGTCTAATATGCTTGTTGTCTACCATATATCTCCCCAAAGAACTCATGCGATTCATTTGCTTTTTCTATGCTGCTGCTTTTCATATGTTCAATTTTTTTTTAACTGTATGCTTTTGTCCTTCCTTCTAGTTTGGACTTTGTCATTTTGGGTTAATGATTTTTTACAAGATGGTATATGGATCTAGTTTGTTCCAAGTTTATCAATTTCATTTTTTTATTCATTTTCTGACATGTGACTCACATCTTTAACTTTTGTCTTTTATGGCAGCTTGGATGATGCATTTCCTGCCGTTACTTTCTACTTTGAAAACTCACTTTCTTTGAAGGTTCATCCACATGAATATATGTTCCCTTATGTAAGTATATTGAAATGGGGAAAGTGAATAACATTAGAAGTGATTCTGTTGTTGCCTGTTGATTTGTTGCGAGTGCTGAGGTCCAATAAGCAAATGAAAAATAATAATGATGGTCACTTTTAGGCTTCTTACATCAACTTAAAGCTTCTTAAGTATTCTTCTTGGCGAGGCATTTGCAAATATAAAACTTAACAATAGGCTCAGATTATGACTGAACATTATTCTTTGGTCTTCTGAAGTGATATATCCATCAGATCATGTTGCATTTAGTATCTTTAACTTCATGATCCATTTTCTTATACTTTAATTAATATATAGATATTTACAGGAAGGCATGTGGTGTATTGGTTGGCAAAATAGTGGTATGCAATCCAGGGATAGCAAGAACTTGACCCTTTTGGGAGGTATACCCTGAAAATTTATTGTCATTTTATAGTATTCCTGTTTAACTACGTTATTTATGACTTCTGTAATTGTACTGTATACCTATTAAAGTATTTCTTTATTTTATTTTGTTATTTTTTGTCTTTTTCATTGCACACACAGACGTTGGTTTCAACGTATGCCTTTAGCTTGTGAAGATTCAATGGAGAGTTTGTGGCTTATTTTCTGGTTGGTTAAGATGACCATGCTTGAGTGATTTACTGCTGAGAATAAATCTGAAACTGGTTTTATTTGCCTATTCATCGAAAGAGAGCTGAAAATTAGTCTGCCTTTGAAGGACTTGGAAGAAAGAAAAATTTTCTTGTCATGGTCTTCATCTAAACACTTGGTATTGCACATGAAATATTTGTCTGTCTGCTTACAATTAAGTCACACGTGCAGTCTCCAAGACCTTATTAGATTTGGAATCAATTCTTTTTCATTTTATATCAATACTCTATATCCTTCACATTTTCTGTAGGGAGTTTCAATTCTTTTCATTAATTTCTGCTCCTACCTTATTTGTATTTCCCATTCTTTCCTTTTACTGCAACTAAACTATCTTAATGACATCTTGACAGGATCCTAGCAGTAATCTTGGAAAAACACAGTAGAATTCACACTAGAAAAGGGAAGAGAACTGAAAGATTGAAGCTTTATTGACTAAATCAATGAACTGAAGAAACTAAGTACTAAGAACTACAACACTCTGTAACACAGCAGCATTCGAGAGGCTGCCACTCCCAGGATTTTCCCAATTTTCACACTAATCAGATCATCCCCAAAACTCTCTTCTTGTCCCCCTTTTATACTACTTATTGCCTTCTTACTCCACACCAACTGCTTTTACTAATCAGCAACTAACCTAATATTCCTATTAACTCCCTTAACTAACTCATATAATAGAATATTCTATCACATTCCTGTTACAATTGCACTATTTTAGGGTTTTTACGCCAAAATTGTATGTGAGTAAAGCCTCGTTGACATTGAATCTTTGTCTTGTCTTGTATTCATTCTGTTCTAGTTAGGCTTTTGACTGGATGTTAAAGTTTTTGGTGTACTTTTTTCCCCCTTGGAGGATTATTTGTTTGCCTTTGTAGGAGGTAGTGATTAACAAGGATAAATGAGCAAAATAAATAATGCACAATGCTTGCTAGAGAGTTTTGGTACAAGGTTTTAGGATCAGCAAGCTGTTATGAAAGATGATGTGGTCTGGAGTTTAATTTTCAAATTTTATTTCTATATAGTAAACTTCTTATGTTTTTTTAATTAGCGTTTTTTTACCTGCGTGCGCATACGCACGCTTGTACCTGTTTGGTTTTGATGTTTGTGTGAGCGTTTTAAGTTATTGTTATGGTAAATCATTAATCAAATATTCCAGCAGGGCTTTTATTTCTTTTCGTACATTTAAAGTTAGGGCCATTTGGGTTTATTCAACAGGGTCAATGATAATCTCACTGTATTTATCATCGTTTCTGGGTTTGTTGCAGATTTGGTACTGTCAAATAAGCTAGTGGTGTATGATCTTGAAAATCAAGCAATAGGGTGGACTGAATATAATTGTGAGTGTTTTGTTATTTTTCCTTTTACTCTTGCCAAGAAAAGTTTTCTAATATGCATGCATCTCATTTTCCCGAGTTTTAATATCTAATAAAAGGAATGTTGTAAATGATTAGTGTTAAATATAATTAAAAAAAGTTAATGTTGTAGATTAGTGGATCTTTCTGCGTTAGCTTGTAGTTAACTTTTGACATTTGGATGGTTTGTTTCAGGTTCGTCAAACATAAAAGTAAAGGATGAAAAGACTGGAACAGTGCATTTAGTAGGTTCCCACTATATCTCTTCTGCTTGCTATTCGAAAAGCCAATGGTCTATAATCTTCTTTTTGGTAACCATGCTCTTGCATACCTTAGTTTCACTGTGACGCAACAACTAAAAGAGATTGCTGACATACAAACTTAAGGATCGGTGAAATTATAGAAGCAGTCTAAAGAATACTGTTCTGATTGTGCATCTAAATGACCTGTGCGGAAATGAGGTAGGTTAAAGCATGGTGTTTGGTGGTTCATTTTGGGTTATATTTTTCTTCCCAAAATGAAGCCAGAAATAATGAAGGTTTTTACCCTGAATTCAACATCAACTGTATATGGTTTTTAAATTGAGTTGTTACTTGGCTTAGGTCCTAGCATTTTTGTAAATACGTTTTTAAGCATGTCCCTCAATAGTATAATAGTTCTAAGTCTGACTAAATTATATGATGATATCTGAACTAGGATATTTAT
The DNA here is from genome assembly GCA_025403435.1 of Artocarpus heterophyllus. NCBI lineage: Eukaryota > Viridiplantae > Streptophyta > Magnoliopsida > Rosales > Moraceae > Artocarpus > Artocarpus heterophyllus. Next base: position 27,097,976 of record CM046342.1, read on the forward strand.
TAGGTTCCTTTTATCACTCTTATACCTGCTGGTCAAACTACTACAGCAGTCATTCTGTTGAATATAGCTGCAGGAATGACAGTGATGTCAAAACTGAGTTGAAATTTTTTTCCCCGTATTACTGTGGTGGTTCAGGAAATTTTTTTTGATTTCATTTACCATGTCTTGTTGGGAAACAAGCTAGGATATCAGAAGCTTCATTTTGTGTCGTATTTTCTGCCGACGGCGAATCTGAGGAAGTTTGGGAAAGCTTACGACCAGCTTCGAAACTCGGCATATGGGTTTACCAGTTGGATTTTTTCACATTAGTCATGTCTGGTTACCTTTAGACAACTTCTAGCTAATAAGGTAAATTAGATACTCATTTCTTTTTCCTTTTCCATTTCCTTTTTCTTGTATGATTTGTAGAGCTCAAATTCTTTGTTGCATTGCATTCGTGAATCTGGGCTGTAACCAGCATGTCAATGTGTAGTATTTTCCTGACTCTATATTTCTCGGAACAACATTGTTATCCATGTGATAATGCCTGTTTTGTGCATGAAGTGAGACTAATTTATCGCTTTGACACTGATTTAAGGGGTCCAGTCCCTGCAACTTAAAACAGTATCAGCGTTTCGGCCTTTTTGTTGGCATTTGAGTTTAGTATTTGAACCAATTCAAATAACCAGTTTCAATTTTCTTGAGTGGCTTGTTTTTGGGCTTTCTCTTGGGGAAGTGCCTTTGTTAAGTAGATTCACTGGGCCTCAAAGTGCTGTTTTTATCATATAAAACGGACTACAGTAAAGATCTTAAATTTGTCCGCGGAAGTTCCCGGGATTTAATTGTGTCACAAATGTCAGCAAAATTTGAAATGAAAGTGTGAAATTTGTCCCAATTGCATCTCAAAGGGACGAAAAATTCTTTTTAAAGAAATGTCATGCCATTTCTGTACAAATATATACAAATTGAAAATACTTTCTTATACTTGTTATATTGGGTTATTTTTTATTTTATAACCTGCATCTGAGTTTATTAAAAGAAAAATCCCCCTACATTTTGGATGCTCTTAAGATTATACCTTTGAATTTAAAATTCATGTCAATTTTGTACTTTTTTGAGATTAATAGTTGATTTTGACCATGGAATTGACAAATTTAAGCTTTGCAGCTTGTAATAATCTTGTAACGAAAAATAAATCATATGTAATGTTCTAAAAAAACCAACAAAAAGTGGCAAAAATAGTATTTTTCAGTTAAGTTGAAAGGTATAACTTGTAATTTTTTCATTACAAGTTTATCTATAAGCTTCAAAGGTAAATATGCTAATTCATAATTCAAAATGAATTATTGGCCTAGAAAATGTACAAGTTTAATATGAATTTGAAAGGTGTTATTACAAGAACATCTAAAATAGAGGGTTTTTTTTTTCATAAACTCAAAATAGAGATTATAAAATTGTAAATGTCTCTTAGATATAAAGTTGCCTTTACACAACTTTTTTTTTCCCCGCTTAGAAACACCTCCTGAACCGACCCAAGCAAATCTATAATTCATTTAAAAGAAAAGAAAATCTACAATTGCAATGTTCTTGACTAATTCACTACTTGCTGCTTTTTTTTTTTTGTTGCTGTTGTCTATGAAAGAAATGCTGGTTCGACTCTAAAGGGATATTCTTCAAATTGAAACAACCATAAGTAATGTATTGATTAGCAGTATTCAAGATTACACGAATTAGGGGTTAATTTATAATCCAACTCATATATATTGGATTATAAAAACCACAATCCAAAACTAATCTGTGAGTCCTAATTTAATCCAATTGAATCTGCAAATAATGGATCCTGTTGATCGGAATCTATAGATTTACAGATTGAGCATTTAAATTAATTAAAAAACTAAAAATAAAAAATAAAAAATAAAAAAATGATATAACATGACTAATTCATTCAAATCCAATAAATTACAACCTGATCATGTACAAGTTGGATAATAAACTAAATTGTAGCATTACAACAAACAAACTTAATAAAATTAAAAGAAAATCTTCTTTAAAAAAAAAAGAAAAGAAAAGAAGAGAAAAGGGGCCAGTGGTTTCAAAATTAATAAGGCTGGGCTCTGTTTTTTTTTAACTTGACAAAGCGTGTCTTTCGTAGCAGTAGGTATTTAGAAATTTGTATCTATATATAGTACTATAAAAAATTTAAATATTATAAATATCAAAATCACGAATTACATATATTAGAAGATACTCAATCTATATACGGATTGAAAAATTCTCAATTCAAAACCAATTTGTATTTTTCATAATCCAATCCAATTCGACAAATTGGAATAGATTGAATGGATTATATGAATTAGCGGATACTGTGAATACCCCTAGCACTGATAACATTTTTGTCATGGTATTTATCTTTTGTTTGGCATCTCGATTGGACCCAATCAAAAAACAGTGTAAAGCTCTCAGTAATTATAGTAAAAAAACTAAAAGTTGCTATAATATAAAGCTCTTATATACCAATATTTTTAGTTTCAATAACCCTGTTAAACACACTTGTTAGCATCGTGGTGTTTTGATACTAAGCTCCGATGTTTTAAATCTTAAAATACTATGTAAATTTTAGCATAACTAACATAGTTTACTTTATCATTCGCATTTTCAGTGAAGATACTAGATCTAACATTGAAAGCTTCCATATCTTGCTCTCATCTCTAGCTGTTCACACTCACAAATAGCAAATCATTATTCCTATTCCCATTCTGGTCACTTGATCAAACAGTGAATCATCAAACCAAAAAAAAAAAAAGGTATCGAATTCATATTAATAGACAAAGTTCAAATTAAGGCTGTAAGCTAGCTAGCCAGGAACACACAGCTGGTAACGTTGGTTTTTATTACTCGCACTGGAAATACCAGATGTTGGGGCGCAACAAGTACTTGCTGTGAGTATAGTTGAAGGAGAGCTTTTGCAGAGGCTGCAATGGCAACCCGCCGTTGACAACGCAATCATCAAAGGCAATAACTTTGAGTAGCCTGGGATTGACTAGAGCTTGAGGGAAACCCCCGCACTTCAGGTGGACGTTGATGATCGGACACATCGGGCAATTGTTGCGTACTACAACCATGAATTTCGGAGGGTTTCCTGTCCCTACCTTCGTTTGCTGCACTGTCGGAGCGTGATCACTAGCAGCACACTTTGCTGCCCACCCTGCAGCATTACATTCATTGGTTTGTCTGAGCCAAAACTTCTAGCATACGGTTTTTTGTTTTTTAACCCTTATATAAGAGCATAAATTAACCATGTATTCCCACCATATTCTAGTACCATGTTAAGACTTAAAAGAGTATCACACTAGAAATCACTTTGTAAAAATCCTAGGAAGATGGAGCATTTGTTTTGTACAATCTACCAAGAATCTTCTTGTTATTTTAACTAAAAACGTTGTATATACGACAACATGAGAAGACAATAATGCAATGTAATTTATCTTAGTGGCTGATAGAAGACGAATTACCTTGGCATAAAAGAGACGAAAAAGTAATCAAAGACCAGATGATGAGCTTGTAAGCTGGTTGTCCCTGCATTTTTCAGTTTTGTCAAAAGATGTATTAATGCTATAATGTTTTCAGACGCCGCATTAAATGGCTTTATAAAGCATCAAGTTGATAATGAAGCGCGTGTGAACGCTGAAAATCCCTCGTGTTGATATAACACTCGTGAGAAAGAGAACGCCGAAGCACATATTGTTGGAACAATAATGCTAGGAGCTTCAATAATATCCAATATTAAACATTAATAAAAGATGGATTCTGTAACATAAGTAATTAGGCTTACTATAAATGTTCTATTAATCGTGATATTTGTAAGACACTGGTGCCCCAAACATTTTTCTTACTCAAAAATATAATACCTAAAGATGAAAAAAAAAAAAATCTCCATTTTTTAAATTAAAAGAATAGCTTTGTGAACTTTAGTGCAAAATTCTTTCTACTACCTTATTTTTCTTGATTTATTATTTTTTTCCCGTGGTTGGGAATTGATATGGACGAAGTGATCCTCAGAAAGAGTCACATGCAGTTGAAAGAAAAGGATGGAGAGTGAAAGTACATGCATGATGCTTCCCCAACAAACAACCATCTTCACATGGGAGACAGTCAGAGGCTGACAAGAGTTCCTCATCCGACAATTAATATCATTTTTTATTAAAATTTTTTCTTTTCTTCTTCGTCATTCTTTTTTTAATAAACTTCTCTCTTTTTTTTCTTTGGTGTACTTCTCTATATCATGAATGTAAATAGTGCTAGTAGCAAGCATGTTATTCAGCACACGCGCCTCTAAAAGAAAAAAGAGCACACATCAAGATTGCTATACATGATAAACTATTCGACACTGAATTATGTAAAACAGTTGTAGTAAATTATGTAATTATTTTTCATAAAATGACTACTTCATGTGATGCATTTTACTGTAAAAAGGTGCTCTAGATGGTTGATTTTCGGTGGAAAACGTTCCTCATTTCCGGACTATCTATTACTTGTTTGTGTCACACACGTGATTTAGAGGTGCATTATTTCAAGCCATGTGACTTTTGTCTCTTTACTGTCAAAATGGAAAAACTATTGTAAAATAAAAGGTAATTATTGGAGAGATAAGCTGGCCTATCCTTTCGAGTTGAAACCATTTTGCATGATAAACAATATCATATTGCAGTTCATCCAATTTAAAAACAAAGTGTTTGAACCATCATAGGTGAAGTGAATACAGTTGGAATTAAATATGAAACACAACGAAAGGAACAAATATTTGACAAACAAAAATTTTAAAAAATTTTTATTCATATAAAATAGCTATATAATTTTAATTAATAATATAAAGCTTTAAGAATTTTTGCAAACCTTTTGCAGGCCTATTAGGGTATTCTATCTTTCATCTTTGATACCATAATCTTCCAAGCCAAGCCTCTACACCAATATAGAAAGACCAGTGGGCGTCAAACTACAAGAAAGAATTAACCTTACACTTTTTCTGAATTTGCTATGTACTCAACATATGAGATAACAACCCTTTTTTTTTCAAAGAAAGAACTCTCAGTTTTTCCTCTGATTATTCTGTAAGAGTGATGTGAAAAAATTGATGAGATAACTGTTATTTCTATCTTTTTATGTCTGAGCAATTAGTCTTTTTTCAATTAGATTAATTTATTTTAAATCTAAAATAACCATCCTATCAAATATATAGGGATGGGATATACTACACTTACCTTATCCCCTTCTCTTATTTTTGAAACTTAAATTAAAACAACTAAATCCACGTGAATCTATATATATGTATATATACAACACGTTTTGGTTCAAAACCCCAAAAAAAAAAAAAATGAACATGAATTCAAATTAAAATCGAATTCACGCATTATATATATATTATACATAAAAGAAAAAAAGCGTTAACAAGATTTATGTGTGCATATATATATATAATATATAATATAATTAAATATTATATATATATACATTAAAAAATAAATCATATTTATTTAAGAATAGATTTTTAAATTAATTAATAATTTAATTTTGTGTCCTTATTGGAAAAGACAATAATGTGATCCCACCACACATGTGTCACACACAAAATTAAATATAATTAATTAATTAATTTAAAACATATTTAATTAATCTCATTAATTAAATATAATCAATAAATTAATTAACTAATGCTCAGTTAAATGCGACAACATTTATCACATTACATTATGTGTCACAGAGAACATTTTTCTGTGTCACATTAATAACTCAAGTGTGAAATAATTAATTCAAAATTTAATAATTTTAAATTAAATATGTATAATTCATTATATACATTAAATCTAATACAGTGTTATAGAGGTGGCATTTGGAACCTATGGACCTATAACCCAAGCTCCAATAAATTTGACAATCAATTAAACTCTTCAATTAATGTGCCAAATTTATTAGTTTCAGTGTTGCTCCACTAAAAACTTGAAATTGAAAATTTAAAATTATAGTATAATTACTCAAAGAGAATTAGGAAGTAGTTAATTGATACAATCATTACACATAAGCCAGTCCTCCATTAATAGTTCATATAGTCACATAAATAACTATGAAATTTTCTTGATGTTTATAAAAAAGTATTCATAATACATATAAGCAACCAAAATAATTATAAATGTCACTTTATTTATTTATTAATAATATGTACAATGTCACAGCTTATGGGGCACCAAACCCAACAATTTCTCACTTGCCCTGAAGTAAGTGAGACATGTCTCTAAGACCTAAGCCTTCCAAATGTCCCTCAAAGCTCTTTGCAAGTAACGTCTTGGTGAAAGGTCAGCAAGGTTGTTTTTTGACGCTATCTTCACAACTTTCACATTGTCTCGATGCACTATTCCTCTGATGAAGTGATATTTTCACTCTATATGCTTTCCTCTTTTGTGGCTTCTCGGTTCTCTTAAATTTGCAACTGCACCACTGTTATCACAATACAATGTGAGTGGTTTATCCATGTTTGGAATGACTTCTAGATTGTTTAAGAACTTACGAAGCCAAGCAGCTTCGTAAGCTGGTTCACAAGCAGCCATATATTCAGCTTCCATAGTTGAATAAGCAATACATAATTGTTTAATGCTTCTCTAAACTATGGCTCCACCACCAAAAGTAAATACTGATCTGGACGTAGATTTATGTGTGTGTTTTTTTTTTTTTTTTTTTTTTTTCTGATTGAACATCAGAATCAGTGTATCCAATAAGAATCAAGTTCTCACTAGAATATACTAGCATATAGTTTCTCGTTCTCCTGAGATACTTAAGAACGTGTTTAACCGCCACATAATGAATCTATCCTAGGTTGGATTGATACCGACTGATAATACCCACCGTATATTAAAGTCAGGTCTTGTACACAACATGGCATACTTTAGATTTCCCACTACAGATGCGTAGGGTACCCATCTCATGTTTTTTTCCCTCTTAAGGTCTCTTAGGACACTGCTCTTTTGAAAGATAAACTCCATGACGTGTAAGTAAATTACCTTTCTTAGAGTTTTACACCAAAATCTGATAAGCACCTTATCGATGTACGATGCCTGAGACAGCGCCAACAATTTCTTCTTGCGATCTCTTATGAGTTGGATTCCAAGAACATAACTTGCCTCTCCCAAATCTTTCATTTGGAATTGGTTGGCAAGCCATTTCTTTACATTAGATAATATCCCTACATTATTCCCAATGAGTAGGATATCATCTACATAAAGAACAAAGAAAACCACCATCTTATCTTTGATGTACTTGTTTACACAAGGTTCATCAACATTTTGATCAAAACCATAAGATTTAATTGCCTCATCAAATCTTAAGTTCCAAGATCTTGAAGCTTGCTTAAGTTCATAGATGGACCTTTGCAACTTGCAAATTTTTTGCTCTTGACCTTTAACTACAAACCCTTTTGGCTGCACCATATAGATGCTTTCCTCAAGATAGCTATTCAAAAAGGTAGTCTTGACATCCATTTGCCATATCTCATAATCAAGACATGTAGCAGTAGATAAAAGAATCCGAATGAATTTAAGCATAGCTATGGGTGAGAAAATTTCTTCATCACCTCCATCCTTTTGGATACAAACCCTTTGCCACAAGCCTAGCTTTGAAAGTCTCAACTTTCCCATCCACTCCTCTTTTCTTCTTGTAGATCCATTTACATCCTATGGGTTTTATCCTTTTAGGTAGGACTATAAGTTCCAAAACTAAATTGGAGTACATGGACTCTATTTTAAGGTTCATAGCCTCCAACCATTTCTCCTTCTCAGAATCTTTCATTGCATAATGATATGTCAATGGATCATCCTCACTATTATCAAAGACAGCAACATGTGCTTCTCCAAATTCCTTGTAGTGAGCAAGTGGTGTCATAATCCTCCTACTACGTCGAGATAATATGACATCCTGATCTGGAGATGTGGTCCCCTTATCTTGTCCTTCATCAACGGTTGTTGGTTGTGGCCTGATCTGATCAAAAAGTAACTCTTCAAGTACAACTTTGCTATGAGGTTTATAGTTTGTCATATAATCATTCTCGAGAAAAGTGGCATTTGTCAACACAAAAACTGTCTTTTCTTATGGACTATAAAATAGTCCTCCTCTTGTCCCCTTTGGGTATCCTACAAACAAATGTACTTCAAAACGTGGTTTTACCTTCTCGGTCTTTCCTTTCAGCACATTTGCTGGACAAACCCATGTCCGGATATGTCTCATACTAGGTTTACTACCATTCCATACCTCTAAGGGTGTTTTTGGAATAGACTTAGATGAAACCATTTTTAGAAGATATACTACAGTTTGTTGGGTAATGATGAGTAGCTGAGTATAGATCTCACCATATCAAGCAACGTCCGATTTCTTCTCTCTACAACACTATTCTGTTTTGGTGTTCCAGGCGTGGTGAGTTGTGATAGAAGTCCATGTTCTATCAAATAGTCCTTGAACTCAGTATCAAGGCATTACCCTCTTCGATCAGATCGAAGAGTCTTCACCATCTTTCTTAATTGCTTTTTAGCTTCTGCTTGGAATTCTTTAAACTTTCTAAAAGTTTTAGATTTCCTTTGCATTATGTACATGTATCCATACCTCAAATAATTGTCAATAAATATGACGAAATATTCATAACCACCACGTACTTGTATATTCAATGGACCATAAACGTCCAAATGTCTTAGCTCAAGTGGTTCGACCCATTAGCCTTTTGTTGAAAAAGGCCATTTAGTCATTTTACCTTCAAGACAAGATTCACAAACGGGCAGAGAACTAACTTTTACTTCTTTTAAACTACCATTCTTTACTAGTTTGTTAATCCTACCAAGGTTAACATGACCTAATCTAAGGTGCCATAGGTATGTTTCATCATCAGAGGAAATCTTTTGCCTTTTGGGTCTTGGTTGTTCAAGTTTGAACATTTTGGTATTACATAGTGATTTTTCATTGGGCGTTTAAGCGTAAAGCCCATTTTCTAGATGTGCAGAATAAATATCCGAACCATTTCTAGAAATATTAGCATAATTACCATCAAATGAAACATCAAACATTTGATCAAACAACTTGAAAATGGAAATCAAATTTCTACGAAATTAGGAATATAATAAATATTGTCCAATATTAAAAATCTATTTTTAAAATAAAGCTTAACTACTCCCACTGCTCTTGCTGAAACAATCGCTCCTCTTCCCACTATTATCGTTTGCTCCCTATTAGCAGGCTCCCTTGAAGAACTAAGCATCTGCAAAGAAGAACAAAACGGTTCGTTGCCCCTAAATCAACTATCTAAGGTGAAGTATCATCTTCTACCAAACAAGCTTCTAAAATGAGTAAATCTGATTTATCATTATTTTTCTTTTCGTTGAGCTCCTAAAGATTCTTCTTGTAGTTTCTCTTCCAGTGCCTAACTACACCACAGTGGATACATTTTCCTTTGGGCTTCTTTTGCTTTGAGCTCTTGTTGTTGTTGCTTTTGTTCCTCTTGGGTTGCCTTCCATTCTTAGGCTTACCACTTCCTTTAGTTCTCTTCTTCGTCTTCCTATGCTTTCAAGCAGAAAAGGAGGGTTGAGCTTCTGCAACATTGCCTCACATTCTTTAGTCTTTACTTTTGAAATAGACTTGAAGGTTTACAGCTTATTAAGCAGCTCAGCCATATTATATTTCCTCTTGTTCATAAAAACGTTGCTCTTAAACTAAAGGAAAGCAGGGGAGAGGGTTTCCAAAATCATCTCCACCTGTGTGGCTTCATCTATCATCACCCCATTTATCTCGGCCTTATGGAGATAGTTAACTATGCTAAGAACATGTTCTCTGACTAAAACCCCTACCTTCATTTTGACATTCATCACGACCTTAACAGTTTCATGATGTGCCTTTTCAAAAGGTTTGTCAAACATGTCTTGCAGAGACTACTTTGCATTATCTCATAAGCAGTCTCCATGCTTTTGTGCTTCATCTTAAGCACGTCGGACATGCCAGCCAAAAGGAAGCAGCGGGCCTTATTGTTTGTCTCGATCCAATGATCATATGCTTCTTGTACATTATGAGAAGCATTGGCAGCAGGCAGTGGAGGACATTCCTCACTCAGGATAAACTTGTAATTTTTGCAGATTACCACAATATTCATGTTAATCTTCCACTTGATGAAATTATCTCCGGTTAATATTTCATTTGAGAAAATAACGACGATTGGATTAGACATTGCTACTGCAATAAATAAATAAATGACATAAATTAAACAGTTGCAAAAACATCATAAATATACATTTTGGAGTAGTAAACATGATGCATGATGCATATGCAAAAGCATATAAAATATTTTCCTAATTCCACGATTATTCAATTTTAATAAATAAAGTGTTGTCGTAGGGTATGTTAGATTATTTATAAATTGAATTGATACACTCTCAATTAATAAATATATTCAAAATATCTCATACTATATATATTTATTAATAACTATTCATTTTTGGTCAAGATACAATTAACAAATTAATTATATCTTTATGATTATAACCCACTATTTCAGATTTTAATAACTTAACTCAAAATTGTCATCGTAGGGTAGGTCAATTTTGAAATATATTATAAAATCCTATCTCATAGAAGCCAAACTTGTTATTGATTTACATGGACATCCATCGTAGGAGGACGAAATCAAAACATCGCGAGAAGCTAGCTAAATTTCACGGTGTAGCGGTAATAGTGGAAACCACAGGTTATATTGTGATATTACCTTCTTCCACTTATTATTTTAAAATGACGTGTTTTATCTTATAAAGCATCCTATGTTTCATAATTCTAGTAAATAAAAACAATTTTCAATTACTAGGTATTATTTTGTATTAATAGAATCCCATCCTATTTATACATAGATAAATTACCAGATTTTCTAAAAATCTAAATTTATTATAAATTGTCTAAGCTACCCAACATTAAACAATTTAAAATTAGATAACTTAGAATAAATGAGAATTTTGCCAAGTTTTAACTATTAAAACTAAAACACATGATTTGGTTGATTAATAAAATGATTAGAAATAAGATTTTATAAAATCAACCCAATTAATTTTAATCTCATTAAATTAATTCCATCACATATTAAATCATTTTATAACAATTTTATAAAATTAATATGCAAATATATGCATGTCATGTTATAATAACTATAAGTGTTGGAATAAAAACATGAAACGCAACGGAAGGTAAGGATCGTTGACAAACAAAAATTTTTTGAAAACTTTATTCATCTGGAATAGATACATAAGTTTAATTATAGAAAGCTTTAGGAATTTTTACTAACCTTTTGAAGACTATCATGGTATCCTAGCTTTCCTCTTTGACACCACGATCTTCCAAACCAGGCCTCCACACCAATGGAAAGACGAGTGGGTGTCAAACTGCAAGAATGAATTTTCCTCACACTTTTTTGAATTTGCTATGTACTCAACACATGAGATAGCAGACTTTTTTCTTTAGAGAAGAACTCTCAGTTTTTCTCTCAAAAAATTACGTGAATAAAAATTGCTGAGATAATTGTTATCTCTCCTTTTTATATCTGAGCCATTAGTAATTTTACTTTCCCTTTTCTTTTTCTTTTCCTTTTTCTTCTTCCGAATCACGTTAACGTGATTCATATATATATATATATATATATCTATATAAGGAAAGTTTACGTAAAGTAAACTTTCCTTCCTTTTTTTTTTATAAATTTAACTGAATCACAATGTGATTCGGTTTAACATATATATATATGGAAAGCGTGAAACTGAAGTTTCACGTCTTTCCTCCTTTTTTTTAGTATAATATTAATATATATATATTAATATATTATAAAATCTTATATATATAAAAAGATTTGGTTCAAAACCATATATATCTAAATTCAAAAATAAATCACATTTATTTAAGAATAGATTTAAAAAAAAAATTAATTAATTAACTAATGCTCAGTTAAATGTGATAACATTTATCACATTACATTATGTGTCACAGAGAACATTTTTCTGTGTCACTTTAATAATTCAAGTGTGAAAAAATTAATTCAGAATTCAATAATTTCAAATTAAATATGTATAATTCATTCTATGCAAAAATCCAATATAGTGTTATAGAGGTGGTATTGGGGACCTATGGACTTATAACCCAAGCTCCAATAAATTTGACAATTAATTAAACTCTTTGATTAATGTGCCAAATTTATTAGTTTCAGTGTTACTCCACTAAAAACCTGAAATTGAACTCTTGAGATTATAGTGAAATTACTCAAAGAAAATTAGCGAGTAGTCCATTGATATAATCATTACATATAAGTCAGTCCTCCATAAATAGTTCATAATAAGAGCTAGGTTCAATTTCCGTTCACCTCTCTTATTACATCTTTATCATTGAGTTCTAATAATTCTCTAATGAACAATAATTCATAATCTTATTATAAACGAGCGCTCTATTGTTCAAACCTTGAATTATCACTCAAGAGAACTATTTTTCTAACTTCCATAGGGAAGGAATGGATTCCATATCTGTATAATATTATTCCCAGCCATTTATTACTTAATGTTTCCAAGATGCTAAGTTATAATCTGTGCTTAGACAAATCTTACCATGCAAGTCAAAAAATATAATGTCATAAATAGGAGTCTAATAAATATTCAGGATTAAGACTGTCAAATATATGATCATCATAGTGATAAATTTGAATACTCTATTTGTAACGGATGATTATTAGAGATTCATAATTTATCTGGTCCAGTCCTATATAATCTCATTATATAAAGTACTGTTAGACATGTATGCCATATGGAGTAAAAATGTAATACGTTTTTGGAGACATTTTTATCAATAAAGAATTTATTCATTTATATATACCAAATCTTGTCCTCTTTACGTTCATATTTGTTGAATGTATGATAAGTAAACAGCAGTCTGAGACTGTCAGTCTAAACCTTAAGAATTGGGCATATGATGGACTGATTATGCGGAAGACACGATTCTTAAGGTGACGGTCTAAAACATATGATCTACAATCGAGGGAATAAAGTTGGGCACTTTATTCATGTAAAGATTGTTATGTTGTCTATATCCCTTTTGGGAGATGGTTTGTCTTGACCATCGGAGTTGGACTCCGTGAATAGAAACATTGGCGCGTTGTCATAGGTGACGACGTGTTAGATCGGGACATAAAGTGAATTGATTTGGATTAATAATTCTGTCTCGAAAAATCGATTCACTTTAGACAATCATTTGTATTGTATCTTAATCCTGAGATGAATAGTGGGCCCGTTGTCTCGACTTGTGTCTTTTGATGTGCCAAAGGGTGACACCCACATCTCAATAGTGGTATGCATACTGGTACGTTGGAGGCATGACTCTAGATAGCGTAGACTTGTTATTCATAGATATGGAATCCATAGCTCCTCTTTAGGAGTAATGATATCCTCTTATATGCGTTGTCCTGTAATTGAAAAACTGGAGCGCTCAACCATTTGGATACATAGGTGTAACCGAATGGTATACTGTCTTTGGATGGTAAGTTTTCTAATGGTGAGACAATAGAACATAAGATAAAAATAATCGAGAAGGTAAGATAGAACTTGTCCTTAAGCCGATTATGGATGATCATATGGGGATGCGATACATTATGATATGTCATGGAGACTTAGCTACACGAGCTTCGTAATTCTATAAAGTTTGAGAGTGTAGCTTCAAGCTTTTAGTGGAGTAACGTTGGAGTTGATAATTATGAAATGTATATCTGGGATATTGGGTTTCATAATTATCATGAGCTTGAACTTTATAGGTCCATTTTGGTCCCCTTTGCTAGCTCACAAAATCCTATAACGACATGGCGTGCTATTCCAATAATTGGTGACTTACGTCGGATTTATCAGATTAGTTTAAAATTTGTAAGAATCAAATAATTCATGTCTGTTTATCGGTTGAATTAATTTTGTAAGAAATTAGTTCAAGTTAAACTTGTTGAATTATTACGATCAGATAATTCTTGTCTGTTTATCGGTTGTTTTAATTTTGGACAAAATTAGAACAAGATAAACTTGTAGAATTATTGTAAATTGATTTATTTTCTTAGAGATTATCTTGATAAAGTTTGTTTTGATCAGATAACTTCTCTATTGGGTTATTTGAATCAAAACTGCGACTTTATCCTTTAGAATCTCGGGTGGAAAATAAAAGATTCGCGGAGATTTTTTCTCGGGAGTTTGGCCTGCCGGATGACATGTTCGGCCTGCCGGATGACATGTTCGGCCTGCCGATCATAATGTTCGACCTGCCGATCTGCTAAAGATAAGATTACATGTTTTTACGCGGATCTTATCAGATATTGATCCGAACTTGATTCTGTTTCGAGTTTTTGAGACCTAATCTGATATGGACTGACCCCAGGACCAATAGCTATAAAAAGGGAGTGAGTCTTATGATTTACTCGGATGAGATCAATTTGAGAGATTAAGAGTGATACTCTTCTAGTGAGCATCTGAAAACTCCCTAAGAGCTTTTGTTCACAAATCATGAACGCTAGCTTTGGGTTCTCTCTATTGGTTGGAAGGAGAGTCACCGGTGGAAGAGCTGTACGTGTGAGCCCACACTCACTCCGGTTGTGGATAGAGAATAGCAAAGAAGACCAGTTGGTTGAGGCTCTTCTGGAACGTTACTTCTCTACACAGGTTGCGGAGGTTCTTCGGCACACTAAAGTTAGTAAGATCTGTTTAATTTATACATATAACATGTCAAACTTGTGTTTTGGAAATTACTCTGATGAAATTTTTTTAAAAATTTCGCTACGCACTTTGTTTCCAGCAATTGGTATCAGAGCCGAGGTTTTTACATAAATTTGCAAGTTTGTGATCATGTTATATGCATAAATTTTGTGATCTTAATCTCTCCTATGCTTGAATTGAATTTTATAGAGATATGGCACTCTAGGTTTCTATATAATATATATGTTGTCATGGATTATGTGGTGAATGTTTATTAATTAATTATGGTTGATTAAATCGTTGTTTAATTAATTATTAATTAATTAATACCGGTTATGGTTCCTTAGAGGATAGAATGTGTATCTAGGTTTTTCATGTAATTAGATGGCAGACTATCATCTCCATCTAGGAATTGTTATTTAATTTTTAATTTGTAAGAATTTTGTAATTAAATAATTATTCGGAGAAGACGGAACAAGAAGTCGGATCTTAAAAGATTGATGATGGCGCCTCCAGGTATTTCATGAGTCTCTAATTTTATGTTTTTGAATTGTTGAAAATAAAATTGATGAATTGCATTAAAATTGTATTTTATGGATTGAGGGATTTTCTGCTCGGTCGGCATGCCGGACCTCACAGTTCGGCAGGCCGGACGTGTGGTCCGGCAGGCTGACAGTGGGGCAAAAATTTTGGTGCTCTGCCTGCAGGCCAAACTTTCACGTTCGGTAGGCCAAACCTCCATGATCGGTAGGCCGAACCTTCATGTTCGGCAGACCGAACCTTCATGATCGGCAGGCCGATCACCCAGATCGCCCTGCCGACCAAGAGCTGCCGGATGTCCAAAAAAGGTGCAATTTTTCCGGTGCAGTTTTAATTTTATTTTTGGGACGATTTTGAGAAACATTAAATTTGGATATGGCTGGAAATATGAAGTATTCGATTCATATGGAATTGAAGACTTGAAGATGGATATTACATGAAGAAGGATACAGCTTGAGGATTCAAGGATGAAGAATCAATAAATGTCTCGATTATTCTCTTGTAATCTTAGTTTTCTATTCTCTAGGGTGGAACCATAATATTACGGTTATTTTTATTTTGCTTGTAGCTTTGCTTGATTGCTTTGCTTGTCTGCATTATAATATGATTTACCATGTATATTGATAACATGTCATATAGAATAGGGAGTGCCACTCATATTAAAATTGTTCATGCATGATTTTAAAATAAAACCTTGACTTCAAAAGATTGAGTGGGAGAAGGTTTTCGAAGAGAGGACCTAAGGCCTCCATCGTTGGTCCATAGGAAGAACATGGTGGTCCCGACCCCTAGGAAGGGATTTCTATCATGTACTAGATTGGATTTCTGAAAGGATAAGGTATTTTAGTATGATTTATGGTTGTACACCCCTAGGTGGTGATTATAAATCATGGATAAAATATTAAAACGATGGTTATACACTCACGTTAATTTTATTATTAACCTCACCTAGGAGCTCTGTTAATAAAATTAGTGGCCAAAGAAATGATTATTAGTATATGTTGTATCATACGGGTCCTGGATGGCATATATTAATCAGGAGGGGATCCATGTTCCTGATTGAATTTGGCATGACTCCCCTAGGAGCTTGTTAAATTCTGAGTTGGGAATTATCGTTGTAAGGTTGTGATATTTTCAAGGTTTTGACACACAAACACATTTGTATAATTTTACATGATTGTGTTATCTTACTAAATTATTATATATGTTTGCTTATGTTTGGTATATGATTCTTTATTATAGATTGAAAATGTCTAAAAACGCTTTATCATCGATACTTGACAAAAACCAATTAACCGGTGAGAATTATAACGATTGGAAACGGAACCTGGACATTGTCCTATCCTTTGAGAAACTGAAATATGTACTGACAACCCCTTGTCCTCCCGAGCCTACGGGAGACTCAAGTAATGAGCATTTCCAAGCGTACGACCGCTGTAAAGATGCTAATGATCAGGCCCGCTGCTATGTTATGGCTAGCATGAACAACGTGCTGCAGGCTCAACATCAGGATTATGAGATTGCGAAGCAGATCTTGGATAATCTTGAGGACATATTTGGAGGCCAGGCCATAACAAAGCGGCAAGGGGCGCTTCGAAAACTCTTAAACTGTAGACAGAGACCGGGGACATCTATAAAGGAGCACATGATGTTGGTCATGGGTTACCTCGCTGAGGCTCAAACCAATGGAGCCGACATCGACGCTGAAACTTAGATGACTATGGTCTTTGAGACTCTGTCTAAGGAATTTATTCCATTTAGAGCTACTTTTAATTTAAGCAATAGACGAGATATGACCTTGACAGAACTGATGAAACAGTTACAGGAGTTTGAACTGCTGATCAGGGAGTCTCCTGCTGGTGGTGAGGCCAACGTGGTAGCTGCTTCTGGTTCCAATCCTAACTCTGGGAATGGAAAGAAGCAACGGGCCAAGAGTGGGAAGTCTTCTTTTCCTCCTGCTACCAAGAGCAAGAAGAAGAAGAAGAAGAACCCAAAGAAGCTTAAGTGTTTCTTTTGTGGTAAGGTCGGGCATATAAAGAAGCATTGCAAGGACTTCCTTTCCAAGGGAGGTAGGTGTGATCTTCTATATTTAGAAACATGTTTGGTTGAGGAATCCAGTGACATCTGGGTCATAGATTCCGGTGTAACTAATCATGTTTGTGTTTCTCTACAGGGATTCAAAGAAACGAGAAGTCTACTATGTGAAGACTTAACGCTTCGGATGGGCGATGGATCCTTGGTCTCAGCGAAAGCAGTGGGAGATGTCCATCTTTACTTTGATAACTATAGGAATTTAATTTTGTGAGATTGGTTTTATGTTCCTAAATTTAAAAGGAATTTAATTTCTGTATCTTCTTTATTTAAAGACTCCTACGTGGTATCTTTTAATGAAAAAGTGGTGATTCGTAAAAACAAATCTTTTATCTGTTCTGGATGGATGCAAAATAATCTATACTTTATCAAACCTAAGATGGAATTTTTGCTTAATGCTGAGATAAATGATAATAACTCAAAAAGACTTAAAACTTCTCACTCTAATAAGACTTATCTTTGACATTTGCACCTTGGCCATATTAACCTGAATAGGATTCAAAGGTTGGTAAGGGATGGACCTTTAAGTCACTTAAAGGTGAAATCTATACCTCAATGTGAGTCTTGTTTGGAGGGTAAAATGACCAAAAGACCATATGGGTCTAAGGGCAATAGGGCCGAATGGGTTCTAGAACTTGTGCATAGTGATGTTTGTGGGCCGATGAACATCCGGGCACAAGGAGGGTATGAGTACTTCATCACTTTTATTGACGATTACTCAAGATATGGGTATGTGTACCTAATGCACCACAAAAGCAAAACTTATGATAAGTTCAGGGAGTTTCGGGATGAAGTGGAAAAGCAATTGGGTAGACCCATAAAGGCACTTCAATCTGATCGAGGTGGGGAATACCTTTCTGATGAGTTCTTGGGACACTTGTTAGAGAATGAGATTTTATCCCATTTGACTGCGCCGGGCACTCTGCAGCAGAATGGCGTAGCGGAGAGAAGGAATAGGACTTTGTTGGACATGATTAGGTCCATGATGAGTTATTCATCATTGCCTTTATCCTTTTGGGGATATGCACAACAAACCGCATGTTATCTTTTGAACAATGTGCCTTCAAAATCGGTCCCTAAAACTCCTCACGAGTTGTGGACAAGACAAAAGACATCCTTAAACCATATTCGCATATGGGGATGTCCGGCTCATGTCCTGTTTAAGGATCCGAATAAGTTGGAAGCACATTCAGAAGTTTGCGTGTTTGTAGGATATCCAAAAGGGACTAAAGGGGGTTATTTTTATAACCCAAAGGAAAATAAAGTCGTGGTTTCAACTAATGCAACTTTCCTTGAGGAGAGTTACATAGACGACTTTAAACCTCGAAGGAAAGTGGTGCTTGAGGAGTTAAGGGGTGATTCGTTCACTCCGGAGGTTTCGAACGAAACCATTCCGATTGGTGTAGAAAAACCAAACAAACTTGAACAACAACCTCAGGGGCTTCGGTGTAGTGGGAGGATCGGGCGTCAACCTGAGAGGTATATGTTTAATGGGGAAGTCTTTTTGGCTGAACCGGATGAACATGACAAGGATCCTTATACTTACGTAGATGCTATGGAGGATGTTGATTCAAGACTCTGGATAAAGGCCAAGAACATAGAGATGAAGCCTATGGAGACTAATCGGGTCTGGGAGCTTGTGGATCTTCCCAAAGGGGTAAAACCCATAGGGTGTAAGTGGATCTACAAGAGGAAAAGAGGAGTGGATGGAAAGGTCGAAACCTTTAAGGCTAGACTGGTAGCTAAGGGTTATACGCAAAATGAAGAAATAAATTATGAGGAAACCTTTTCGCCTGTAGCCATGCTTAAGTCCATCCAAATTCTCTTATCCATAGCTGCCACTCTCGACTACGAGATTTGGTAGATGGATGTCAAGACGGCTTTTCTGAATGGCTATCTTGATGAGTCCATTTATATGGAACAACCAAACGGGTTCAAGGTCGCGGGTCAAGAGGGTAAGGTTTGTAAGCTGCTAAAGTCTATTTATGGCCTTAAGCAGGCTTCTCGTTCTTGGAACATAAGATTTGATCAA
Organism: Artocarpus heterophyllus; assembly: GCA_025403435.1. NCBI lineage: Eukaryota > Viridiplantae > Streptophyta > Magnoliopsida > Rosales > Moraceae > Artocarpus > Artocarpus heterophyllus. The sequence goes on from CM046342.1 coordinate 27,117,380, forward strand.
GTGATCAAGACTTATGGGTTCTCACAAAACGTGGATGAACCATGTGTTTACAAACACATTAAGGATGAGAAGGTGGTTTTTCTACTGCTCTATGTAGATGACATTCTGCTAATTGGCAATGATGTTGGGGCGTTGTCATCGGTCAAATTATGGTTGACCAAGCAGTTTGACATGAAGGACTTAGGTGAGGCTAATTTTTTTCTCGGTATCCAAATCTTTTGGGATAGGAAGAACAAAATGATAGCTTTGTCTCAGACCGGCTACATAGATAAAATTCTCAGGAGGTTTGCAATGCAGGATTCCAAGAAAGGTGGGCAACCATCTAGGTCTGGAATTACTCTTTCTAAGAAAGACTCTCCAAAGTCTTATGAAGAAAGAGAATACATGAAGAAGGTGCCTTATGCTTCGGCAGTGGGTAGTCTCATGTATGCCATGCTTTACACTCGACCGGATATTAGCTATGTGGTCGGGATTGTAAGTCGATTTCAGGCAGATTCAGGACCGAACCATTGGGTTGCAGTAAAGCATATTTTCAAGTACCTGAGAAGGACTCGAGGGTATATGCCTGTGTATTCGGGTGAGGATTTAACTCCTCTAGGATACACTGATTCAGATTTTCAATCCTGTCTGGATTCTAGGAAATCGACTTCAGGGTTTGTGCTTACTCTAGGTGGCGGTGCCATCAGTTGGAGAAGTACTAAGCAAGATTGCACTTCGGATTCAACGATGGGGGCCGAGTATGTGGCAGCTAGTGATGCTTCGAAAGAAGCAGTGTGGCTCCACAAGTTTCTTGGGGATTTTGAGGTAGTTCCTGGTATGGATAAAGCGGTATCACTGTACTGTGATAACAGTGCGGCGGTAGCTAATGCTAAGGAACCAAGATTTCACAAGAAGAGTAAGCATATTGATCGGAAGTATCATGTGATAAAGGACTTCGTTGAGGGCGGGCATGTCACGGTGTGCAAAATCGCGTCGGAGGACAATTTAGTTGATCCATTTACGAAGACACTTACTGGGAGAGTCTTCGAGAGGCATTTGGAATCTATGGGGATGCGAAATTTGCTGCATTTACTCACTTAGTGCAAGTGGGAGATTGTTAGACATGTATGCCCTAAGGAGTAAAAATATAATACATTTTTGGAGACATTTTTATCAATAAAGAATTTATTCATTTATATATACCAAATCTTGTCCTCTTTACATTCATATTTGTTGAATGTATAATAAGCAAACAGTAGTCTGAGACTGTCAGTCTAAACCTTAAGAATTGGGCATATGATGGACTGATTATGCGGAAGACACGATTCTTAAGGTGACGGTCTGAAACATATGATCCGCAATCGAGGGAATAAAGTTGGGTGCTTTATTCATGTAAAGATTGTTATGTTGTTTATATCCCTTTTGGGAGATGGTTTGTCTTGACCATCGGAGTTGGACTCCGTGAATAGAAACATTGACGCGTTGTCATAGGTGACGACGTGTTGGATCGGGACATAAAGTTAATTGATTTGGATTAATAATTCTATCTCGGCAAATCGATTCACTTTAGACAGTCATTTGTATTGTATCTTAATCCTGAGATGAATAGTGAGCCTGTTGTCTCGACTCGTGTCTTTTGATGTGCCAAAGGGTGACACCCACATCTCAATAGTGGTATGCATACCGGTACATTGGAGGCATGACTCTTGATAGCGTAGACTTGTTACTCATAGATATGGAATCCATAGCTCCTCTTTAGGAGTAATGATATCCTCTTATATGCGTTGTCCTGTAATTGGAAAACTGGAGCGCTCAACCATTTGGATATATAGGTGTAACCGATTGGTATATTGTCTTTGGATGGTAAGTTTTCTAGTGGTGAGACAATGGAACGTAAGATAAAAATAATCGGGAAGGTAAGATAGAACTTGTCCTTAAGCTGATTATGGATGATCATATGGGGATGCGATACACTATGATATGTCATGGAGACTTAGCTACATGAGCTTCGTAATTCTATAAAGTTTGAGAGTGCAGCTCCAAGCTTTTAGTGGAGTAGCGTTGGAGTTGATAATTGTGAAATGTATATCTGGGATATTGGGTTTCATAATTATCATGAGCTTGAACTTCATAGGTCCATTTTGGTCCCCTTTGCTAGCTCACAAAATCCTGTAACGACACAACATGCTTTTCCAATAATTGGTGACTTATGTCGGATTTATCAGATTGGTTTAAAATTTGCAAGAATCAAATAATTCATGTCTGTTTATCAGTTGAATTAATTTTGTAAGAAATTAGTTTAAGATAAACTTGTTGAATTATTGCGATCAGATAATTCTTGTCTGTTTATAGGTTGTTTTAATTTTGGACAAAGTAGAACAAGATAAACTTGTAGAATTATTGTGAATTGATTTATTTTCTTAGAGATTATCTTGATAAAGTTTGTTTTGATCAGATAACTTCTCTATTGGGTTATTTGAATAAAAACTGAGACTTTATCCTTTAGAATCTCGGGTGAAAAATAAAAGATTCACAGAGATTTTTTCTCGGGAGTTCGGCCTGTCGGATGACATGTTCGGCCTGTCGATCAGCGAAAGATAAGATTACGCATTTTTTAGCAGATCTTATCAGATATTGATCCGAACTTGATTCTGTTTCGAGTTTTTGAGACCGAATCTGATATGGACTGACCCCAGGACCAATAGCTATAAAAAGGCCGTGAGTCTTATGATTTACTCGGATGAGATCAATTTGAGAGATTAAGAGTGATACTCTTCTAATGAGCATCTAAAAACTCCCTGAGGGCTTTTGTTCACAAATCACGAACGCTAGCTTTGGGTTCTCTCTATTGGTTGGAAGGAGAGTCACCGGTGGAAGAGCTGTACGTGTGAGCCCACACTCACTCCGGTTGTGGATAGAGAATAGCAAAGAAGACCAGTTGGTTGAGGCTCTTCTGGAACGTTACTTCTCTACACAGGTTGAGGAGGTTCTTCGGCACACTGATGAAAAATTTGTGTCAAACTTGCGTTTTGGAAATTACTCTGATGAAAATTTTTTAAAAATTCTGCTGCGCACTTTGTTTCCAACAAGTACCTCCAATCCAATGTCTCTACATTAATAGTCCAGATAATGACTATTTCATTTTAGATGAGATTGGACCGTACTTGTAATTTTTTAATTAAAGATCCTAAACTTTAATTAATTATTACGAACTATTTAGATTATTATCTATAAATTTTATCCCTAAGCAAATAACACTTATATGCTAAATTTATAGTCTCATAAATAATCATGGAATTTTCTTGATGTTTATTAAATGCATTCATAATACATATAATCAACCAAAATAACAATAAATGTCATTTTATTTATTTATTAACAATATGTACAATGTCACAGCTTTTAGGGCACCAAGCCCAACAATCTCCCACTTGCCCTAAAGCAGGTGAGACATGTCTCTAAGACCTAAGCGTTCCAAGTATCCCTCAAAGCTCTTTACAGGTAACGTCTTGGTGAATGGGTCGGCATGGTTGTTTTCCGACGCTGTCTTTACAACTTCCACATCGCCTCGATGCACTATCTCTCTAATCAAATGATATTTTCTTTCTATATGCTTTCCTCTTTTGTGGCTTCTAGGTTCTCTTGAATTTGCCACTACACCACTGTTGTCACAATACAGTGTGAGTGGTTTATCCATGCTTGGAACTACTTCCAAATCATTTAAGAACTTACGGAGCCAAACAGCTTCTTTAGCTGCTTCACAAGCAGCCACATATTCTGCTTCCATAGTTCAATTAGCATTACAAGATTGTTTGATGCTTCTCCAAACTATGGCTCCACCACCAAAAGTAAACACTGATCTAGACGTAGATTTACGTGTCTTTGTCTGATTGAAAATCAGAATCAGTGTATCCAATGGGAATCAAATTCTCACCAGAATAAACTAGCATATAGTTTCTCGTTCTCCTAAGATACTTGAGAATATGTTTAACTGCTACCCAATGATCTAATCCTGGGTTGGATTGATACCGACTAACTATACCCACTGCATAGCAAATGTCAGGTCTTGTACACAACATGGCATACATTAGACTTCCTACTGCAGAAGCATAGGGTACCCGTCTCATATTTTCTTCCTCTTGAGGTGTCTTAGGACACTACTCTTTTGAAAGATAAACTCAATGACGTGTAGGCAAATTACCTTTCTTGGAGTTTTGCATCGAAAATCTGATAAGTACCTTATCGATATACGATGCCTGAGACAGTGCCGACAGTTTGTTCTTGCGATCTCTTATGAGTTGGATTCCAAGAACATAACTTGCTTCTCCTAAATCTTTCATTTGGAAATTGTTGGCGAGCCATTTCTTTACATCAGATAATACGCCTACATCATTCCCAATGAGTATGATATCATCTACATAAAGAACCAAGAAAATCACCTTCTTATTTTTGATGTGCTTGTAAACACAAGGTTCATCAATATTTTGATCGAAAACGTAAGATTTGATCGCTTCATCAAATCTCAAGTTCCAAGATCTTGAAGCTTGCTTGAGTCCATAGATGGACCTCTGCAACTTACAAACTTTTTGCTCTTGACCTTTGACTACAAACCCTTCTGGTTGCACCATATAGATGCTTTCCTCAGGATAGCCATTCAAAAAGGCAGTCTTGACATCCATTTGCCATATCTCAAAATCAAGACAAGCAGCAATGGATAAAAGAATCCGAATGGATTTAGGCATAGCTACGGGCGAGAAAGTTTCTTCATAGTCAACTCCCTCCTTTTGGGTATAACCCTTTGCCAGGAGCCTAGCTTTGAAAGTCTCAACTTTCCCATCCACTCCTCTTTTCTTCTTGTAAATCCATTTGCACCCTATGGGTTTTATCCCTTCAGGTAGGTCTACAAGATCCTAGACTGAATTGGAGTACATGGACTCCATTTCAAGGTTCATAGCCTCCAGCCATTTTTCCTTCTTAGAAACTTCCATTGCATCACGATATGTTAATGGATCATCTTCACCATTATTAGAGATAGCAACATTTACTTCTCCAAGTTCCCTATAGCGAGCAGGTGGTCTCACAACCCTCCCACTACGTCGAGGTGGTATGACATTCTGATAGGGAGATGTGGTCTCCTCATTTTGTCCTTCGAAATAGTTGTCGGTTGCGGTCTAATCTGATCAGAACGTAACTCTTCAAGTACAACTTTGCTACGAGGTTTATACTTTGTTACAAATAGAGTATTCAAATTTATCACGATGATGATCATATATTTGAAAGTCTTAATCCTGAGTATTTATTAGACTCCTATTTATGACATTATGTTTTTTGAATTGCATAGTAAGATTTGTCTAAGCATAGATTATAACTTAGCATCTTGGAAACATAAAGTAATAAATGGCTGGGAATAATATTATACAGATATGGAATCCATTCCTTCCCTATGGAAGTTAGAAAAATACTTCTCTTGAGTGATAATTCAAGGTTTTAATAGTAGAGCGCTCGTTCATAATAAGATTATGAATTAATTGTTCATAAGAGAATTATTGTTACTCAAGGATAAAGATGTAATAAGAGAGGTGAACGGAAATTGAACCTAGCTCTTATTATGAACTATTCATGGAGGACTGACTTATATGTAATGATTATATCAATGGACTACTCGTTAATTTTCTTTGAGTAATTTCACTATAATCTCAAGAGTTCAGTTTCAGGTTTTTAGTGGAGTAACACTGAAACTAATAAATTTGGCACATTAATCAAAGAGTTTAATTAATTGTCAAATTTATTGGAGCTTGGGTTATAGGTCCATAGGTCCCCAATACCACCTCTATAACACTATATTGGATTTTTGTATAGAATGAATTATACATATTTAATTTGGAACTATTGAATTCTGAATTAATTTTTTCACACTTGAATTATTAACGTGACACAGAAAAATGTTCTCTATGACACATAATGTAATGTGATAAATGTTATCACATTTAACTGACTATTAGTTAATTAATTAATTGATTTTTTTTAAATCTATTCTTAAATAAATGTGATTTATTTTTGAATTTAGATATATATGGTTTTGAACCAAATCTTTTTATATATATAAGATTTTATAATATATTAATATATATATATTAATATTATATTAAATAAAAAAAAGAGGAGGAAAGACGTGAAACTTCAGTTTCATGCTTTCCATATATATATAGATATGTTAAACCGAATCACATTGTGATTCGGTTAAATTTAAAAAAAAAAAAAGAAGGAAGGAAAGTTTACTTTTCGTAAACTTTCCTTACATATATATATATATATATATATATGAATCACGTTAACATGATTCGGAAGAAGAAAAAGAAAAAGAAAAAGAAAAAAAAAAGGAAAGTAAAATTACTAATGGCTCAGATATAAAAAGGAGAGATAACAGTTATCTCAACATAATTATTTTCACATAATTTTTAGAGAGAAAAACTGAGTGTTCTTCTCTAAAGAAAAAGGTCTGCTATCTAATGTGTTGAGTACATAGCATATTCAGAAAAGTGTGAGGAAGATTCATTCTTGCAGTTTGACGACCACTCGTCTTTCTATTGGTGTGGAGGCCTAGTTTGGAAGATCGTGGTGTCAAAGAGGAAAGCTAGGATACCCTGATAGTCTTCAAAAGGTTAGTAAAAATTCCTAAAGCTTTCTATAATTAAAATTATATATCTATTCCCGATGAACAAAGTTTTCAGAAAATTTTTGTTTGTCAATGATCCGTTCCTTCAGCTGCGTTTCATATTTTAATTCCAACAAATGGTATCAGAGCAGGTTATAACATATATAATTTTAATTAAACATGATTTTATTTTGATAATATCATGTTTTTGATGTATGTTTGTGGGCACTTTGCATCCTTGTTAATTTTTATTCATGAGATGAATGGTTGTTTGATGAAGGGATTTTTGGTCGTTAATTATATGGTCCTTTTAGATTAATAATTTTATTTTCAGTTTGATTAGATCAATCTGTGTAAACCCATAAAGGGGTATAGGATTTTTGTAATTTATTATTATTATTATTATTATTATTTTTTCTCTTCTCTCCTCTCTTTCACTTGCTACACGTGGAGTGATGAAGAAAAAGATGTCCATTGGATTTTTTGGCCTAGTTGAGAATTTTGGGCCTATCAAATTTCAAAGGTGATCCAGCAAATTGTTGCACAATAAACCACTTGATGAAGACTGCAAAATTGAAGCAGGGAATTATGTATAAATTACAAGAAGACCCCTGTAATTTTATTTTTTATTTTTTTTGAGGTTGTAATTTTAATTATCCAAAAGGACCCGGTCAAAAATTCATTGTTTATTTTCATTTTTATTTTCATGTGATAATTGTGATAACATGTTCACGCATGATAACATGTCATTTAGGAAAATGCCCACTTATAGTTATTGTAACATGACATGCATACACTTAGCATATTGTTTTTTATAAAGGAGTCTATAAAATGATTTAATATGTGTTAGCATTAATTTAATGAGATTAAATTAATTGGGTTGGTTTTATAGAATCTTAATTTATTAATCAACCAAATAATGTAAATTTAGTTTTGATAGTTAAGACTTAGTAAAATTCACATTAATTCTAAGTTATCTAATTTTAAATTGTTTAATATTCGATAACTTAGACAATTCATAATAAATTTAGATTTTTAGAAAATCTGGTAATTTATTTAAGTGTAAATAGAATGAGATTCTATTAATTCTATTAACACATAATATAAACTAGTAATTAAAAATTGTTTTTATCTACTAGAATTATGAAACATATGATGTTTTATAAGATAAAACACATCTTTTAAAATAATGAGTGGGAGAAGGTAATATGACAACATAACCTGCGGTCTCTATTATTAGTACAACACCGTGAGATTTAGGTGGCGCCTCGCGATGCTTTGATTTCGTCCTCCCTACGGAGGGTGTCCATTTAAATCAATATCAAGATTGGCTTCCTTGAGATAGGATTTTATAATGTATTTCAAAATTAACCTACCCTACGGCGGCAATTTTGAGTTACGTTGTTAAAATCCAAAATAGTGGGTTACACTCATAAAGACATAATTAAATTGTTAATTATATCTTGACCAAAATAAACGGTTATTAATAAATATAGAAAATATGAGATATTTTGAATATATTTATTAATCGAGAATGTCTCAATTCAATTCATAAATAATTTGACCTACCCTACGGCGACACTTTATTTATTAAAATTGAATAATCGTGGAATTAGTAAAATATTTTTTTTGTGCATCATGCATCACGTTTACTATTCCAAAACATATATTTATGAAGTTTATGCAACCATTTTAATTTATTTTATTTTATTTATTTATTACAGCAACAATGTCTAATCCAATTATCGTTATTCTCTCAACTGAAAAATTAACTGGAGATAATTTTGTCAAGTGGAAGAGTAACATGAACATTGTACTAATTTGCAAAAGTTACAAGTTTGTCCTGACGGAGGAATGTCCTCCAGAGCTTGCTACCAATGCTCCTCGTAATGTACGGGAAGCATATGATCGTTGGATCGAGGCGAACAATAAGGCCCGCTGTTTTCTTTTGGCTGGGATGTCTTTCGTGCTTAGGATGAAGCACGAAAGCATGGAGACCGCTTATGAGATAATGCAGTCTCTGCAAGACATGTTTGGTAAAGCTTCTGCAAAGGCACGCCACGAAGTTGTTAAGGTAGTAATGAATGCCAAACTGAAGGTAGGGATTTCGGTCAGAGAACATGTTCTCAACATGGTTAACTATCTCCATGAGGCTGAGGTGAACGAGGTAGTGATAGATGAAGCCACACAAGTGGGGATAATTTTGGAAACCCTCTCCCCTGCATTCCTTCAGTTCAAAAGCAACTATTTCATGAACAAGCTGAAATATAACATGACTGAGTTGCTTAATGAGCTTCGAACCTTCGAGTCTATTTCGAAAGAAAAGACTAAAGAAGCTGAGGCAAATGTTGCAGAAGCTCAACCCTCCTCTTCTGCTCAAAAGAATAAGAAGAGGAAGGGGACTGAAGGAAGTGGTAAGTCTAAGAATGGAGGGCAACCTAAGAAGAACAAAAGCAACAACAAAAAAAAGAACTCAAACCAAAAGAAGCCTAAAGGAAAATGTTTCCACTGCGGCGTAGTTGGGCACTGGAAGAGAAACTGCAAGAAGTATCTTCAGGAGCTCAAAGAAAAGAAGAACAATGGTAAATCAGATTTACTCGTTTTAGAAGCTTTTTTAGTTGAAGATGATACTTCACCTAGGATAATTGATTCAGGGGCAACTAACCATGTTTGTTCTTCTTTGCAGATGCTTAGTTCTTCAAGGGAGCTTGCCGATGGGGAACAAACGATGAGAGTGGGAACAGGAGAGGTTGTTTCGGCAAGAGCTGTGGGAGTTGTTAAACTTTATTTTAGAAATTAGTTTTTAATTTAAGACAATGTTTATTACATTCCTTGTTTTCGTAGAAATTTGATTTCTGTTTCCAGGTTGTTTGAATAAATGTTTAGTGTTTCTTTTAATAATAATTATGTTAATATTTCTAGAAATGATTTGGATATTTGTTCTGCGCATCTGGAAAATGGGCTTTACACCTTTTGGCCCAACAAAAAAGCACTGCTCAATACCAAAATGTTCAAAGCTGAACAAACTAAACCCAAGAAGCAAAAGATTTCTTCTAATAATGAAACATACCTATGGCACCTTAGATTAGGTCACGTTAACCTTGACAAAATTAACAGATTGGTAAATGAAGGTCCTTTAAAAGAGCTAAAAGTTAGTTTTCTACCAGTTTGTGAATGTTGTCTTGAAGGTAAAATGACTAAGAGGCCTTTCTCTGCAAAAGGCGAAAGGGCCAAGGAACCACTTGAGCTAATACATTCAGACGTCTGTAGTCCAATGAATGTACAAGCACGTGGTGGTTACGAATATTTTGTCACATTTGTTGACGATTATTCAAGGTATGGTTACATATACCTAATGCAAAGGAAATCTGAAACTTTTGAAAAGTTCAAAGAATTCCAAGCGGAAGCTGAAAAGCAATTAGGAAAGGCGGTGAAGAGTCTTCGATCTGATCGAGCAGGAGAATACCTTGATACTGAATTCAAGGATTATATGATAGAACATGGTATTCTATCACAACTTACCGCACCTGAAACACCACAACAAAATGGTGTTGCAGAGAGAAGAAATAGAACGTTGCTTGATATGGTGAGATCCTTGCTCAGCTACTCATCGTTACCCACTTCATTTTGGGGATATGCACTACAAACTGCAGTATATCTTCTAAACATAGTTCCATCTAAGTCTATTTCAAAAACACCTTTAGAGTTATGGAATGGTCGCAAACCTAGTATGTGACATATCCGTATATGGGGGTGTCCAGTACATGTGCTGAAAGGTAAGATCGGGAAGTTGGAACCACGTTCTGAAGTATGCTTATTTGTGGGATACCCAAAGGGAACGAGGAGAGGTTTGTTTTATAGTCCACAAGAAAAGAAAGTACTTGTATCGACAAATGCCACTTTTCTTGAGAATGATTTTATGACAAACTATAAACCTCGTAGCAAAGTTGTACTTGAAGAGTTACTTTTTGATCAGATCAGACCGCAACCGAAAACTTTTGTCGAAGGACAAAATGAGGAGACCACATCTCCCTATCAGAATGTCATACCACCTCGACGTAGTGGGAGGGTTGTGAGACCACCTGCTCGCTACAGGGAACTTGGAGAAGCAAATGTTGCTATCTCTGATAATGGTGAAGATGATCCATTGACATATCGTGATGCAATGGAAGTTTCTAAGAAGGAAAAATGGCTGGAGGCTATGAACCTTGAAATGGAGTCCATGTACTCCAATTCAGTCTAGGATCTTGTAGACCTACCTGAAGGGATAAAACCCATAGGGTGCAAATGGATTTACAAGAAGAAAAGAGGAGTGGATGGGAAAGTTGAGACTTTCAAAGCTAGGCTTGTGGCAAAGGGTTATACCCAAAAGGAGGGAGTTGACTTTCTCGCCTGTAGCTATGCTTAAATTCATTCGGATTCTTTTATCCATTGCTGCTTGTCTTGATTATGAGATATGGCAAATGGATGTCAAGACTGCCTTTTTGAATGGCTATCTTGAGGAAAGCATCTACATGGTGTAACCAGAAGGGTTTGTAGTCAAAGGTCAAGAGCAAAAAGTTTGCAAGTTGCAGAGGTCCATCTATGGACTCAAGCAAGCTTCAAGATCTTGGAACTTGAGATTTGATGAAGCGATCAAATCTTATGGTTTCGATCAAAATATTGATGAACCTTGTGTTTACAAGTACATCAAAGATAAGAAGGTGGTCTTCTTGGTTCTTTATGTAGATGATATCCTACTCATTGGGAATGATGTAGACGTATTATCTGATGTAAAGAAATGGCTCGCCAACAATTACCTAATGAAAGATCTAGGAGAAGCAAGTTATGTTCTTGGAATCCAACTCATAAGAGATCGCAAGAACAAACTGTTGGCGCTGTCTCAGGCATCGTATATCGATAAGGTGCTTATCAGATTTTTGATGCAAAACTCCAAGAAAGGTAATTTGCCTACACGTCATGGAGTTTATCTTTCAAAAGAGCAGTGTCCTAAGACACCTCAAGAGGAAGAAAATATGAGACGGGTACCCTATGCATCTGTAGTAGGAAGTCTAATGTATGCCATGTTGTGTACAAGACCTGACATTTGCTATGCGGTGGGTATAGTCAGTCGGTATCAATCCAACCCAGGATTAGATCATTGGGTAGCGGTTAAACATATTTTCAAGTATCTTAGGAGAACGAGAAACTATATGCTAGTTTATTCTGGTGAGAATTTGATTCCCATTGGATACACTGATTCTGATTTTCAATCAGACAAAGACACACGTAAATCTACGTATGGATCAGTGTTTACTTTTGGTGGTGGAGCCATAGTTTGGAGAAGCATCAAACAATCTTGTATTGCTGATTGAACCATGGAAGCAGAATATGTGGTTGCTTGTGAAGCAGCTAAAGAAGCTGTTTGGCTCCGTAAGTTCTTAAATGATTTGGAAGTAGTTCCAGGCATGGATAAAACCACTCACACTGTATTGTGACAACAGTGGTGCAGTGGCAAATTCAAGGGAACCTAGAAAGCAGATGTGGGACATGTCTTAAAGCAGGTGGGACATGTCTCTAAGACCTAGAAAGCTCTGATATCATTTGTTGGAATTAAAATATGAAACGCAGCGGAAGGAACGGATCGTTGGCAAACAAAAATTTTCTAAAAACTTTGTTCATCGAGAATAGATATATAATTTTAATTATAGAAAGCTTTAGGAATTTTTACTAACCTTTTGAAGACTATCAGGGTATCCTAGCTGTCCTCTTTGACACCACGATCTTCCAAACCAGACCTCCACACCAATGGAAAGACGAGTGGGCATCAAACTGCAAGAATGAATTTTCCTCACACTTTTTTGAATCTGCTATGTACTCAACACATGAGATAGCAGACCTTTTTCTTTAGAGAAGAACTCTCAGTTTTTTCCCTCTAAAAATTACGTGAATAAAAATTGCTGAGATAACTGTTATCTTTTCTTTTAATATCTGAACCATTAGTAATTTTACTTTCCCTTTTCTTTTTCTTTTCCTTTTTCTTCTTTCCCAAATCACACACTGATTCGGTCTCACACACACATATACATATGTATATAAAAGGAAGTTTACCTTTTTTTTTTTTTTTGATTTGATGACTGAATCACATGATTGATTCATATATATATATATATATATATATATATAAAGGAAAGCGTGAAACTGAAGTTTCACGTCTTTCCTCCTTTTTTTTATAATATTATATTAATATATATCTTATAAAATCTTATATATATATATAAAGATTTGGTTCAAAACCATATATATATATATATATCTAAATCTAAATTCAAAAATAAATCACATTTATTTAAGAATAGATATTAAAATTAACCAATTAATTAATTAACTAATGCTCAGTTAAATGTGACAACATTTATCACATTACATTATATGTCACAGAGAACATTTTTCTGTGTTACATTAATAATTCAAGTGTGAAATAATTAATTCAGAATTCAATAATTCTGAATTAAACATGTATAATTCATTCTATGTAAAAATCCAATATAGTGTTACAGAGGTGGTATTGAGGACCTATGGACCTATAACCCAAGCTCCAATAAATTTGACAATTAATTAAACTCTTTGATTAATGTGCCAAATTTATTAGTTTCAGTGTTACTCCACTAAAAACCTGAAACTGAACTTTTGAGATTATAGTGAAATTACTCAAAGAAAATTAACGAGTAGTCCATTGATATAATCATTACATATAAGTCAGTCCTCCATAAATAGTTCATAATAAGAGCTAGGTTCAATTTTCGTTCACCTCTCTTATTACATCTTTATCCTTGAGTTTCAATAATTCTCTAATGAATAATTAATTCATAATCTTATTATGAACGAGCGCTCTACTGTTCAAACCTTGAATTATCAGTCAAGAGAAGTATTTTTCTAACTTCCATAGGGAAGGAATGGATTCCATATTTGTATAATATTATTCCCAGCCATTTATTACTTTATGTTTCCAAGATGCTAAGTTATAATATGTGCTTAGACAAATCTTACTATGCAAGTCAAAAAACATAATGTCATAAATAGGAGTCTAATAAATACTCAAGATTAAGACTGTCAAATATATTATCATTATAGTGATAAATTTGAATACTCTATTTGTAACAGATGATTATTAGAGATTCATAATTTATCTGGTCCAGTCCTATATAATCTCAATATATAAAGTACCTCCAATCCAATGTCTCTACATTAATAGTCCGGATAATGACTATTTCATTTTAGATGAGATTGGACCGTACTTGTAAGTTTTTAATTAAAGATCCCAAACTTTAATTAATTATTACGGACTATTTAGATTATTATCTATAAATTTATCCCTAAGCAAATAACACTTATATGCTAAATTTATAGTCACATAAATAATCATGGAATTTTCTTGATGTTTATAAATGCATTCATAATACATATAATCAACCAAAATAATAATAAATGTCATTTTATTTATTTATTAACAATATGTACAATGTCACAGCTTTTAGGGCACCAAGCCCAACAGTCTCCCACTTGCCCTAAAGCAGGTGAGACATGTCTCTAAGACCTAAGCCTTCTAAGTGTCCCTCAAAGCTCTTTGCAGGTAACGTCTTGGTGAAAGGGTCGGCATGGTTGTTTTTCGACGCTATCTTTACAACTTCCACATCGCCTTGATGCACTATCTCTCTAATCAAATGATGTTTTCTTTCTATATGCTTTCCTCTTTTGTGGCTTCTAGGTTCTCTTGAATTTGCCACTACACCACTGTTGTCACAATACAGTGTGAGTGGTTTATCTATGCCTAGAACTACTTCCAAATCATTTAAGAACTTACGGAGCCAAACAGCTTCTTTAGCTGCTTCACAAGCAGCCACATATTCTGCTTCCATAGTTCAATCAGCATTACAAGATTGTTTGATGCTTCTCCAAACTATGGCTCCACCACCAAAAGTAAACACTGATCCAGACGTAGATTTACATGTGTCTTTGTCTGATTGAAAATCAGAATCAGTGTATCTAATGGGAATCAAATTCTCACCAGAATAAACTAGCATATAGCTTATCGTTCTCCTAAGATACTTGAGAATATGTTTAACCGCTACCCAATGATCTAATCCTGGGTTGGATTGATACCGACTGACTATACCCACCGCATAGCAAATGTCAGGTCTTGTACACAACATGGCATACATTAGACTTCCTTCTGCAGATGCATAGGGTACCCGTCTCATATTTTCTTCCTCTTGAGGTGTCTTAGGACACTGCTCTTTTGAAAAATAAACTCCATGACATGTAGGAAAATTACCTTTCTTGGAGTTTTGCATTGAAAATCTGATAAGCACCTTATCGATATACGATGCCTGAGATAGCGCCAACAGTTTGTTCTTGCGATCTCTTATGAGTTGGATTCCAAGAACATAACTTGCTTCTCCTAGATCTTTCATTTGGAAATTGTTGGAGAGCCATTTCTTTACATCAGATAATACTTCTACATCATTCCCAATGAGTAGGATATCATCTACATAAAGAACCAAGAAAACCACCTTCTTATCTTTGATGTACTTGTAAACACAAGGTTCATCAATATTTTGATCGAAACCATAAGATTTGATCGCTTCACCAAATCTCAAGTTCCTAGATCTTGAAGCTTGCTTGAGTCCATAGATGGACGTCTGCAACTTGCAAACTTTTTGCTCTTGACCTTTGACTACAAACCCTTCTGGTTGCACCATATAGATGCTTTCCTCAAGATAGCCATTCAAAAGGGCAGTCTTGACATCCATTTGCCATATCTCATAATCAAGACAAGCAGCAATGGATAAAAGAATCCAAATGGATTTAAGCATAGCTACAGGCGAGAAAGTTTCTTCATAGTCAACTCCCTCCTTTTGGGTATAACCCTTTGCCAGGAGCCTAGCTTTGAAAGTCTCAACTTTCCCATCCACTCCTCTTTTCTTCTTGTAAATCCATTTGCACCCTATGGGTTTTATCCCTTCAAGTAGGTCAACAAGATCCCAGACTGAATTGGAGTACATGGACTCCATTTCAAGGTTCATAGCCTCCAACCATTTTTCCTTCTCAGAAACTTCCATTGCATCACGATATGTCAATGGATCATCTTCACCATTATCAGAGATAGCAACATTTGCTTCTCCAAGTTCCCTGTAGCGAGCAGGTGGTCTCACAACCCTCCCACTACGTCGAGGTGGTATGACATTCTGATAGGGAGATGTGGTCTCCACATTTTGTCCTTCGACAACAGTTGTTAGTTGCGGTCTGATCTTATCAGAAAGTAACTCTTCAAGTACAACTTTGCTACGAGGTTTATAGTTTGTCATTAAATCATTCTCAAGAAAAGTTGCATTTGTCGATACAAGTACTTTCTTTTCTTGTGGACTATAAAACAAACCTCCCCTCGTTCCCTTTGGGTATCCCACAAATAAGCATACTTCAGAACGTGGTTCCAACTTCCCGGTCTTACCTTTCAGCACATGTACTGGACACCCCCATATACGGATATGTCACATACTAGGTTTGCGACCATTCCATAACTCTAAAGGTGTTTTTGAAATAGACTTAGATGGAACTATGTTTAGAAGATATACTGCAGTTTGTAGTGCATATCCCCAAAATGAAGTGGGTAACAATGAGTAGCTGAGCATGGATCTCACCATATCAAGCAACGTTCTATTTCTTCTCTCTGCAACACCATTTTGTTGTGGTGTTCCAGGTGCGGTGAGTTCTGATAGAATACTATGTTCTATTATATAATCCTTGAATTCAGTATCAAGGTATTCTCCTCCTCGATTAGATCGAAGACTCTTCATCGCCTTTCCTAATTGCTTTTCAGCTTCCGCTTGGAATTCTTTGAACTTTCCAAAAGTTTCAGATTTCCTTTGCATTAGGTATATGTAACCATACCTTGAATAATCGTTAATAAATGTGATGAAATATTCATAACCACCACATGCTTGTACATTCATTGGACCACAGACATCTGAATGTATTAGCTCAAGTGGTTCCTTGGCCCTTTCGCCTTTTGCAGAGAAAGGCCTCTTTGTCATTTTACCTTCAAGACAAGATTCACAAACTAGTAGAAAACTAACTTTTAGCTCTTTTAAAGGACCTTCCTTTACCAGTCTGTTAATTCTGTCAAGGTTAATGTGACCTAATCTAAGGTGCCATAGGTATGTTTCATTATTAGAAGAAATCTTTTGCTTCTTGGGTTTAGGTTGTTCAACTTTGAACATTTCGGTATTGAGCAGTGCTTTTTCGTTGGGCCTTAAGGTGTAAAGCCCATTTTCCAGATGCACAGAACAAATATCTAAACCATTTCTAGAAATATTAACATAATTATTATTAAAAGAAACATTAAACATTTGTTCAAACAACTTGGAAATAGAAATCAAATTTCTACGAAAACAAGGAATGTAATAAACATTGTCTAAAATTAAAAACTTATTTCTAAAATAAAGTTTAACAACTCCCACTGCTCTTACTGAAACAACCTCTCCCGTTCCCACTCTCATCGTTTGTTCCCCATCGGCAAGCTCCCTTGAAGAACTAAGCATCTGCAAAGAAGAACAAACTTGGTTAGTTGCCCCTGAATCAATTATCCAAGGTGAAGTATCATCTTCAACTAAACAAGCTTCTAAAACGAGTAAATATGATTTACCGTTGTTCTTCTTTTCTTTGAGCTCCTGAAGATACTTCTTGCAGTTTCTCTTCCAGTGCCCAACTATGCCGCAGTGAAAACATTTTCCTTTAGGCTTCTTTTGGTTTGAGCTCTTTTTGTTGTTGTTGCTTTTGTTCTTCTTAGGTTGCCCTCCATTCTTAGACTTACCACTTCCTTCAGTCCCCTTCCTCTTCTTATTCTTTTGGGCAGAAGAGGAGGGTTGAGCTTCTGCAACATTTGCCTCAGCTTCTTTAGTCTTTTCTTTCGAAATAGACTCGAAGGTTTGAAGCTCATTAAGCAACTCAGTCATGTTATATTTCAGCTTGTTCATGAAATAGTTGCTTTTGAACTGAAGGAACGCAGGGGAGAGGGTTTCCAAAATCATCCCGACCTGTGTGGCTTCATCTATCATAGCCCCGTTGACCTCGGCCTCATGGAGATAGTTAACCATGTTGAGAACATGTTCTCTGACCGAAATCCCTGCCTTCATTTTTGCATTCATTACTGCCTTAACGGCTTCGTGGCGTGCCTTTTTAGAAGGTTTACCAAACATGTCTTGTAGAGACTGCATTATCTCATAAGCGGTCTCCATGCTTTCGTGCTTCATCCTAAGCACGTCAGACATCCCAACTAAAAGAAAACAGCGAGCCTTATTTTTTGCCTCGATCCAACGATCATATGCTTCCCGTATATTACAAGGAGCATTGGTAGCAGCTCTGGAGGACATTCCTCTGTCAGGACAAACTTGTAACTTTTGCAAATTAGTACAATGTTCATGTTACTCTTCCACTTAACAAAATTATCTCCGGTTAATTTTTCAGTTGAGAGAATTACGATGATTGGATTAGACATTGTTACTGTAATAAATAAATAAAATAGCATAAATTAAAATGGTTGCATAAACATCATAAATATATGTTTTGGAATAGTAAACGTGATGCTTGATGCATATGAAAAACACAAAAAATATTTTACTAATTCCACGATTATTCAATTTTAATAAATAAAGTGCGTAGGGTAGGTCAAATTATTTATGAATTGAATTGAGACATTCTCAATTAATAAATATATTCAAAATATCTCATATTTTCTATATTTATTAATAACCGTTTATTTTGGTCAAGATATAATTAACAATTTAATTATGTCTTTATAAGTGTAACCCACTATTTTAGATTTTAACAACTTAACTCAAAATTGTCGCCGTAGGGTAGGTCAATTTTGAAATACATTATAAAATCCTATCTCAAGGAAGCCAACCTTGATATTGATTTAAATGGACACCCTCCGTAGGGAGGACGAAATCAAAGCGTTGCGAGGCGCTACCTAAATCTCATGGTGTTGTACTAATAGTGGAGACCACAGGTTATATTGTCATATTATCTTCTCCCACTTATTATTTTAAAAAATGTGTTTTATCTTATAAAACATCATATGTTTCATAATTCTAGTAGATAAAAACAATTTTTAATTACTAGATTATATTATGTGTTAATAGAATTAATAGAATCTCATTCTATTTACACTTAAATAAATTACCAGATTTTCTAAAAATCTAAATTTATTATGAATTGTCTAAGTTACCGAATATTAAACAATTTAAAATTAGATAACTTAGAATTAATGTGAATTTTACCAAGTCTTAACTTTTAAAACTAAATTCACATTATTTGGTTGATTAATAAATTAAGATTCTATAAAACCAACCCAATTAATTTAATCTCATTAAATTAATGCTAACACATATTAAATCATTTTATAAACTCCTTTATAAAAAATAATATGCTAAGTGCATGCATGTCATGTTACAATAACTATAAGTGGGCACTTTCCTCGATGACATGTTATCATGCATGACATGTTATCACAATCATCACATGAAAATAAAAATGAAAATAAACAATGAATTTTTGACCGGGTCCTTTTCGATAATTAAAATTACAACCCAATAAAAAATAAAAAATAAAATTACAGGGGTCTTCTTGTAATTTATACATAATTCCCAGCTCCAATTTTGCAGTCTTCATCAAGTGGTTTATTGTGCAGCAATTTACTGGATTACCTTTGAAATTTGATAGGCCTAAAGTTCTCAACTAGGCCAAAAAATCCAATGGACATCTTTTTCTTCATCGCTCCACGTATTGCAAGTGAATGAGAGGAGAGAAGAAAAAATAATAATAAGAAATTACAAAAAGCCTATACCCCTTTATGGGTTTACACAGATTGATCTAATCAAACTGAAAATAAAATTATTAATCCAAAAGGACCATATAATTAACGACCAAAAATCCTTTCATTAAACAACCATTCATCACATGAATACAAATTAACAAAGATGTAAAGTGCCCACAAACATGCATCAAAAACATGATATCATCAAAATAAAATCATGTTTAATTAAAATTATATATGCTATAACCCGCTCTGATGCCATTTGTTGGAATTAAAACATGAAACGCAGCAGAAGGTACGGATCGTTGACAAACAAAAATTTTCTAAAAACTTTGTTCATCGGGAATAGATATATAATTTTAATTATAGAAAGCTTTAGGAATTTTTACTAACCTTTTGAAGACTATCAGGGTATCCTAGCTTTCCTCTTTGACACCACGATCTTCCAAACTAGGCCTCTACACCAATAGAAAGACGAGTGGGTGTCAAACTGCAAGAATGAATTTTCCTCACACTTTTCTGAATCTGCTATGTACTCAACACATGAGATAGCAGACCTTTTTCTTTAGAGAAGAACTCTCAGTTTTTCTCTCTAAAAATTACGTGACTAAAAATTGCTGAGATAACTGTTATCTCTCCTTTTTATATCTGAGCCATTAGTAATTTGACTTTCCCTTTTGTTTTTCTTTTTCTTCTTCTGAATCACGTTAATGTGATTCATATATATATATATATATATATATATATATAAGGAAAGTTTATTTTAACTGAATCACAATGTGATTCGGTTTAACATATATATATATATGGAAAGCGTGAAACTGAAGTTTCACGTCTTTCCTCCTTTTTTTTAATATAATTTTAATATATATATATATTAATATATTATAAAATCTTATATATATAAAAAGATTTGGTTCAAAACTATATATATCTAAATTAAAAAATAAATCACATTTATTTAAGAATAGATTTTAAAAAAACAATTAATTAATTACCTAATGCTCAGTTAAATGTGATAACATTTATCACATTACATTATGTGTCACAGAGAACATTTTTCTATGTCACTTTAATAATTCAAGTGTGAAAAAATTAATTCAGAATTCAATAATTTCAAATTAAATATGTATAATTCATTCTATGCAAAAATCCAATATAGTGTTATAGATGTGGTATTGGGGACCTATGGACCTATAACCTAAGCTCCAATAAATTTGACAATTAATTAAACTCTTTGATTAATGTGCCAAATTTATTAGTTTAAGTGTTACTCCACTAAAAACCTGAAACTGAACTCTTGAGATTATAGTGAAATTACTCAAAGAAAATTAGCGAGTAGTCCATTGATATAATCATTACATATAAGTCAGTCCTCCATAAATAGTTCATAATAAGTGCTAGGTTCAATTTCTGTTCACCTCTCTTATTACATATTTATCCTTGAGTTACAATAATTCTCTAATGAACAATTAATTCATAATCTTATTATGAACGAGCGCTCTACTGTTCAACCTTGAATTATCACTCAAGAGAACTATTTTTCTAACTTCCATAGGGAAGGAATGGATTCCATATCTGTATAATATTATTCCCAACCATTTATTACTTTATGTTTCCAAGATGCTAAGTTATAATCTGTGCTTAGACAAATCTTACTATGCAAGTCAAAAAACATAATGTCATAAATAGGAGTCTAATAAATACTCAAGATTAAGACTGTCAAATATATGATCATCATAGTGATAAATTTGAATACTCTATTTGTAACAGATGATTATTAGAGATTCATAATTTATCTGGTCCAGTCCTATATAATCTCATTATATAAAGTACCTTCAATCCAATGTCTCAACATTAATAGTCCGGATAATGACTATTTCATTTTAGATGAGATTGGACCATACTTGTAATTTTTAATTAAAGATCCCAAACTTTAATTAATTATTACGGACTATTTAGATTATTATCTATAAATTTTATCCCTAAGCAAATAACACTTATATGCTAAATTTTTAGTCACATAAATAATCATGGAATTTTCTTGATGTTTATTAAATGCATTCATAATACATATAATCAACCAAAATAATAATAAATGTCATTTTATTTATTTATTAACAATATGTACAATGTCACAGCTTTTAGGGCACTAAGCCCAACAATAAGTTGGTACTTTCCAAGATGGCATATTATAATGTATGAACATGTTATCATAATCATCAGTTAAAATAATAACATGAAAATAAAATAAATAATAGATTTTTGACCAAGTCCTTTTGGATAATTTTGATTACAACCCAACAAAATAAGATAGAAAAAATTACAGGGGTCTTCTTGTTATTACATAATTCCTAGCTCTATTGTAGTAGACTTTACCAGGTGGCTTGCAGGTGAGAAAATGTAGTTTAACATTTTGCCATGCGTATATGATGGAGGTA
The DNA here is from genome assembly GCA_025403435.1 of Artocarpus heterophyllus. Lineage (NCBI taxonomy): Eukaryota > Viridiplantae > Streptophyta > Magnoliopsida > Rosales > Moraceae > Artocarpus > Artocarpus heterophyllus. The sequence continues at coordinate 27,139,311 of CM046342.1, forward strand.
AAAAGAGAAAATTGTTGCACACATTGTGCACGGAAAGAAAAAGAAAAGAAAAAACTTTTTCGTTGTGTACATGAATTGCAAATATGCAAGTCATATGCACATAAACTTAAGTGTGTGTACTTTGAAAAATTTTGCAACTGTACGTGAATTGCAAAACAACTTTGAACAATTTTTTTAAATGATAACAACATCATGCATGTGCATTCAGGATGCACAATAGTGGAATAGAAACTTTTTATCTTGAAGCCCGCGTGGTGCACAGATAATTGAAAAGAAGAAAGAAAAAGAAAAAAATTACAAAATGCCTTTACCCCTTTATGTGTTTATACAAATTTGATCTAATCAAATAGAAAAAAAAATTCTAATCCAAAAAGACCATATAATTAACGACCAAAAATCCATTCATAAAATAACCATTCATCACATGAACAAAATTAGTAAAAATGCAAAGTGTCAACTTGTTAGACATGTATGCCCTAAGGAGTAAAAATGTAATACGTTTTTGGAGACATTTTTATCAATAAAGAATTTATTCATTTATATATATACCAAATCTTATCCTCTTTACGTTCATATTTGTTGAATGTATGATAAGCAAACAGTAGTCTGAGACTGTCAGTCTAAACCTTAAGAATTGGGCATATGATGGACTGATTATGCGAAAGACACGATTCTTAAGGTGATGGTCTAAAACATATGATCCGCAATCGAGGGAATAAAGTTGGGCGCTTTATTCATGTAAAGATTGTTATGTTGTCTATATCCCTTTTGGGAGAGGGTTTGTCTTGGCCATCAAAGTTGGACTCCTTGAATAGAAACATTGGCACGTTGTCATAGGTGACGATGTGTTGGATCGGGACATAAAGTGAATTGATTTGGATTAATAATTCTGTCTTGGCAAATCGATTCACTTTAGACAGTCATTTGTATTGTATCTTAATCCTGAGATGAATAGTGGGCCCGTTGTCTCGACTTGTGTCTTTTGAGGTACCAATGGGTGACTCCTACATCTCTATAGTGGTATGCATACCGGTACGTTGGAGGCATGACTCTTGATAGCGTAGACTTGTTATTCATAGATATGGAATCTATAGCTCCTCTTTAGGAGTAATGATATCCTCTTATATGCGTTGTCCTGTAATTGAAAAACTGGAGCGCTCAACCATTTGGATACATAGGTGTAATTGAATGGTATACTATCTTTGGATGGTAAGTTTTCTAATGGTGAGACAATGGAACGTAAGATAAAAATAATCAGGAAGGTAAGACAGAACTTGTCCTTAAGCTGATTATGGATAATCATATGGGGATGCAATACACTATGATATGTCATGGAGACTTAGCTACACGAGCTTCGTAATTCTATAAAGTTCGAGAGTGCAGCTACAAGCTTTTAGTGGAGTAGCGTTGGAGTTGATAATTGTGAAATGTATATCTGGGATATTGGGTTTCATAATTATCATGAGCTTGAACTTTATAGGTCCATTTTGGTCCCCTTTGCTAGCTCACAAAATCCTGTAACGACACGACGTACTTTTTCAATAATTGGTGACTTATGTCGGATTTATCAGATTGGTTTAAAATTTGTAAGAATCAAATAATTCATGTCTGTTTATCGGTTGAATTAATTTTGTAAGAAATTAGTTCAAGATTAACTTGTTGAATTATTGCGATCAGATAATTCTTGTCTGTTTATTGGTTGTTTTAATTTTGGACAAAATTAGAACAAGATAAACTTGTAGAATTATTGTGAATTGATTTATTTTCTTAGCGATTATCTTGACAAAGTTTGTTTTGATCAGATAATTTCTCTATTGGGTTATTTGAATCAAAACTGAGACTTTATCCTTTAGAATCTCGGGTGGAAAATAAAAGATTCGCGGAGATTTTTTCTCGGGAGTTCGGCCTGCCGGATGACGTGTTTAGCCTGTCGATCAGAATGTTCGGCCTGTCGATCAGCGGAGATAAGATTACGCATTTTGACACGGATCTTATCAGATATTGATCCAAACTTGATTATGTTTTGAGTTTTTGAGGCCTAATCTGAAATGGACTGACCCCAGGACCAATAGGTATAAAGAGGGAGTGAGTCTCATGATTTACTCAGATCAATTTGAGAGATTAAGAGTGATACTCTTCTAGTGAGCATCTGAAAACTCCCTGAGAGCTTTTGTTCACAAATCACGAACACTAGCTTTGGGTTCTCTCTATTGGTTAGAAGGAGAGTCACCGGTGGAAGAGCTGTATGTGTGAGCCCACACTCACTCCGATTGTGGATAGAGAATAGCAAAGAAGACCAGTTGGTTGAGGCTCTTCTGGAACGTTACTTCTCTACACGGATTGCGGAGGTTCTTCGGCACACTGAGGTTAGTAAGATCTGTTTAATTTATACATATAACATGTCAAACTTGTGTTTTGGAAATTACTTTGATGAAAAATTTTTAAAATTTCGCTGCGCACTTTGTTTCCAACAATCGGTATCAGAGCCGAGGTTTTTACATAAATTTGCAAGTTTGTGATCATGTTATATGCATAAATTTTGTGATCTTAATCTCTCCTATGCTTGAATTGAATTTTATAGAGAGATGGCACTCTAGGTTTCTATATAATATATATGTTGTCATGGATTATGTGGTGAATGTTTATTAATTAATTATGGTTGATTAAATCGTTGTTTAATTATTTATTAATTAATTAATACCGGTTATGGTTCCTTAGAGGTTAGAATGTGTATTTAGGTTTTTCATGTAATTAGATGGCGGACTATCATCTCCGTCTAGGAATTGTTATTTAATTTTTAATTGTTAGAATTTTGTAATTAAATAATTATTCAGAGAAGACGGAATGAGAAGTCGGATCTAGAAGATTGATGATGGCGCCTCTAGGTATTTCCTGAGTCTCTAATTTTATGTTTTTGAATTGTTGAAAATAAAATTGATAAATTGCATTAAAATTGTATTTTCTGGATTGAGGGTTTTCTGCTCGGTCGGCATGCTGGACCTCACAGTTCGGCAGGCCGGAGGTCACGGATCGGCAGGACAGACATATGGTCTGGCAGGCCGACAGTGGGGCAGAAATTTTGGTGCTCTGCTGGCAGGCCGAACCTTCATGTTCGGTAGGCCGAACCTTCATAATCGGCAGGCCGATCACCTAGACCGGCTTGCCGAACGAGAGCTACCAGGTGTCCAGAAAAGGTGCAATTTTTCCGGTGCAGTTTTAATTTTATTTTTGGGACGATTCTAAGAAACATTAAATTTGGATATGACCGAAAATATGAAGTATTCGATTCATACGGGATTGAAGACTTGAAGATGGATATTACATGAAGAAGGATACAGCTTGAGGATTCAAGGATAAAGAATTGATAAATGTCTCGATTATTCTCTTGTAATCTTAGTTTTCTATTCTCTAGGGTGGAACCATAATATTACGGTTATTATTATTTTGCTTATAGCTTTGCTTGATTGCTTTGCTTGTCTGCATTATAATATGATTTACCATGTATATTGATAACATGTCATATAGAATAGGGAGTGCCGCTCATATTAAAATTGTTCATGCATAATTTTAAAATAAAACCTTGACTTCAAAAGATTGAGTGGGAGAAGGTTTTCGAAGAGAGAACCTAAGGCCTCCATCGTTGGTCCATAGGAAGAACATGGTGGTCCTGACCCTTAGGAAGGGATTTCTATCATGTACCAGATTGGATCTCTAAAAGGATAAGGTATTTTAGTATGATTTATAGTTACACACCCCTAGGTGGTGGTTATAAATCATGGATAAAATATTGAAACGGTGGTTATACACTCACGTTGATTTTATTATTATCCTTCCCTAGGAGCTCTGTTAATAAAATTAATGGCCAAAGAAATGATTATTAGTATATGCTGGATCATACGGGTCCTGGATGGCATATATTAATTAGGAGGGGATCCGTGTTCCTGATTGAATTTCGCATGACTCCCCTAGGAGCTTGTTAAATTCTGAGTTGGGAATTATCGTTGTAAGGTTGTGATATTTTCAAGGTTTTGACACATAAACACATTTGTATGATTTTACATGATTGTGTTATCTTACTAAATTAATATATATGTTTGCTTATGTTTGGTATATGATTCTTTATTGTAGATTGAAAATGTCTAAAAACGCTTTATCATCGATACTTGACAAAAATCAATTAACCGGTGAGAATTATAATGATTGGAAACGGAACTTGGATATCGTCCTATCCTTTGAGAAACTGAAATATGTACTGACAACTCCTTGTCCTCTCGAGCCTACGGGAGACTCAAGTAATGAGCAATTCCAAGCGTAAGACCGCTGGAAAGATGCTAATGATCAGGCCCGCTGCTATGTTATGGCTAACATGAACAACGTGCTGCAGGCTCAACATCAGGATTATGAGACTGCGAAGCAGATCTTGGATAATCTTGAGGACATGTTTGGAGGCCAGGCCATAACAAAGCGGCAAGGGGCGCCTCGAAAACTCTTAAACTGTAGACAGAGACCGGGGACATCTATAAAGGAGCACATGATGTTGGTCATGGGTTACCTCGCTGAGGCTCAAACCAATGGAGCCGACATCGATGCTGAAACTCAGATGACTATGGTCTTTGAGACTCTATCTAAAAAATTTATTCCATTTAGAGCTACTTTTAACTTAAGTAATAGACGGGATATGACCTTGATAGAATTGATGAAACAGTTACAGGATTTTGAATTGTTGATCAGGGGGTTTCCTGCTGGTGGTGAGGCCAATATGGTAGCTGCTTCTAGTACCAATCCTAACTCTGGGAATGGAAAGAAGCAACGGGCCAAGAACGGGAAGTCTTCTATTCCTGCTGCTACCAAGAGCAAGAAGAAGAAGAAGAAGAACCCAAAGAAGCTTAAGTGCTTCTTCTGTGGAAAGGTCGGGCATATAAAGAAGCATTACAAGGACTTCCTTTCCAAGGGAGGTAGGTGTGATCTTCTATATTTAGAAACTTGTTTGGTTGAGGAATCCAGTGACATCTGGGTCATAGATTCTGGTGCAACTAATCATGTTTGTGTTTCTCTGCAGGGATTCAAAGAAATGAGAAGTCTACTTCGTGAAAACTTAACGCTTCGGATGGGCGATGAATCCTTGGTCTCAGCGGAAGCAGTGGGAGATGTCCATCTTTATTTTGATAATTATAGGAATTTAATTTTGCGAGATTGTTTTTATGTTCCTAAATTTAAAAGGAATTTAATTTCTGTATCTTCTTTATTTAAAGACTCCTACGTGGTATCTTTTAATGAAAAAGTGGTGATTCGTAAAAACAAATCTTTTATCTGTTCTGGATGGATGCAAAATAATCTATATTTTATCAAACCTAAGATGGACTTATTGCTTAATGCTAAGATAAATGATAATCACTCAAAAAGACTTAAAACTTCTCACTCTAATAAGACTTATCTTTGGCATTTGCGCCTTGGCCATATTAACCTGAATAGGATTCAAAGGTTGGTAAGGGATGGACCTTTAAGTCACTTAAAGGTGAAATCTATACCTCAATGTGAGTCTTGTTTGGAGGGTAAAATGACCAAAAGACCATACGGGTCTAAGGGCAATAGGGCCAAAGGGGTTCTAGAACTTGTGCATAGTGATGTTTGCGGACCGATGAACATCCGGGCACGAGGAGGGTATGAGTACTTCGTCACTTTTATTGACGATTACTCAAGATATGGGTATGTGTACCTAATGCACCACAAAAGTGAAACTTATGATAAGTTCAGGGAGTTTCGGGCTAAAGTGGAAAAGCAATTGGGTAGGCCCATAAAGGCACTTTGATCTAATCGAGGTAGGGAATACCTTTCTGATGAGTTCTTGGGACACTTGTTAGAGAATGGGATTTTATCCCATTTGACTGTGCCGGGCACTCCGCAGCAGAATGGCGTAGCGGAGAGAAGGAATAGGACTTTGTTGGACATGATTAGGTCCATGATGAGTTATTCATCATTGCCTTTATCCTTTTGGGGATATGCACTACAAACCGCATGTTATCTTTTGAACAATGTGCCTTCAAAATCGGTCCCTAAAACTCCTCACGAGTTGTGGACAAGACGGAAGACATCCTTAAACCATATTCACATATGGGGATGTCCAGCTCATGTCTTGTTTAAGGATCCGAATAAGTTGGAAGCACGTTCGAAAGTTTGCGTGTTTGTAGGATATCCAAAAGGGACTAAAGGGGGTTATTTTTATAACCCAAAGGAAAATAAAGTCGTGGTTTCAACTAATGCAACTTTCCTTGAGGAGAGTTACATGGACGACTTTAAACCTAGAAGCAAAGTGGTGCTTGAGGAGTTAAGGAGTGATCCGTTCACTCTGGAGGTTCCGAACGAAACCATTTCGATCGGTGTAGAAAAACCAAACAAACCTGAACAACAACCTCAGGGGCTTCGGCGTAGTGGGAGGATTGGGCGTCAACTTGAAAGGTATATGTTCAATGGGGAGGTCTTTTTGGCTGAACCAGATGAACATGACAGGGATCCTTATACTTACGTAGAAGCTATGGAGGATGTTGATTCAAGACTCTGGACAGAGGCCATGAACATTGAGATGAAGTCTATGGAGACTAATCGGGTCTGGGAGCTTGTGGATCTTCCCGAAGGGGTAAAACCCATAGGGTGTAAGTGGATCTACAAGAGGAAAAGAGGAGTGGATGGAAAGGTCAAAACCTTTAAGGCTAGACTGGCAGCTAAGGATTATACGCAAAAGGAAGGAATTGATTATGAGGAAACCTTTTCGCTTGTAGCCATGCTTAAGTCCATCTGGATTCTCTTGTCCATAGCTGCCACTCTCGTCTATGAGATTTGACAGATGGATGTCAAGACGGCTTTTCTGAATGGCTATCTTGATGAGTCCATTTATATGAAACAACCAGACGGGTTCAAGGTCTCGGGTCAAGAAGGTAAGGTTTGTAAGCTGTTGAAGTCTATTTATGGACTTAAGCAGGCTTCTCGTTCTTGGAACATAAGGTTCTCACAAAATGTGGATGAACCATGTGTTTACAAACACATTAAGGATGGGAAGGTGGTTTTTCTACTGCTCTATGTAGATGACATTCTGCTAATTGGCAATGACGTTGGGGCGTTGTCATTGGTCAAATTATGGTTGACCAAGCAGTTTGACATGAAGGACTTGGGTGAGGCTAATTTTGTTCTCGGTATCTAGATCTTTCAGGATAGGAAGAACAAAATGATAGCTTTGTCACAGGCTGGCTACATAGATAAAATTCTCAGGAGGTTTGCAATGCAGGATTCCAAGAAAGGTGGGCAACCATCTAGGTCTAGAATTACTCTTTCTAAGAAAGACTCTCCAAAGTCTTATGACGAAAGAGAATACATGAAGAAGGTGCCTTATGCTTCGGCAGTGGGTAGTCTCATGTATGTCATGCTTTGCACACGACCGGATATTAGCTATGCGGTCGAGATTGTAAGTCGATTTCAGGCGGATACAGGACCGAACCATTGGGTTGCGGTAAAGCATATTTTCAAGTATCTGAGAAGGACTCGAGGGTATATGCTTGTGTATTCGAGTGAGGACTTGACTCCTCTAGGATACACTGATTCGGATTTTCAATCCTGTCTGGATTCTAGGAAATCGACTTTGGGGTTTGTGTTTACTCTGGGTGGCGGTGCCATCAGTTGGAGAAGTGCGAAGCAAGATTGCACTTCGGATTCAAGGATGGAGGCCGAATATGTGGCAGCTAGTGATGCTTCGAAAGAAGCAGTGTGGCTCCGCAAGTTCCTTGGGGATCTTGAGGTAGTTCCTGGTATGGATAAAGCGGTATCTCTGTACTGTGATAACAGTGCGGTGGTAGCTAATGCTAAGGAACCAAGATTTCACAAGAAGAGTAAGCATATTGATCGGAAGTATCATGTGATAAAGGACTTCGTTGAGGGCGGGCATGTCACGGTGTGCAAGATCGCATCAGAAGACAATTTAGCTGATCCATTTACAAAGACACTTACTGGGAGAGTCTTCGAGAGGCATGTGGAAGCTATGGGGATGCGAAATTTGCTGTATTTACTCACTTAGTGCAAGTGGGAGATTGTTAGACATGTATGCCCTAAGGAGTAAAAATGTAATACGTTTTTTGAGACATTTTTATCAATAACGAATTTATTCATTTATATATACCAAATCTTGTCCTCTTTATGTTCATATTTGTTGAATGTATGATAAGCAAACAGTAGTCTGAGACTGTCATATTTGTTGTCTATATCCCTTTTGGGAGATGGTTTGTCTTGGCCATCGGAGTTGGACTCCGTGAATAGAAACATTGGCACATTGTCATAGGTGACGATGTGTTGGATCGGGACATAAAGTGAATTGATTTGGATTAATAATTCTGTCTTGGCAAATCGATTCACTTTAGATAGTCATTTGTATTGTATCTTAATCCTGAGATGAATAGTGGGCCCGTTGTCTCGACTTGTGTCTTTTGATGTACCAATGGGTGACTCCCACATCTCTATAGTGGTATGCATGCCGGTACGTTGGAGGCATGACTCTTGATAGCGTAGACTTGTTATTCATAGATATGGAATCCATAGCTCCTCTTTAGGAGTAATGATATCCTCTTATATGCGTTGTCCTGTAATTGGAAAACTGGAGCGCTCAACTATCTTTGGATGGTAAGTTTTCTAATGGTGAGACAATGGAACGTAAGATAAAAATAATCGGGAAGGTAAGATAGAACTTGTCCTTAAGCCGATTATGGATAATCATATGGGGATGCAATACACTATGATATGTCATGGAGACTTAGCTACACGAGCTTCGTAATTCTATAAAGTTCGAGAGTGTAGCTCCAAGCTTTTAGTGGAGTAGCGTTGGAGTTGATAATTGTGAAATGTATATCTGGGATATTGGGTTTCATAATTATCATGAGCTTGAACTTTATAGGTCCATTTTGGTCCCCTTTGCTAGCTCACAAAATCCTGTAACGACACGGTGTACTTTTTCAATAATTGGTGACTTATGTCGGATTTATCAGATTGGTTTAAAATTTGTAAGAATCAAATAATTCATGTCTGTTTATCGGTTGAATTAATTTTGTAAGAAATTAGTTCAAGATAAACTTGTTGAATTATTGCGATCAGATAATTCTTGTCTGTTTATCGTTTGTTTTAATTTTGGACAAAATTAGAACAAGATAAACTTGTAGAATTGTTGTGAATTGATTTATTTTCTTAGAGATTATCTTGATAAAGTTTGTTTTGATCAGATAACTTCTCCATTGGGTTATTTGAATCAAAATTGAGACTTTATCCTTTAGAATCTCGGGTGGAAAATAAAAGATTTGTGGAGATTTTTTCTCGGAAGTTCGGCCTGCCAGATGACGTGTTTGGCCTACCGATCAGCGGAGATAAGATTACGCGTTTTGACGCGGATCTTATCAGATATTGATCCGTACTTGATTCTGTTTCGATTTTTTGAGACCTAATCTGATATGGACTGACCCCAGGACCAATAGGCATAAAAAGGGAGTGAGTCTCATGATTTACTCAGATCAATTTGAGAGATTAAGAGTGATACTCTTCTAGTGAGCATCTGAAAACTCCCTGAGAGCTTTTGTTCACAAATCACGAACACTAGCTTTGGGTTCTCTCTATTGGTTGGAAGGAGAGTCACCGGTGGAAGAGCTGTACGTGTGAGCCCACACTCACTCCGGTTGTGGATAGAGAATAGCAACGAAGACCAGTTGGTTGAGGCTCTTCTGGAACGTTACTTCTCTACACGGATTGCAGAGGTTCTTCGGCACACTGAGGTTAGTAAGATCTGTTTAATTTATACATATAACATGTCAAACTTGTGTTTTAGAAATTACTCTGACGAAAAATTTTTAAAATTCCGCTGCGCACTTTGTTTCCAACACCACTAACATGCATCAAGAACATGATATTATCAAAATAAAATCATGTTAATTAAAATTATATATGCTATAACCCGCTCTGATGCCATTTGTTGGAATTAAATATGAAACGCAGTGGAAGGAATAGATCTTTGATAAACAACAATTTTCTAAAACCTTATTCATCGAAAATAACTATATAATTTTAATTAATAATAGAAAACTTTGAGAATTTTTATAAACCTTTTGAAGACCTATCAGGGTATGTTAGCTTCCCTCTTTGACACCACGATCTTCCAAGCGAAGCCTTCACATAATGGAAAGACAAGTGGGCGTCAAATTGCCAAAAAGAATTAACCTCACACTTTTCTAGATCTGTTATGTACTTAACACATGAGATAGCAGCCAATTTTTTTTCAAATTAAGAACTCTCAGCTTTTCCTCTCTGAGTATTGTTGATGCTTACCGTGATCCAGCGTCGGATCAACACCACGTGTAGCTGCGAAAGTTCTGACTCTTCCTCGGCTTGCCTCTGCCCAACCCGGCGTATCTACGACAAGAGGAGGGGCGCTTTGGAGGTGAGAGTACGGCATCAGTAAAAGGATAAGGGCTCTCTGACGCTCAAGGTAGGGGTTTCTCGGTAGAGGATGGAAGCCAGTTAGGTAGGAAGGAGTCTCTCTCTCTAGAATGCAATAAATTCATCCTATTTATAGGCTACTACTTGGACCGGGTGTCAGGTGGGTTTTGCCCACAACTCGGGTGTCACATGAAGGCATGTCAGGTAGTAGGTGACAAGTGTCATGTCCCCCCGTCGATGGATTGGGTCCCATCGGATGGTGAGTTATTTGTCATTTGTTAGCCTGTAGTGGCGAGTAGTAGTTTGTCTGTGAGTGAAGTTGGTCCGACCTAAGCTAGTGTGTAGTCCGAGGTGGCAGCCTACAGGGGCGTGGCCTTGGGGGCCCTAAGAACCACCTCGGACGAAGCACGCATTGCTGTTGAGGTCAGTAGTTTGCTCCCTAGAGGCTTTATCAAGCTATTTAGCTGACCACCGGAGTTTGTCTCCTCGGCGGTGGCGCCGAGCTCACCCTCAACATTAGCCCCCTAGTTTACCTAGTCAGTGTCCAGCCGGGTGGACTACGTCGAGTGGGTGAGGTCGGCTAAAAAGAAAGAAGACCAAACGGTATTCCAAAGAAGGGTGAGACGAAAAGTCGTGCGGATCAACCGAGGGACACATGTCATACCGCGGTCTGCTGCGTCGCTTGACAGGCATAATGATCGTGCCTCTTCATTTTTTGTGCCCAGATTTTGTGCTTGAAATGGCTATAAATAGGGCCTTCATTCCTGTTAATTTTACACGACTAAAGTCAAATTTTCACACCCGAAGAGTTTTTTTAGCTGCCGAGCTGTAGTGATTCATCCGAAGACTTAAAATTTCCAAGCTACCACAGCTTGAACAAGTAATTTCCCCAGGAGTGCAAAAATGAGTGACATCACTAATTCGTAGGATATAAACGTTTCCTGGTCAGAAAGCAGTTCGAAGGGCAGCTTGTCCACCGCTCAAGTCGACATTGAGAGCGTGTCCCCAGAACAAGACAAGGCTAGTCGGTTCGAGCAAATTTTGAGGGTCGACTCCCAGATTGTCCTCGAGCAGGAGTTCCTAAACCTGCTAGACGGGGAGAGATCGATCAGGCCATGTAGGGAGTAGGACCCTTACATCGGAGCGGCAACTGCGGGCTCCTCCCGAGTTACTACCCAAGAGAAAACTGAGCTTCAGGCGATAGGCGATGTCCTGAGTACATTCGGCTAGGATTTTGGAGTCCCAGTCCAAGTCGAGGGCATGATCGTGGTGGACATTTCTGATGACGAGCAGGTGGCTGAGGAGGCAAAGGAGACAAAGTAGCTCGAGATTGAAGAGGGTGAGCGGGTTAGGGTCACCCACTTTCGAGGTGTGACGGCATATAGGGTGACCCGACCCCGACAGACATCAGTTGCGGCTTATACCAGTGCCATAATGGAGTCTTGGTTGGAGGATTTACGTGCCAAGTTTAGCATCCCAGACGACGTGATCCTCATCATGCCTGAGGAGAATGATTCACCGCTAAAGGCACTAGAAGGATGCATTACGCTCTACGCTGAGTTTTTAAGGGCTAGGTTGCGCCTCCCATTCCACCCATTTCTACGCCGGGCACTTAATGACTTTAATGTGTGCCCGGCTCAACAAACCCGAACAGCTACAGGTTGCTGATCAAGATGTATGTATTGTGGACTACCACTAGGCGACTGAGATGCCGTTGGAAGCTTTCAAGCAAGTGTACAAGATGAAGAAGCTTCCTCGACAGTCCGGGTGGTATTACGTCACCGGCTTTAGGAAGGACTTTATCTTGGGCAATCCCGACTCAAATAAACTCTGGAAGTATGAGTGGTTCTACGTCAGGGGCAATTACCTAGCCCGAGCCAACGAGACTGTCCCTGCCAATCAGCATGTGCCGAGGACGTTTAAACAAGGGTACATGTGGTCTAAGAGGCCTTGGGCACCGAACCACGTAATTAGGGCAGTCGAAGACCTGTTCGAGAAGTCGGAGTCGACCAGTCAGTAATCCTTCCTTCTCGGGAAAGAAATTCTTTCCCATTATGGTTGGTTTGGGGAACCTAGCAGAACAAATCCCCCACTGGTCCATCCTATCCAATCTACCGGGTAGGTTACAGTCGCCAGGCCTGGCGTCATAGACGTCCAGAGGCCAAGCACTTCCTGATCCAGGTGGCCGACGAGGGAGCCATCATCGTCCAGTTTTGAGGACTCGTCGAGTGGCTCCTTTAATGCTGGGCCACCTGTGGCAGACGAGGACCTCAAGGATGTGATTCGACTTATTTACCCGTCTCACCAGCTCCGAATCGGAGGTCAGCCCTGAGTTTTTTGTTTTGTTGTTGTTTGTTTATGTGCCACCGACTTGATTTTGACTTAGAAATTGTTTTGCAAAGATGTCTTCAAGGCCAAGCAGTGCTGCTGAGAGACGGGCTCTTATGGAGAGCCTTAGGAAACAGAAAGGCAAGGCCATGGTTTTTGAGAGAAAACGTAAGCGGATTCCAAGGACGAAGCTTCCTCCCCGACCCGAGCAAGTTCTCGTCAAAGTCTAAAAGCCACCACCCCAGCCTCTACAGACCAAGGCTTCATTAGAGGAGACACCGGCCGAGGACACTGTTGTGGTCTCTTTTGAGGATCCTCAGAGGAGATGCCTGAACTACCGTCGAACCATCCTGGAGCGCCTCGGGGATGTGATGCCCCATGAAGATTTCTTGGTGAACCTCCGAGAGGAGGACTTTCAAAGCCTATACAACACGGCTCTTCGCTCCATGGCTAGTGTAAGTGCTCGTCCATCCCAACCTTTAATTTAACTTTTCATCCTACCGACCACTGAAGTTTTGTTATCTTCAGACGAGTGTCATCTTACACATGGTCTGTTCAACTGGGATGAAGGGCATCCACAAGGAGAAGGAGATACATAAGAAAACCTTCCTAAAAAAGTTAGAGGTTGATAAGAAGCTCAGCGCTAAGAATAATGAGCTGGACCAAACCAAGAACTCTCTTTCTCAAGCCATGGAAGAAGCTCGGAAGGCCAAGGAGGACACCATCAAGGCTAGGGTGGAGGCCGAGGAGGCTCAGAGGTAAGCCAGAAAGACCAAGGATGAGGCTGCTCGGATCCAGGGGTAGCTGGTGGCTCTATAGGCTGACCACCAGTGATTTTTGGACGAGCTGCCCAGCCGTTTGGCACAAGCGGTGGACGAATTCAAGGCTTCTCTGGAGTACACCAACTACTACTACTTAGGCATGATAGGCCTTCGGGATCATCTGATCCGGCAGCACCCCAAGGCTAAAGGCTTTGATTGGTCGCTCATAGTCGAGCCTGAGCAAGGCACTGCTCAGCAACAGCAGGGTGAAGAGGTTGTCATAGTAGACGACAATGGCGACGGAGACGAGTAGAGCACAGCCGGCGGAGGAGGTGAGGATAGCCCAACTGGGGATAAGACCTAGGCTTAGGCCACTTTTTTGTGTTGCTTGTCCGGGCTCGGGAGGTGCCCAGTTAATTGTACCTCCCTTGTATTATAAATGAAATTTATTTACTTTTTGCCTCTTGAATTTTTGTGTACCATGTTTAATATTTTCCAAGTGTGAGTGTTCTTGGGAAAATATATTCCTAGGTTATAGGTTCCTTGGGAACGTAGTTGGACCTTCATCTCGTCGATTTATAGTAGACCTCGCTCTCGAAATTGAATTATAATTCAGGCCAAAGTTGGATGCTCCTCGGAAGGGACATTCCTAGATGATAGTTTCCTGAGCTTCTGTTTTCGCAATTTGAATCGAGGCCGAGTATATTATCTTGATGACTACCGAGTGTGAAAAACTTTTGGCGTGTGGTCAGACAGAGCACAATGGCTTGTGGATGGCCTCACCCTGTCGTCCCCTAGACTTGTCTAAGTTTGAAAAACTTTTGCAAGTCTAGAACTTGTCGGGCACGTAGTTGTGCCGAGCGACTTACTAGGTGGTCTACACGGTGATAGATTTAGAATTGATGAGGTGCCGATTAGCCCTGTAGCCTGATTATAAGGATGACTCTCCTTTATTGGGAGTTGTCCTCTAGTCCTTCGGATCGGAGTTATGTCTTCCCTTTTTGGGTCTATTTACTTTCCTTCAAACACATTGCTCGACAGAATGGTGTTGGAAATTTACATTTCATTGATGTGCAATATTTACATCCCAGCCCTATTCGATAGGCCGAGTTACAAAATAATTTTGGCCAGAGGTCAAAAAGGTTTCTGGCCTTGACATTAGCAAAATAATGTTTTCAAGAGTTCGACGTTCCAAGGATGCCTAAGCTGATTTCCTTCCATGTCAGATAATTTGTACGTGCTCGGCCGAACAATACCGACAACCCTAAACGGCCCATCCCACTTTGGAATGAAGAACCCGAGGCCAGGCTGTTGAATCGTGACCTTCTTTAATACCAAATCCCCGATCTTAAAGCTCCTTGGTTAGACATGCCTGTTGTAATTCTGGGCTACCACTCGATTTCGAGCTGCGTTATGGATCGCTGCCTGGTTTCTCTTTTCTTAGAGCGGGTCGAGTTCGAACATCATCATTTCTACGTTGTGGACCTCCTCGTAATGCTAGATTCTAAAGCTAGGTAGCCCAACCTCAGTCAGGATGACGGCCTCTGCCCCATAAACGAGGGAACGGGATCTCCCCGGTAGCTTTCGAGCAGTTATGCGGTAAGTCCAAAGCACCTGGGGGAGCTCGTCGATCCACGTGCCCTTAAGGCCCTCGAGCTTTTTCTTCAACTTGTCCTTGATCGTTTTATTTACGGCCTCAACTTGGCCGTTGCTTTGGGGATAGCTCGGGGAGGAGAAAACCTTCTTGATGTCGAGTTGTTCATATAGCCGGAGGAGACTGGAGGACTCGAACTGTTTGGCGTTGTCAGTCACAATCGTGTGTGGGATTCTGAACCGACAAATGATGTTCTTCCATATGAAGTTGGTGCATTTGGATTCGGTCATATTGGTACATGGTTCAACCTCGACCCGCTTTGTGAGATAGTCAATTGCCATGATGCAGTACCTGAATTATGATCGGGCCGGAGGAAAGGGACCGATTAGATAAATGGCCCACTTTGCAAATGGCCATGCCGAGGTAACCGGGGTAAGGGCCTTGGCATGATATCCAAGCATTCTCGTGAATTGCTGACATTTGAGACATTTTCGAGCAAAATCCCTGTAGTCCTGCTCCATGGTTGGCCAATAGTAGCCCTGCCAAAGGCATTTTTGGGCCAGAGATCCTCCCTAGAGTGGTTGCCACACAGACCTTCATGGATCTCCTTCATTAGATATTCGGCTTCCTTGGGGCTCAAGCACTTTAAGCATGGTGTGGTGTAGTCTCGTTGATATAGTTTTCTTTCGATCATCGAATACTGGGCCGAGCTATTGCATATCTGACCTGCCTCTTCGTGGTTGTCGGGCAATTTGGCTGTGGTTAGGTATCGGATGATCGGGTCCATCCATGTGGTCTCGAGTTCCTCGGCTACACTTGCAATCTCCTTGACAATGCTTGGCTCAGCAAGTCTTTCAATGGGGACCGAGGTAAGGTCACTATAGCTAAGGCCCGAGGCTAGTCGAGCAAGGGCGTCGGCTTCTGAGTTCTCTGACCGGGGGATTTGCTTGAAAGAGTAGGATTTAAATTGTTCGAGCAGTTGCTTGACTTCTTGTAAATACGCAGTCATAGAATCTTGTCGGGCCTAGAATCCTCCGGTGACCTACTGAACGACAAGCATAGAGTCGTTGTGGATGATTATACGGTCAACCCCGAGATCTCTGGCAATCCAGAGTCTGGCCAAAAGTGCTTCGTATTCTGCTTCATTGTTGGAGGCCTTGAAATCAAATCAAAGCGCGTAGATCACCTTGTACCCATCTAGGCTTAATAAAACCAGCCCGACACTTGATCCATCAATACAGGAAGAGCCGTCGACATAAAGTCTCCATTCTGGTTGCAAGGTATTGCAATCTTTGCTGCAACTAGGGGCATCTGGCACTTCCATGGTTGCCTTCTCG
This sequence comes from Artocarpus heterophyllus, assembly GCA_025403435.1. Classification (NCBI taxonomy): domain Eukaryota; kingdom Viridiplantae; phylum Streptophyta; class Magnoliopsida; order Rosales; family Moraceae; genus Artocarpus; species Artocarpus heterophyllus. Next base: position 27,155,789 of record CM046342.1, read on the forward strand.
ACCGATGGGGTGGCCTGTTTGGTATCCGTGAATTCATCAATGAAGTTCGCCAGAGCTTGGGCTTTGATGGCCGTTCTTGGCTCACAATGTACATCGTACTAGGCCAAGCTCCACCGACCATTTGGCCATACGGCCTGATATTTTTGGGCTCTGGAGAACCTACCGAAGAGGGAATTTGGTCGAGACCTTTATGGTATGGCCTTAAAAGTACGGGCGCAACTTGCGAGCCAAAGTGACTATGACGAAAGCCAATTTTTTGAGAGACGTGTAACGATCCTCGGCACCCTAGAACGCATGGCTTGTATAGTAGATAGTCTTTTTGGCTCCATCTTTATCTTGAACTAGGACCGAGCTCACGGCTTTCTCAGATACAACTAGATAGGCAGTTAAAACCTCACTGGGCAAAGGTTTAGACAGGATCAGAGGCATGGCTAAATACTTCTTCAGGTTTTGGAAAGCTTCCTCACACTCCCTACTCCACTCAAATCTCTCCTTAAGTGCCTTAAAAAATGGATGGCACTTGTCGGTAGCCCGGGAGACAAACCTCGAAAGAACCACTATCATGCCGGTGATCCATTGCACAACTTTTATAGTCCGAGGAGAATGCATGTCAATAATGGCCTGGGCCTTTGTCGAGTTAACCTCAATACCTCATTGGTTGACCAAAAATCTGAGGAATTTGCCCGAGCTTACCCCGAACGTACACTTCGCCGGGTTGAGTTTCATCCTATATTCCGTGGAGAATGTCGAAGCTTGCTCGGAGATCAGTGATGTGGTCTTCTGCTCAGATAGACTTTACTAGCATGTCATCCACGTACACCTCCATTGTCTTGCCGATCAACAAAGCAAATATCTTGTTGACAAGGCGCTGGTATGTAGCCTCGACATTCTTTAGTCCGAAAGGCATTATCACGTAGCAGTATAAGTCCTAGTCAATAACAAAAGCTATCTTTGCTTGATCCTCCTCAGCCATTCTCATCTAGTTGTACCCAGAATAGGCGTCCATGAAGCTCAGGAGCTCATGGCCGGCAATGGCATCGACGAGCTAATCTGTCTGGGGAAGCAGAAAGCAATCCTTCGGGCATGCCTTGTTCAGGTCGATGTAGTCTATGCAAACCCGCCATTTGTCGTTCGTCTTTTTGACAAGAACGACATTTGCCAACCACTCTAGGTATTTAACCGCCCTGTTGAAACCTGCTTTGAGGAGCTTTTGGACTTCTTCGTTTATCACAACATACCTTTTCAAGTTGAAAGCTCTTCTCGTCTATATCATCGGCCTGTGGTCAGGTTGGACACTGAGCCAATGACTGATCACACTCGGGTCAATGCCTGGCATATCTTCATGGGACCACGCAAACACATCCTGATATTCAATAAGAAGCCTTTCCAGATCTGCCCGGATCTCAGGTCTTAGCTGGGATCTGAGTTGGAAAGTGCGTTCAGGCCTCGCGGGGTCTAAAGAGAACGGCACCAGGTCTTCCACTGGGGTGGCTCTTACTTCTTCCTCAAGCAGTCTGGGGTTGAGATCAGACAGTAGTTTAGGTGTCAGGTCTATAAGCAGATCCTGCTCGTCGAGCGTAAAGACAACCGAGACGCCTAAATGCTGAGCTGTAGCTACTCTTACGGCATTGGCGTAACAAGCTCGAAAATCCATCTAGGATGAGCAAAGCACTCCTAACTCCGTCTTCTGTTGAAAATTTCATGGCTAGGTGATACGCGGAGATTATGGCCTTTAAGGCGTTTAGTGTCGGGCAGCCGACGATGATGTTGTACTGAGAAGGCTTGTCGACGACCAAAAAGTTGACAACCCGAGTGATCCGAACAGCTCCTTCTCTGAAATTCATGGGCAGGCTGACTTTTGCCACAGCTCGTATGCACTCTCCCATGAAGCTGTAGAGTGGGGTCCGAACTAGAACCAAAGTGGTATTGTTGATCTTTAACTTGTCAAAGGCTTGCTTGAAGAGGATGTCGGCCGAGCTGCCGTTGTCGTTCAAAACTCGTCGCACTACGTTGTTGGTGATGGGCAGCTCACACACAAGGGCGTCGTTGTGCGGATGGATTAGCTGGTCCGCTTCCTCCTCGGTGAATGTGATCGGAGTGTCTTGTTGGCGGCATATTTTCTTAACATGCTCAGACATGTTTATGAATTCACCTTGTTTGATTAGTCGAGCTTTTCTGACGTATGGCCATCGCCCACTCGATGTGTCCCTGGTGGCAGGCTCGCCGAAGATCATGTGGATGATGTTCCAGGGTTTCGAGGTGTTCCCAGCATCAATCCATGAACGGTTCGGTACATCTCAGCTTGGTAGATCGTTTCTTCCTGAGGTAGAACCTGGGGTTATGACTCGCTTAACAAATTCTCGCAAATGTCCTTCCCAGGCCAGCCTTTCAATCTGGTCCTTTAGTTTGGTGCATTCATGGGTGTTGTGCACCATATCCTTGTGGAATTCGTAATACCTCGCTTGATCCTGCTTCGCCTTGCTGCCCCTAAGCTTGGGTGGTGGTACCAGTAGGTTCCTGCTTCCTATCTGGGCGAGCACCTCGTCGATGGTCGCCACTAGCAGTGTATAGTTTTGGAACTTACCAGTTAGCACCTTTGGCTTCTCAGATTTCTTCTCCTTCTTCTGCTTCTTACTCTGCTCGACATTGTTCTGCTCTGGCGCCTTCTTTTGCTTTTTGTCTTTCTTGCTCCCACTGGGGCCAGCCTCTTCCTTGCGGCTTTTCATGTATTCGGTGGTGTCGGTGTACCTCTGGGTGTTGCTGGGCATTTGAGAAAACATGCTCGGCTGCTCGAAGGCCAATGACCAGGTCATTTTTTCATCTCAGAGACCCCCTACAAAAATATGTTTGAGGGTCTCGTCTTTGACGTGTTTGACCTCCAGTGCTGCCCGGGTAAACCGGTTGATGTAATCTTGGACATTGCCATCTCCTTGCTTGACGGCATCCAGATATGTAATATCTTTTCTCCGTGTTTTTGTCGTTGAGAAGGCTACCAAAAAGAAGAAATTGATGATGGTTCGAGCGTTTAGAACCATTGCTGAGCAGGCCTAGTCAGTATCAGCGAAAAAGCTTTGCATATTGCTGCGTCGCTGGCGTTTTGGAGGAGCATGTGCCCTCGAAATAGTTTGACATGCTCATCTGCATCCGTTGTCCCGTCATAGGCTTTGATCTATGGAACTTTGAAGTTAGGCGGCATAGGGGCTTGCATTATGGTGTCCGTGAAAGGTGGATCAAGGCCCCTGCCTCGTCTAGGCCGAAGTGGTTGTTTTGGATCTCGTCGATTTGGTGCTGCAGCGCCTAGAACTGGCCACTGTTTGTGTCTTTAAGCAGTTTGACCCTATAGGGTACTCTGCCCTTGACGCGATCACTGGCCTCAGGCTGGCGATTTCAATGTGCTTCCCCATGGTGCCTGAGCCGGTCACATACCGAGGCTTGGGAACCTTGAGGAGATGGTGGCCGTGCTGCTTGAGGGCCAAGACGGCCTTCTTGGACCAATCAATTATTGGCTGAGGTGCCACGCGTGGAACCTCTTGAGCACTCAAAATCGGTCTCTTCACGATCGATCGCCTCCCGTCTTGCCCGTCCTTCGACCTGGTCAACCAGGGCCGGAGGTGGCAGGGCAGGTGCTGCCTGGCGTTGAGCTTGTTGGGCGAGCTGCTGAGTTAGGATTTCGAACTGCATTCCTGAGCTCTCAGATCAGATCTTGAGCCACGGGGTCCTCTACTTGTTCGGCTCTGGCCGTACTTCCCCGGTTGTGCTGCCCTAGCCTCCAGATCAGGATCTTGTGGCCTGGGGTGGCCCCTAGGTCTTCTTGTGTTCAATTGCCGATCCTTGCATCTCTCGACCCCTCCTGTCAGGCAGCATCGTCTCTAGCATTCCCTCTTGTCACCATCTCGGATCTCGAAGGTAAGGTGGCTGGTGTTGAGTGAAGGCGTAGGACGCCCTCCTTTTAGCTCCAAAATGTTGATGCTTAACGTGATCTAGTGTCGGATCAACACCACGTGTGACTATGCACGGTCTGACTCTTTCCCGGCTTGCCTCTGCTCGGCCTGGCGTATCTGCGACAAGAGGAGGGGCGCTTCGGAGGTGAGAGTAAGGCGTCAGTCAAAGGACAAGGGCTCTTTGATGCTTAAGGCAGTGGTTGCTCGACAGAGGACGGAAGCCAGTTAGGTGGGAAGGAGTCTCTCTCTCTAGAATGCAATAAATGCATCCTATTTATAGGCTATTGCTTGGACCGGGTATCAGGTGGGTTTTGTCCACAACCTGGGTGTCACATCAAGGCATGTCAAGCAGTAGGTGACAAGTGTCACATCCCCCCATCGATGGATTGGGTCCCATCAGACGGTGAGTTATTTGCCGTTTGTCAGCCTGTAGTGGCGAGTAGCAGTTTGCCTATGAGTGAAGTTAGTCCGACCCAGTTAGTGCGTAGTCCGAGGTGGCAGCCTGCGGGGGCGCGACCTCGAGGGCCTTGAGAAGCACCTTGGACAAAGCGCGTGTTGCCGTCGAGGTCAGTAGTTTGCTCCCTAGAGGCTCTGCCGAGCTATTTAGCCGAACAACAAAGTTTGTCTCCCCGACGGTGGCGTCGAGCTCACCCTCAACAAGTATTCTGTAAAAGTGACATGAAAAAATTAATGAGATAACTGTTACCTCTATTTTTTTTATATCTAAGCAGCTAGTTATTTTTCAATTATATTTAATTTATTTTAAATATGAAATAACCACTCTATCAAATATATAGGAAAGGGATATACTCCATTTACCTTATTCCCTTGTTTTTTGAAACTTAAATTAAAACAACTAAATCCACATGAACTAAATCCACATGAACCTATATATACGTATATATACAACACATTTTGATTCAAAACCAAAAAAAAAAATAGAACATGAATTCAAATCAAAATCAAATTCACCTATTATATATATATATATATATATATATTATACATAAAACAACGTTAACAAGATTTATGTATATATAATATATATAATATAATTAAATCTTATATATATTTAAATTCAAAAATAAATCATATTTATTTAAGAATAGATTTTTAAATTAATTAATAATTTAATTTTGTGTCCACATTGGAAAACACAATAATGTGATCCCACCTATTTGGTAAGGTAACGCCCCAAAATGTGTTTCTCTTTAAACGGTTGACATTTGTAGTATAAAAAAGTTGTTGTATCTATAAGGAGGTGAAATTTGTACCCCGACAAATTGATAAAAATAAACATTCAAAACAGAGAGCACTTTTTCAAAGCAGAGTGCAAAATAAGATGAATATTTTTGTGGTTTTTATTTTATTTAATTCAAAATTTAAAGCATAAAATTAAAATGATGAAGCTTTGAGAATCCCTTGTATGTTTTGCAACTAATATGGAATTTTAACTCTAATTAGTAATTATCTAAAACATTTGATTTATTATATTTTATCTCATTGATTGCAAGCATATTTTACTAATTATATAGGTCAACCTAAATCGACAATATAGCAAGCCATAATACAGTAAGGGTCTTCCTATAAAAACTAGCAAAATTATTATTGGTGCACCAATTATGAAAATTATAACAGCTATCACTCAATTATAATTGACATAATATTAAGATAGAAAAAAATAATAACAAACCAAAATTAATATATTTTTATGGAATAAATTATTGCGTAAACTTCGGCAGCACTTCGTCTTACGAAATATCTAGAATCGACAATATAACAAGTCATACTGCAGTAAAAGACATTCCATAAAATTAAGCATTATTTAATTATCGTTAATATTAACTATGCAACACAATTAAATTACATAAAGAAAGCATGACTAAATTTATGTAAAAATTGACAACATAACAACATCAACAATAATTATTGAAATCAAAAAGATATAATTTATTCAAAAAATATAAGCATTACCACACAGATATAGAGTTAAAATCCATACCAAAATACTATGCATACAAGATCATCTCTCTACCTCACCAGACACTCCACTCTAATTTAAGCATTATTTTATTATTATTTTTTACCTAAGAAAATACTGCTAAGTCTAACTTAGCAAAAAGAAAAAGAATGGAAAATAGGGCCAAAGGCCCAAGGTGTATATCAACTGAGGCAAATGCCTCAGTATTTATAGAGCTTAAGATTTACTATTGGGAGATTCTTTCAATTATTTGTATTGTTCAAGCGTTGAAAAACTTGATCCTTTCTTTTCCCCTTTTCTTCTTTGCGCTGGCCCTTCTTTAATGCGTGAGAATCTAGCTGAGATTCTGTGCTTCTAGGCAGCTGGGGGCATGGCTATGGGACTATCTGGGCTGTTAAAGACGCGATCCCACGGTCTAGAGACATGCGCAAAAATGGGTCCAGGTGGGGCCGCGTGGCCAAGAGAGAAGACCATCGGATCAGTCATGGTAATCCAATCCAATGGCGGAGAGAACGGTACACGTGGAAACGACCACACGCGAGCAGACACATCCCGAGATGCTCTCTGACTCGCCTGTAGCTTTGTCGGCGCGTGTGACACACGCGCCAGTCGTAAAATGACACGTGGAACGCACTACAGCAATCGGCTGACGCAATGGATGATGCTTTGACATGTGTCCCTACTCTGGACAGTTGAGATTGTTTGGGCAGCTCATCCAAGGGCCAAAAAATTGCCATGTGTCCCATTAATTTCAAATTCAAATTTTGTTTATTTTCTTGATGCATTTGATGTCCGATTTTATCCATTTTGGTGTCGTTTTGCTCCGTTTTTCCTCTAGATTTTAAATCTAAAAATCACAAACACACTAATATTAATTATTTTACAAACATAATATTTACAAAAATATTAAAAATATTTAATTTACATTAAAACACACAAAAATAAATAAAAACTCCTAAAATTTTTAGTCTCTTACGGTTTATCACAGATATAATTTTTATGACTTGGAAATATTTTTAAAAATTACTAAAAATATAGTAAAACATATTTACAAACTTAAAACACATTACCAAACACTCTAAAACTCAAAATAAAATAACCGCATTACTTTTACGGTTTTAACTATTTATAGACTAGACACTTATTTAACACACCAAAATGACTCTAAAAATTACTAACAATTCTATTAAACATAAAAACACACTAAAAACACATTTTAAAACATATTTACACACTAAAACACAAAAATACTTATTAACACAAAATGCTACTAATTAGAGGATTTAATGAGAAATAAAAGCATAAATAAATTATTTAAGCCTTAGAAAATGTGCACTTTTACAGTCTCATCACACCCCCCAGCCAGCTTGTTGCTAGTCCCTAGCAATTAAAGCGATATTATTTTGAAATGATTTACTAAATATTCATACAATGAAATTCATTTAACTATAATTTGACTTATCTAACTAGATAAACTAACAAAACTAAAATGTTATTTGAACAATTTATATATTATTTAACAAAATGTATATAAACCAGACTTAGTGCAGAAAGGGATAATGAATAATTATGAAGTTTCAAAACTAAGAATAAAATTATTTTGATATTTTGCTTCAATTCACTTCTGCAGGCAGCAACACTTCAAATTATTGATTTGGAACAATTAAAGAGCATAAAAATAAAAAAATATATATACAAACTTTACATTTTGGATAGTGCAATGTTTGGCTCCCTTAAGCTTTCTCCATAACCCATTTAACGAGCTTTGGGTTAGTAACTCCCAGACCGATTGGTCTAAAATATTAGGTGTTAAAGCACCCCTTAGAACTTACTTACTCGAGTCAAAGAGGCTACAAAACCAAACTTATCCAACTTTATTATTACCCACTTTATTTATTTACAATTTATTATTTTTTTTCTTTTTATTCTTTTTTTTAACTAGTTTATTAATTTTGAAAATATTGCTGCCTTTATTTGTTTATCTTCACAAAACAACAAAACTCAAATGTTAATAGCTTTGACTTACCACCATAATTAAACATTATAGTGCGTGTATGAAAAGAATGGCTTACAAATACTCTGAAAAATAAACACATAAAAATGTTAAATAAAACTAAAGTTTTGAGAGTGCATAAAATTAGATAATTCAAAGAATAGAAAACTGATATTACATTAATATGAAATTCAAAAATCAAAACAAAATAATAAGACATTAATTACTAAGAAACTAATATTCACAAGACACATTCTTTTTTAAAATTTTATGACTGATAAAAAAAAATAACACACAAAAATGAAAAATGCACAAAAATCTGGAGCAAGATAAAAAATTTGGGCAAAATCGAAAATTTTTGGCACAACACAACATTGAAGCACAATTTTTAAACACAACCCGCTCCCCCCAACCTAGAATGTACATTATCCTAAATGTATAAAAGAATAGTGAGAGCAGCAAAAATATTACATGAATCAATATAGCTGCAGAGATGATCTATAGCAAACTTAACAAACAAAAACTAAAAACTAACAAAACACACAACAATATATTACAAGTTGGGACTTTTAAAGTCAGATTCACTAGACTTCATTTTTTTGTTTCGAAAGTCAAAAATCATATTTTTACACAAATTCTTCAGAATTCGTCTCAAAAGGCCACAAATATAAAGTATTTACTGATCACAATTGTTTATAACCTCCTTAATCTCAGCTATTCTGCAAGAGGCCGCAAATATAAAGTATTTACTAATCACAATTGATTATAACCTCCTTAATCTCAGCTATTCTGCAAGAATTATTTTTGAGATTTATTTTCAACTTTCAAAGTTTTTTTTTTAAAAACAAAATAAGAAAACAGACAACAAAAATAAATATTTAAAAGAGAATAAACAGAAAACTACTCAGGGTTGATAAACTGGAGCCATAAGAGTGACTTCTTTAGGTTCAGTTATCCGTTCTATGTAGCTTTTCAATCTCTGGCCATTTACTTTGAGTATCCTTCCATCGGATGGATCTTCAATTTCAACATCACCATTTGGGAAAACCTGTTTCACAATATATGGACCTGTCCATCGTGATTTTAACTTACCAGGATGAAGGTGAAGATGAGATTCATAAAGATGAACCCGTTGATTTGGCTCAAAGTTCTTTCTCATAATATGTTTGTCATGAAATGCTTTCATTTTTGCTTTGTAAATCCGTGAATTGTTGTAAGAATTATTCCTTAATTCCTCAAGTTCAGAGAGTTGAAGCTTTCGTTCAATACCTGCAGCACTAAGATCAAAGTTGAGAGCTTTAATAGCCCAATAAGCTTTATGTTCAAGTTCTACAAGTAAATGACAGGCTTTTCCAAAGACAAGCCTATAGGGAGACATTCCTAAAGGAGCTTTGTAAGCTGTGCGGTATGCCTAGCGTGCATCTTAAAGACGTGAGGACCAATCTTTTCGATTAGGATTCACTATTTTTTCCAAAATTTGTTTGATCTCTCTATTTGCTAACTCAGCTTGTCCATTTGTCTGTGGATGATAGGCAGTCGAAACTTTATGAATCACACCGTACTTTCGCATCAAAGTTTCAAAAGAACGGTTGCAAAAATGTGTGCCTTGATCACTGATTATAGTATGTGGCGTACCATACCTAGATAATACGTTTTCTTTCAAGAACTTTATAACAGTTGTATTATCATTAGTACGGCATGCTACGGCTTCAACCCATTTTGAAACATACTCCACAGCAAGAAGGATGTATAGGTACCTAGAAGAAGGTGGAAAAGGTCCTATAAAGTCTATTCCCCAGCAATCAAATATTTCAATTGCGATAATCGGGTTTAGAGGCATCATGTGACGACGAGACAGAGTACCTAACTTTTGACAATTTTCGCAGGAACGACAATAATGATAAGTGTCTTTGAACAAAGTGGGCCAATAAAGACCACATTGGAGGATCTTTGCAGCAGTTTTCTTGGCAGAAAAATGACCACCACATGCATCAGTGTGACAAAATTTTAAGACACTATTCACTTCATCTTCAAGAATGCAATGTCTCATGATTTGATCACGACAGTATTTGAAAAGGTACGGATCATCCCAGTAAAAGTTACGCACTTCAATCAAACACTTTCTTTTGTCTTGCAAACTCCAAGCAGATGGAATTTCTCCAGTTGCCAAATAATTGACAATGTGTGCATACCAAGGTAACTTGGTAACAAAGAACAAATGTTCATCAGGAAATTCATCATGAATTGGTGAACCATCGATAGAATCATTGACTTCTAAACGAGATAAGTGGTCAACTGCCACGTTCTCAACTCCTTTCTTGTCCTTGATAGTCAAATCAAACTCTTGCAGAAGAAGGATCCACCTGATAAGTCAGGCTTTAGCATCCTTTTTAGAAAAGAGATACTTAAGGGCAGAATGATCAGTGAAAACAGTGATGGGTGAACCGATTAGGTATGAACGAAACTTATCAAGTGCAAATACTACAACAAGTAATTCCTTTTCAGTGGTTGAGTAATTCATTTGAGCATTGTTCAAGGTTTTGCTTGCATAGTACACTACAAAAGGTTTTCCTTCCCTTCGTTGACCTAAGACGGCTCCTACAGCGTAATTGCTTGCATTACATATGACTTCAAATGGTAAACTCCAATCAGGGGATTGCATGATAGGTGTAGAAGTTAACTTAGATATTAGTGTTTGGAAAGATTCTTCACATTCTTTTGTCCATTCAAACACAGCATCTTTCAATAGGAGATTACACAATGGTCTTAATATGGTTGAAAATTTTTGAATGAACCTCCTATAAAATCCAGTGTGTCCAAAAAAGATCAAACATCTCTAACAGTCTTTGGAGTGGCCAAGTTTGAAATAAGCTCAATCTTAACTGGATCAACTTCAATTCCTCTTTTAGAGACAATGTGTCCAAGAACTATGCCAGATGGAACCATAAAATGGCATTTTTGTCAAATTAACACAAGGCCTTTTTCTTCACATCTTTTCAAAACAGCTTCCAAATTAAGCAAACAAGTATCAAATGAATTACCAAAAACAATCAAATCATCCATGAAAACTTCCATAATCTTCTCAACCATGTCACTGAAAATGCTCATCATGCATCTTTGAAATGTAGCTGGAGCATTCCAAAGTCCGAATGACATTCGTCGAAAAGCAAAAGTACCAAAAGGACATGTAAATGTGGTCTTTTTCTGATCTTCTAATGCTATCTCTATCTGATAATATCCTAAATATCCATCTAGAAAGCAATAGAAAGGATGACCAGCTACACGTTCTAAGATTTGATCGATGAATGGGAGTGGAAAATAGTCTTTTTGAGTGGCGGCATTTAATTTTCTATAATCAACGCACATTCGCCATCCAATGACAACTCTTGTAGGGACAAAATCTCCTTTTTCATTCTTTATCACAGTTACACCAGATTTCTTAGGAACAACTTGAATTGGACTGACCCATTTACTGTCCGCAATGGGGTAAATGATACCAGTAATTAACAGTTTCAAAACTTCATTCCTCACGACTTCTTTCATTATTGGGTTCAGTCTCCTTTGGGGATCTCTTTTTTGATTAACACCTTCTTCTAATTGAATATGATGGGAGCAAATCAAGGGACTAATACCCTTGATATCACCTAAAATGATAATAGGAAAAGATTCATCAGCTCCTAAGAATGCATGTTTTAGTCCTTCAAGAAGTTGGGCTAACTTAATTTTGGGAATTTCTTCGGTGGATGGTTTTGGCTTTTCTCCTTATAGGAATAGCTTTTCAAAATGTGGTTGCCGAAACTTTTTTTCTTTGTCAAGTGAATGTTTAGGAATATCAGAAATGGGATTGGGATTTTCAAGATTAGGACTTTGGAAGATTTCTTCAAGCACATCGGTTTGCTTTTGAAATTCTTCATGAACAGCTTCATCAATGATTTCAGTGTAAGAACACTCATTATTGCTTTGAAATTGCTTCCCAATATGGAAAACATTCACTTCAAGAGTCATATTTCCAAAAGAGATTTTCATGAGACCATTTCGACAATTGATGAAAGCATTAGCCGTAGCTAAGAAAGGTCTTCCGTGGATTATAGAAATTTTTGATTCTATATCCACCTTAGTTTGAGTGTCTAAAATGAGAAAATCCACGGGATAATAAAACTTATCAACTTGTAACAAAACATCTTCAACTATCCCTCGTAGTTTCTTTATGGATCTGTCTGTGAATTGCAAGACCACAAATGTTGGCTTAATCTCTCCAAGGCCTAGTTACGAGTAAATTGAATAGGGTATGAGGTTGACGCTCGCTCCTAAGTCTAACATGGCTCGAGTGATTTCATGGGTTCCTATGTAACAGCTGATTGTGGGACATCCAGGATCTTTGTACTTGACTGGTGCTCTTTGCTCAAGAACTGCACTTAGTTGCTCAGTTAAGAATGCAGTCTTTGGGACATGATGTTTCCTTTTCACAGTGCACAAATCTTTTATCACTTTGGCATAAACAGGCACTTGTTTGAGAATTTGCAAAAGAGGAAGATCGATTCGAACTTGCTTCAAATGTTCCAAGATGTGTTCATAATTTTCTGGCACTTTCCTAGTAGTTTGAAGAGCTTGAGGAAAAGAGACTTCTACTAGAAACTTATTCACTTCTTCTTCTTCTCTTTGAGGAACATCTTCTTCCTTACTCGCATCTGTGGTGTTTGATTTTTCCAATGATTTACCACTGCGAGTAGTAACATGACTAACCTCTTCATCCTTCTGTTTAGTGTTAGAGGTTTGTATCATGCTTTGTCCTTCAGAAATGACCAGAGCTTGAGATGAACATTTTTCATTCAATTTCAAAATTTCTTTTGTCATTTGTGTTAAAGCAGCTTCAATTTTCTCACATGACTTGTTTTGTATCTCAATGAATGCTTGTAATGTTTCTTCAAGAGATTTGCTCGAGTGTGAATCATGTTGAGGAACATTTTCTCCTGAGTACATTTCTTCTTCATTTCTCCATTGATTTCCAAATGATTGCTCTTGATTTGAATTCCTCCTATCGAATTACAAGTTGTTTCTTCCATCAGGATTGAAAGTTTCAGGATAAGGAGTACAAGGCTTATGGTTTGTCTTTAAGGCATTACATTGTTCCTCATATTCTCCTATCACTTCCTGACAAACATGACAATCCAGTGGCTGTTGGTCAAACCTTTTATTCCTTGTAGTTCAGCTCTTGTGACTACATGACTTCCTTTCTCATTCTTTGCTTTGAGGATTTCTAATTCTCTTGTAAGGTTTTCAACTTGAACCCTAAGGTTGTAGCTATCCTCTTTCTTCAATTGATGAACTTCAGTTGATCGCGACTTATGAGAAACATCTAATTCAGCCCACAAATGAACTTTTTCAGTAAATTCATCAAGAAATTCCTTGGCCTCTTCAGGGTCCTTGTGTAAAAAATTTCCATTGCACATCACTTCCAGATATTGGCGATCATGACTTGTGAGTCCTTCGTAGAAAAAGCTGACAAGATGCCAATTCTCGTAACCATGGTGAGGACATTGACTCAACAAGTCTTTGAATCTTTCCCATGCTTTGTAGAAATTTTCATGATCGTTTTGGGAGAAAGTCAAAATTTGTTTCTTGAGATTGATGGTCTTTTGATATGGAAAGTATTTGTAGAAGAAAGCAGATGTCATGTCATTCCATGATTGAATGGATCGAGATCTTAAAGAATAAAGCCAACTTTTAGCTTTATCTTTTAGTGAGAAAGGGAAAATTTTCAATTTGATGGAATTAGCGATATCAGGGTGGCTATGAAAAGTGGCAACAACTTCTTCAAATTCACGAATATGAACATAAGGATTTTTGCTTTCTAATCCAAAGAACGTTGGCAAGAGTTGAATCATGCCAGGCTTAAAATCTTGTTGTGGAAGATTTGATGGAAACACAATACATGAAGGAGTTAAAGTGCGAGTTGGATGCATAAAATCTTTCATCAGCATTCTTTGAGGATTCTCACCAAGATTCTCCATTGCGAACGAATTTGCAAGAGTGGTTGACGAAGATGAAGAATGCGAAAAAGAGTTTGACAATTGTTCAATAGGGTTTCTTAAGTCTAAAGCTTTAACAAATCGACTAAGTTTGAATAATTAACCCTAAGTGTTTTTTTTCTTTTTTTTATTTTTTTATTTTCGATTTTTAAAATTTTTTTTTACAAGGATAAAGACAAATGCTAAGCTTTTATTTATTCAGGGAGAATAAAGTAGTGAATGAAAAGCACTCGCCTGAGTTATTTTGTAGATCTTGAGAATTATATACCTTAAGGATATTCCCAAGAAAGATTGGTGGGGCTAAGGCTCCTTAAACACCAATCTCCTAGTTAGAGCAACGTTCTCGGAATGACTGGTGTTGGGAAAGTTTTCAAAATTAACCAGCTATGGGAATGGTATCAGAGCCAGTACCAGAACTTCCTCAAATGATACTCTTCGCAAAACCACAATTTATTTTATGAAAAACCTAACTCTAAAATTTTATGATGTTTTATTTCTAAGGCAAAAACCTAAATCTAAACCCAAAACTAACAAAGTAAATATTTTACAAAGAAAAGGAAATAAAATAAAATTTTTATGATTTTTTTATTTTTTAATTTTTTTATAAATAGTGAACAGTGTGTGAATAGTGACATGAATAGTAACTTTGTGAATAGTAGCCTACTTAATTAAATAATCAAACTAAAATAACAATATTTACACTATTTATAAGATAAGGACAAAGTACTTACCTGGTTTCCTGCTTAATTTAACAATCTGACAAAGTAACAGCACCTTCCCAGCAACGGCGCCAAAATGTTTGGTAAGGTAACGCCCCAAAATGTCTTTCTCTTTAAACGGTGGACATTTATAGTATAGAAAAGTTGTCGTATCCACAGGGAGGTGAAAATTTGTACCTCGGCAAATTGATAAAAATAAACGTTCAAAAAGGAGAGCACTTTTTTCAGAGCAGAGTGTAAAATGAGATGAATATTTTTGTGGTTTTTATTTTATTTAATTCAAAATTAAAATGATGAAGCTTTGAGAATCCCTTGTATGTTTTGCAACTGATATGGAATTTTAACTCTAATTAACAATTATCTAAAACATTTGATTTATTATATCTTATCTCATTGATTGCAAGCACATTTTACTAATTATATAGGTCAACCTAAATCGACAATATAGCAAGCCATAATGCAGTAAAGGTCTTCCTATAAAAACTAGCAAAATAACTATTGGTGCACTAATTATGAAAATCATAACAGCTGTCACTCAATTATAATTAACATAATTTTAAGATAGAAAAAAATAATAACAAATCAAAATTAATATATTTTTATGGAATAAATTATTACGTAAACTTCGGCAGCACTTTGCCTTATGAAATATCTAGAATCGACAATATAACAAGTCATACTGTAGTAAAAGACATTCTATAAAATTAAGCATTATTTTATTATTATTAATATTAACTATGCAACATAATTAAATTACATAAAGAAAGCATGACTGAATTTATATAAAAATCGGCAGCATAATAACATCAACAATAATTATTGAAAACAAAAAGATATAATTTATTCAAAAAATATAAGCATTACCACACAGATATAGAGTTAAAATCCATACCAAAATACTATGCATACAAGATCATCTCTCTGCCTCACCAGACACTCTACTCTAATTTAAGCATTATTTTATTATTATTTTTTACCTAAGAAAATACTGCTGAGTCTAACTTAGCAGAAAGAAAAAGAATGGGAAATAGGGCTAAAGGCCCGAAGGCGTATTTCAATGGAGGCAAATGCCTCAGTATTTATAGAGCTTAAGATTTACTATTGGGAGATTCTTTCAATTATTTGTATTGTTCAAGCGTTGAAAAACTTGATCCTTTCTTTTCCCCTTTTCTTCTTTGCGCTGGCCCTTCTTTAATGCGTGAGAATCTCGTTGAGATTTTGTGCTTCTCGGCAGCTGGGGGCACGACTATGGGATGATTTGGGCCGTTGAGGACGCGATCCGACGGTCTGGAGACGCGCGAAAATGGGTCTAGGTAGGGCCACGTGGCCAAGAGAGAAGACCATCGGATCAGTCTTGGTAATCCAATCCAATGGCCGAGAGAACGGTTACATGTGGAAATGACTGCACGCAAGCAGACACATCTCGAGATGCTCTCTGACTCGCCTGCAGCTTTGTCGCCGCGTGTGACACACACGCCAGTCGCAAAACGACACGTGGAACGCACTACTATAATCGGCTGACACAATGGATCACGCTTTGACATGCATCCCTACTCTGGATGGTTGAGATCGTTTAGGCAGCTCATCTAAGGGCCAAAAAATTGCCACGTGTCCCATTAATTTTAAATTCAAATTTTGTTTATTTTCTTGATGCATTTGATGTCTGATTTTATCTGTTTTTGTGTCATTTTGCTCCCTTTTTCCTCTAGATTTCAAATCTAAAAATCACAAACACACTAATATTAATTATTTTACAAACATAATATTTACAAAAATATTAAAAATATATATTTTACATTAAAACACACAAAAATTTATAAAAACTCCTAAAATTTCTAGTCTCTTATGGTTTATCATAGATATAATTTTTATGACTTGAAAATATTTTTAAAAATTACTAAAAATATAGTAAAACATATTTACAAACTTAAAACACACTATCAAACACTCTAAAACTCAAAATAAAATAACCGCATTACTTTTACGGTTTTAACTATTTATAGACTAGACACTTATTTAACACACCAAAATGACTCTAAAAATTACTAACAATTCTATTAAACATAAAAACACACTAAAAATACATTTTTAAACATATTTACACACTAAAACACAAAAAAAACTTATTAACACAAAATGCTACTAATTAGAGGATTTAATGAGAAATAAAAACATAAATAAATGATTTAAGCCTTAGAAAATGTGCACTTTTACAGTCTCATCACCACCACACATGTGTCACACTACAAAATTAAAATTATATTTAAATAATCTTATTATTCAAATATTATCAATTAATTAATTTAAAAAATATTTAATTAATCTCATTAATTAAATATAATCAATTAATTGATTAAATAATGTTCAATTAAATATGACAACATTTATCACATTACATTATGTGTCACAGAGAATATTTTTCTATGTCACATTAATAACTCAAGTGTGAAATAATTAATTCAGAATTTAATAATTCCAAATTAAATGTGTATGATTCATTCTCTGGATTAAATCTAATACAGTGTTATGGAGGTGGCCATGGGAACCTATGGACCTATAACCCAAGCTCCAATAAATTTGACAATCAATTAAACTATTTAATTAATGTGCCAAATTTATTAGTTTTAGTATTACTTCATTCAAAACCTAAAACTGAACTCTTAAAATTATAGTAAAATTACTCAAAGAAAATTAACGAGTAGTCCATTGATATAATCATTACATATAAGTAAGTTCATCATAAATAGTTCATAATAAGAGCTAGGTTCAATTTCCATTTACCTCTCTTATTACATCTTTATTCTTGAGTTTTAATAATTCTCTAATGAACAGTTAATTCATAATCTTATTATGAACAAGCGCTCTAGTATTCAAACCTTGAATTATCACTCAAGTGAGTTATTTTCCTAACTTCCATAAGGAAGGAATGAATTCCATATCTGTATAATATTATTCCCAGCCATTATTACATTATGTTTCTAAGATGTTAAATTATGATCTGTGTTTAAACAAATCTTACCATCCAAGTCAAAAAACATAATGTCATAAATACGAGTCTAATAAATACTTAAGATTATGACTTGTCAAATATATGATCATCATAGTGATAAATTTGAATACTCTATTTGTAACGGATGATTATTAGATATTCATTATTTATTTAGAATGGTCTTTTATAATCTCATTATATAAAGTATCCTTAATCTAATGTCTTTGCATTAATAGCCCAGATAAGACTATTTCATTCTAAATGAGATTGGACTGTACTTATAATATTTAATTAAAGATCCCAAACTTTAATTAATTATTACAGACTATTTAGATTATTATCTATAAATTTTAGCCCTAAGCATATAACACGTATATGCTAAATTCATAGTTATATAAATAATCATGGAATTTTGTTCATGTTTATAAAAGTATTCATAATACATATAAGCAACAAAAATAATTACAAATGTCACTTAATTTATTTATTAACAACATGTACGATGTTACAGCTTATAGGGCGCCAAACCCAACAAATACTATGTTCAGGGCTAACAAAATACGTAATTAAAACTTTTTTCTTCCATTATCATTAGATTACTAGCGTAAAAAATACGCATTTTAGTCATTTTAGATACTGTAATGAACTAATTAATTGCCTAAGCTCATATTATTGTCAACGATGACCAAATCAATCATTAAATCTCTTTCCAAAATCTACCTTTATAATTTATTGTGATTTAGATTTACGTTGGGATTATATAACTTTTGAATTATTTAAGCATCATTTGCTTTCTTTGATCTTTAAATAAATTCTCTTTTGCTTTCACATAAGAAATATTCATTTCAAAGATTTGGTGGTAGATGATTGACTAATTAGCAACAATAGTTTGTCACATAGTATCAGGTCATTAATAATATTGATGGTCTTGAAAAACCTTTGAGTGGATTTGCAAACCTTTCATGTAGATTATTATTCTTCATTGCCTAATGAATAATTTGCATTTGGCTAATATTAAAATTAGTTCCATAGATGAACATCTAATTTCTCTACTCTAGATGTAGCGAACACACAAGAAAAAAAATAGAAAAAAAGACAAAATTTCTAAAATTCATTAATTTGATTGGTATCCTAAATATTATTGATTCGATAAGAATACTGAAAGATATGACTTTTATAAATTTGTTGATTCACTTAGAATTCCAAGAGAATAAGTATTAATCACTTATTAATAGCAACCTATAACGATCAGCACCTTTACTTGATATGATATTATCAATCACTCATTGATAGTAACTTATAATGATCTACATCTTCACTTGGTATGCTATGATCCGCTTTGGGATTAACCTGCACAGTTTTGCTCTTGGGCTTCGTCCTAAAAGGCCTCATGCTATTGGGAGGTGGTGTCATTGTTTATGACCCATTGCCTAGGTAATGTGAGACTATATAACCCATCCTTTCCTGACCCTATTTTTCAAGGGAATTATGGTTGTCACACAGCCTCTTTAAATAGAGAATTGAAAAACAAAAAAATAAAAATAAAAATCAATCTAAAAATAGAAACTCAAATAAACGAAACTAAGCTATTTACAATTTAGAAATCTAGGTAAAGGAAACCAAAATTCAAAATAAACCTATCTCTAAGAAAATGAAACATTTAAGTAATAAAAAGAGCTTAAAACTATGAATTTCCACATAAAAAATTAATCATGTATCTTCAGTCGATAGTTCTGTTATCATCGGTCAACCACAAAGTGATAGAGAGCACCCTTGTAGAATATGGTCTTGCCCAATACACCCGATACTGTTAACCGGTTGACCGTTATTGTTGAAGCACTGCAAGTCATTTTAGATGATTATAAATGCACTTATCATGGAACCTATAGAATATTATTGGTCGTAGTTGTTCTGGTTATTTCTATTCATTTCTCATAAACTTGTTGATAATACTAATGGTCTAATTATACAGTGTAGAATTAAATATTTCTTCAATTTATAAATATTCTATACATGATTTAAAATGATATCATTAAAATAATTACTATATAATTATATAGTACATATGAAATTATTATAGTAGTTATTATGTAATTATGGGTATTTTTGAAATATTCTAAAAATTGCGATGAAATTTAATTTCATCATAATACGTGGGTCTTGTAGTATAATTTTTTCTTGTTTTGTTTTTCTAACTTGCGTGTCAATGCTCCTAAAGGGGACTGGGCATCTTTGAAACCATGCCACCTCTTTCATGCTTGAGCGATAATAATTTGTGTGAAAAAACGTTCGCAAAAATTTAAACATAGGGCATATCATTATCTTTGTACTTTCACGGTTTCCGTTAAGAACAATTTTTGTAATAAATCAGATCAAGTTCGCGCCTTTTATCGCACTAAAATGTCACCCACTACGGTCCTCGCTTTTTTGCTACACATTTATTTTCACCTAACAAAGAATATAAATTCAAAAAGAACCCAAAACTAAGAAATGTGCATTAAGGTAGCACATCCTCTGATCTTCTAAAATAGAGCGTTACTTTTTGGTAACGTGCCTTGTTTGAGGATCAATGAAGATCAACTAGATTATCTTTACTACGGAACTACTTAGTCCGCTAGGGGATAATCTGTGCTCGAGAAAAATAGGGAAAAAGTTCCCCTCAAAACAAAAACTAAAAGGATATTTTGTTACCGAAAAAGACAGCAGTTTCTATTTTAAAAAGCAATCAATAGAAATGGCCAACGTGTAAGCCCAGATTAAACCACGTATGGCTCATATTTAAGAATTTTAAGCATTTTTTATTAGGAGGATTTTTTATTGAATAATTTTTCATGAACAGGCATGCATGCATATCGTTGTCCAACTTTGTTTTTCTTTTTCACTCACTCCCTCTCTTTTATTTGGCACTATTGTACATAAACTCCCTCCCTCTCTTTTATTTGGCACTATTGTACATAAGCACATCGCACATTTATAATTTACTCCTTGAACTTATAATTTTGACAAGATACATCATAAACTATCAAATTTATAGTAAATCACCCACATTAATAGCAATTTTAATTTTTTGAATAAAATTGACATATGTATAATTTTTTTTTTCCATAAATTTATATTTTAAACAAAATTTCTTCAACATCTTCTATTTTAACGCAAACTTAATTTAAAGATATTAATCACAATAAATTTGAATGGAAATATATAAAATGACCATTCATATCATTAATCAATTATTTATGTACAAATTACATGTCACTTTTAGTTTAAAAAACACTAAAATCACTATCAATAAGAGTAATTTGCTATAAATTTGTAAATTTAAAACGTAAGTTGCTAAAATTAAAAATTAAAAATTCAAAGGACAAATTGAACAATCAATAAGTCATTTCCTTATTTACCGATTTCCTTTCCTCTTTATTTCGTCTCAAGGCTAAATGCAAAGCGAAAAGCAACATTCCTCAAAGTTGGAGCGCAGCATAGACTAGCCATCCACGCAGCCTAATCCATTGCTTCCTCCAAGATATCAAACTCAATAATGCAAGGACATAACAAAAAGCACCTATAACTTTCAAGAGGCGAACAAAACAGAAATCCTATAAAAATCAACCTTTGTAATGCAATTGTCATTTGCATTCTTTTCTAAGAGAGAGAGGGAGAGGTAGGGACTCTAAAACACCATCTTTAAATTTATGTTACAAGTATACCGAAATTAAGCAAAGAAAACCCGGAAAGAAAGTAATCTTGGAATTACACAAAAAAAAAAAAAAAAAAAAAAAAAAAAAAAAACCCAAATCCACCAACGAAATGAGTGGAAAGGAATTTACCCAACAAAACAAGAAGGAACGTTCAATCCGAAAATAGAGACATACACACGCTTCGTTGGTGAACAACTCAAAAGCTCCAAGACCCGACATTTTCACAGAAACTCTAAATTCACAATGCCGGGAGAAAGGAAAATTTTTACCCAAAATATCTTTTAACAAAAAAAAAAAAAAAAGAAATTCTGGGTCCACGTATCTCTTTAAATAAACCAAACGTAGCCCCACAACACCTTCAGTATACCACTTCCACCTTTCTCCCAGCGTTTAAGAAATCTAATACTGAAAAGAATGGAAATAAATTATGGACACAAATAATATGAATTCAATCAAGGCTAAGGAAGAACGTGTTCCATGACTCAATGTAGCCTACTGCCCCTGCTTTTACTGAGCTCCCTCAATCTGACTGTGGAATGAAAGCCCAATCTGACTGTGGAACGAAAGCCCTCAGGGGGCTTTCAAGATGTTTCTGAATGATCAAATGAAACTAGAGCAGAATAATCGTCATTACCATCAACGTTTACCATGTCCTGCACCATTTTCCGATCTGCACTGGAAATGGATGCATTTTTTGAACCTGGGTTGAGGAACAGGCAAACTACGGCACAGTCATCAACCTTTGAGGATGGGAATTTGAACCTCCAGGCTCGTACTGCAGATTCTACTAGCACTCGAGCTGCAGTAGATCGTGGGGCTGATGCAACTATGTTCACAACTTCTTCATTCGTGAGAACATCCCAGATCTGCCAAAAAGAAGGGAATCATGTGCACATGGTTATGTACAACTTGAAGATAAACTTAATAATCTGACTAGTTTGCAAGGGAAAAAAGAGTAGGAAAAAGCTAGTATGCACAACACATCGTCTATGCTGAAGCACATCAACAAAGATGGACACAAGGACGAGACCAAATCATGAAGAGAGCATGGTACCGGAAAATGATAAAATAAATAAATAAGTAATGTTAAGCAGACGTATATACAAACTGCATAAGAGGCACATATCAGCTCGGTAAGAGATGCATCAACCAATTCATGTGTTTATGTAGGAAATGTCAGAACCCCTTGCAAAAGTCTAGACCTCCGAATCACTTGTAGAACATTTATACGTCAAAGAAGATATTACTAACTGGCCCATATATGTCAATCCCGAGGGCTGATACTTCTTTCCCCACGAACAAATATCACGAGTTAAAGATTTACAGCTCATTTTGACACTCAAGCACTCTCTTCGAGTTTTGAGGCATGTATGTACACTGCATACTGTAATCTTCAAGGTACAAAGCATGAGAATCAAAATAACTGCTGAATCAAATCCACACAACTTAGAGCAGTAAACCTAATATCAATTTATCCTTTAAAAAAAAAAAAAAAAAGAACCCTATATCAATTTATCTATTGCAAAATAAACACATGAAAAATCATTACAAAGGTTAATCTCGTACCCCATCTGTTGCCAATATTACGAATTCATCCCTCTCGCTGATACGATAATAAGAAACGTCAGGGACAGAAATCAAGCCAAAGTCTTTCAGACAAAAATCTCCGAAAGCCCGAGCCATGGCAAGGCCAGGGGAGTCACTGTTAGGCAGCCAAACTCGAGCAACCTCAGGCTCATTTTTCAGTGCAAATACCCGCCCCTTGCATAGTCTAATCCTTTCTGCTTCCTCTGCATAGAAACAAACTCATAAGAACCAACAACAACGCATTCATGTTAAAATCTTTTCAACAGATTTATTTTCTGATATAAAACAAATCTTTCAATTGATTTGAATTCTTGAGTTCCCAATATAGAAAGCAAGGGACTGAAGTTCCAGAATGATTTATTGTTTGTTTATTCAGCCAATCCGGAAGACAAAATGAGAGAGAGAGAGAGATATACTTGGAACACTTGGTTTAAGGTCAACAGTCAACTGAACTGCAATGAAAGAGTTATCCTTGTCCCTTGTACCCAATATGGCTCTTGAGTCCCCAACATTTCCTATAACAAGATCCTGGCTCTGTAAACAAACTTCAGATGTCAGAACACATCTTCGAGAATGAATAAAAAAGAGCAACTTGTGCAATATCTCAAGGTACCTGCTTGACCAAAGTTACTGCTGTTGTCCCACTGCAATAGCAGTCAATATGAGGATGAAGTTTGAGTTCCTTGTCCACTACTCTAAAAGCTTTCAGAAATGAATCTTTCAACGTCAAAAAAAACTGAGTCTGTTTATCATTCGCAAGAGCAGTTGTGGAAGCAATCTCTTCGCAGTTGAGACTTCCCATGGCTCCAGTACGACCTCCGGCAAGCCCATTTTTAGAGCTAATAATTAATTCCCACAAGGAACTTAGCTTTAAAGGCAGAGAGTCCCTCACCTTTTTGGCAACTAGATGTCCATAAGGACCATGGCCATCAAATACAGCACAAAAAGTGGTATCTGCCCTTGAACCAAAATTCTGCAAAACAGAAAAATCTCTTTCTCAGAACCAATAAATGGTATCCACTCCAGGCAGCAATTAAACAAAATGAAGTGTTCAAAGGAGCAACTTGTAAGGGAAGGGTTAAGAGAAGTAGCAGTCGGTTGTGAAGCAGAAATGAGCACTATAAATTGATCCCGATTTACAGGACTTAGATTATCATTTCTAAAAATTAGTCAAACAAATAAATGGACTGATGATACATATACATAAAGAACCAAAATACAATAAGTATTTGTTGGTAACACAATTTGCACAGAACAGCTGAGAATGAAAGAAACATATAAAAAATGACGAGATTACTCCTTCAATACATGTATAATCGGTGATCTTTACCTGTTGCATTGTCAAAGTTATGACATTACAGTTAACGCAATCGACCAACAGTAGGAACATGATTTAATGTAAACCCAAATAGAACTACCTGATATAAAAGATATTTTCATATGACTCCAATTGTAAAACAGAAGCCCTTGAATCAACGGCCTCACACAGATTTTACCCTTAAAACAACCAAGGTATGCAGGGTAAGATTGACTAAATCAGTAACCCCAATTAAAGAACAAGAAAATGAAAACTCAAAAGTAGAAAAGTACCTCCCAGACGATCATGGCGTCCTGGTTGACTCCTTTCTTGCCCTGCTTTGTGAAGAGCGACGCCGCATCGGAGCAGCCGTTCAGGCAAATCCTCCCCGGCACTCGGTGCAGCCATATCTCCATCTTAGAGTCCATTGTGCCGTACAAAGAAGCTGCAGAGGGGGAGGAGGAGGAGGAGGACGTAGTCCTCCTGAGCTTCCTCCGGTCCTTCCTCCTCCCCGACGATGACGAGGCCGCATTGTACGGAAGACCTGCACCGGCGGGGCCTTCTCCGGCCAGGCAGGAGCCCATTCCGAGGGCCCTGACAATGTCCAGCAAGCACTCCAGGGCCACCAAACAGTCAGAGCCCCTGCCCCACCTCTCTACCACCGGATCCGTCGTCGCTTTCACCGGTTTCGGAATCACGATCGCGAGCTAGTATCCTAATTACCAAACAAATATCTGAAGGATTCGATATCGATCAACCTGGGAGGTTGATTGGTAAGAGAGAGAGAATCCTTAGCAAAATCCAAAATTCTTTACGATTCGATATGATTAACCATGTATCAAAGCGAAAAAATTGATTGCCAAGAGAACTTTCGTCAACAATATCCGATTTCATCAAGCAACAAGACGTCAAAATTACTGAAAATTTTCTTTTTATTTTTCTTTTCTATTCTACCAATCAAATCAAAATGAAGTCAAACTCCGAAACGTTGTACCAAATTCGAAATTCCACGCCATTCCATACGATTACCAAATCATGAAAACCAGCACATGTATTCATCAGGAGAAGAAAAAAGGAAAAATAAAATAGAAATAAAAAACGAAAATTGAAAAACTTTGGAAATTTTCTTTTTTAGACAAATCATTGACGAAGTCCAAAACCCTACACCAATCGATATGACAGGAAAAGGAATTTACCGAATGAGCGAAAAAAAAGGGTCAGAAATGGAAAAAAGTTGAGAATCCAGAAACGCCGCGGAGAATGGCGATCAACACAGCATCATCACCAGAACATCAATCAATCGGAAATGATGATAGTAATAAAGAAAGTTTCGTCGCTTTCATAATACAGGTACGTGTATATATAAAATGAGAAAGATTATATTACACATATAAAACAAAAGAAATAGTGAAAATGGAGGATCTAATTATCCTTGTCAAGATAAAGACTATCCTATCCAATTGCGTGGCTTTCTCCTTGAGGTCGTAAGTTCCTTCCAATTTCTTTCTCCTGTTGTATTATTATTATCTGTGCTCAGTTACAAAAATTCTCCTCAAATTTTATATTTATATTTCAAACTTCAAAACGTAATAACATTCCCTTAAAATATAAACTATTAATAAAAATAATTATTTTATTGAAATTTTGATAGCAAATTAACAATTAATTTTAAAATTAAAAGTATTTTGGTAATCCTTCTTAAAAAATAACTAAAAAATTGAAACTATAAGAAAGATAGCCTTTGTTGATTAAAAAATAAAAAAATTAAAAAGTTAAAAGCATAATTCAATTTGGATCCCTCTTTTTTAAATATGCTAAAATTTTCTTTAAATTTTATTAATTTTTTACACTAAAAATGTATTTTTAAAATTTTAAAAGGTACAAATACCAATGAAAACTTCAAAAACATGAAAGAAATTTTATTAATACTATCAGAGTTTTTTTTCCACTTTAAAAAATTTGTGTTATATTAAATATATTTATGTTATATTGTTTTCATTTTACTAGTATATATAACTTTTAAAATTTTAAAATTCTTTTTCGGTGTGTAAAAAATTAATAAAATTTTAAAGAAAATTTATATTAAAAAAAGGAAGGATTCAAATGGTAAAATGATTATTTTAATTGATTTTTTTTCCGTTTTAATCATTGATAAAGACTTTTTTTATTATAATTTTAATTTTTGTGGTTATTTTTATAATCATAATTACTAAAAGAGCTTTAATTTTAAAATTATTTGTCAATTTTTCGTTAAAATTCTAACAGAATAGCCATTTTTGTTAATGGTTTATATTTTAGGAGGAATTGATGTTATATTTTATCAAGGGAATTCTTGTAATTAATCCTATTATTTTTTTCGAGGTGTTATAATTATTTTTTTTCTGTTCATTATTAGTTAATTTATTTTATTTATTTATTTATTATTTTAACATTTTTTTCCTGGAAGGATGAATGAAAAATTCTAAAGTTTCCTTTCAAAAAAAATTCTAAAGTTTAACTAAAAAAATGAGACAATCATCCCTTGGGAAAAAATACGGCGCAGTCAAATTTTAAAAATAAATTATAACAATTTAGCAAACAGATAATTCATTAGTTCTCGACTTCAAGAAGGAAAAAGAAATTCACAAAAAAAAGAAGAAAAAAATAATAACTAAAATAAATGTTAAAGTCCTACCTCTACTTTGTAAATCCCCTAATTCATGGATCAAAAAATGAGCCCTAAATTTTATACCAAACCTTCTTTGGTTCTCTAATAATTGAAAGAGCAATTTGGAACGCACAAATTATTAAAAGGTGGATCATTTAGTATGCGATTCAAGAAGAGACTTACTTCACTAGTTGCACTCTCTAAACACTTTTATGTTCAAGATGTCTCAAGGCTTACTGTCATATATCTTGTTGTGAAAAAATTAGTCCTTTTAATTATATTTGCATTAAACTTTCGACAAAACAGATAATGTGTCATCAATATACTATTAAAATGAGGGCAATAACATTTAAATAACTTATAAGATGAGAATAACTGATTCAATGAGGGTTTTAGTACGGCGATCATATTCTATTCTTTGTATATCCCATCTAGCTTTTTCTCTAAAGGGGCGTTTGACATTCTGGTGGAAACTATTAGTTAGAAATATTTTTACTATAACATGTAAGAGCTTATAATGGTCTGGACTGTCTTATGTCACACCCTATGAATATTTTTTAGAATGTCTAGTAAGGCTCTAATAATACAATTCCACCAATAATTCAAATGACACACTTCACAATGATTTAGGCGTCACCTCATCCTTCCAGTCATTTAAGTGGTTAATTTTGTAGAATAAAAAATCACTGTAAGTTTTGAAATGAACTAAACATCAAGTAACAAAGTAGATTTATAGGGTATTTGACATGGTGGTTAAAATTATTGATTAAACTTGTAAGCACTGTAGCATGTGAGAGTTTTACATTATAGTAAGCTTTTTGCTTTTACTTTAGCATATCAAAGTAAAATAAATCAATAGTAACAAAGTAAATTTATAGGATATTTGGCATGATAGTTAAAACTATTGATTAAACCTATAAACACTGTAGCATCTGAGAGTTTTATATTATAGTAAGTTCTTTGCTTTTACTTTAGCATATTAAAACTTTATACTATTATTAACTAAAAAGTTGGATATAATGAACTAGAGCTTTATAACTTTATTGTTTTTAATGTAAAGTTTAGGACTTTTTTTTCCCATCAAGTAATGTTCATGGATCATTCACTTTGTACTTGAGGATTTCCATTTCCTATAGCCTAAAGGTCTAAAAGCCTTTAATCAAAAAAGGGGAAAAAAAAAGCCTTTCAATATATGGTAATAATTTCCTTTTTAAGCAATTCATTATATTTCAACGGAAAGAAGTATGTCCTTAATAAATCTTGAATGAATCAATTAAAAAAATTAGAAAAAATAACTAGTGGGGGTCATAACATTGCCATTCCAAGTATTTTATGTCGCATCGGCTCTTTTTTTTTTTAATATAAAAAATGTTGCGTCTAATCTAACAAATGGATGAGATGGATGGAATAATATAGTAATAATAAAATCGCATGCTTATCTTCGGTCACACTTTATCCTTTTGTGAGATTAGTTTATCTGTGGTCGGTTAGGACGTTGCCAACCAATCTTACCCAGCCAAATACGAAGCAGCTTTGAATATTTTCAATTCCTGTCTTTTGAATCGAAAATTCACTATAATTTGTACGTGTGTAACTAACCACCAGACGAAATGACAAAAATAACTCTTGAACACGTGTCAAAGCTCACGATAATAATAGTTATCATCATCATTTCAGTGTCTCATTTTCGTATTCCTTTCCTTTCTCCATAATAAATAAAAATATAAAAATTAGAAGAGATAGCTTTTGAGTGTTTTCTATTTTTTTTTTTTAGCGTGGAGACCTATTAGCTCTTTGGCTTAGCAGTAAAATCACGATTCTTACTACAAATTTAATTATAAATAATATAAAACTTTCATATATTATAGTAATAATAAAAAATAACTATATTGTAAAGCTCTCACATGTTACAGTAAAAATAGTTCTAACCATCGATTCTTACTACCTTTTCAAACACCCTCATAGAGACAGTGTGAACAGTTGGTAGGTCATGAGCCGGTGTAAACAGGAAAATGATTAGTTCGAATACTAATGGACCCTATAAAAAATCTGGGTTCGGATGTTAATCAACTCTAGAATAGTTGTGCATCAAAACAATGCTCCTATGAATTAATATGTTTCCGTCAAGAATTCGGTAGAAAATGCCATTGCCATACAAGATTTATTGCGCCTATTGAAGGGACTTTTAAAGTAGGGGCCATCTCTTGATAACTAATTAGACGAACTCACTTGAGCCATGTTGAACAATCCTCTGGAAGGAGTGGTTCTTTCGGGCTTCAACAATACCATGGGCTACAATGTCAGAATTACATTATTCAGGATGAATTCAAAGCAAGAAAGAGCTCAAATCCCTCGCAAAGTATTTGAAATTCAAATTCATGTTATCTATTTGTCTTACTCTAACAAAAGACAGTTTTGTTTTCAACATGTCAAGTAAAAATGCATTTTTTTTAGAATTATCAAAATACGTCATTCTCTCTTTTTGTAAATCTTTTATGTCATATAACTTTTTTTTCTTCAAAAATTATCAACTTTTATTAACGATCAATGCATAGGAGTGCCACCAAGAGGCCCTATATATATATATGTATATGTATATATACATTACTAGTCCTTAAATAATTTATTAGAATTATAAGTGAGTTGCACCTTTGTGTCTTATAGTATTGTCATATCCGTGTTGGTGATGAATAATATTTCTTTCAACTGCTTAAATACTAATTTTTCATAAGTAGTCCTCAAATTAATAGCATTTAACTCTACAAGTAAATTTGCGATTTGGTACCTAACTTTTGTCGGTAAGCAATTTCTCTAGTGGAAATTGAAAAAAACTCACTAATACGTATCTATCTTTCAGCTATCACATCTACATAAAAAAAAATAAATTTTTGATCAAATTTAATAATTTTAAAATGTACACAATCGGTGAGGATTTTCATCGAAGAAGTCCTTAATTTTGTTACTTGAAATTGTATTAATCTTTATGTGTGTGTGTATATATATATTACATATATTGACACAAAAAGTTTTTTATTATTTAGCAAACAATAAACAATGTGTAACATATACATGTAACTAAAAAAAGATAGTGGTAGTATTGACAGTGGAAATTCACCAACAAAACTCTCAAGAAAATAACACTCACCGTAGTGTTTGTGCTTCGAGTTAATGAAGAATAAATGCAGAAAAAAAGATAAACTATACCTAGAATTAGAGTAGTTTATTATGTAACAAGCTATGTCCACTTTCTAGAAAAGGAGAAGAATTTCTTATTATGGAGAAAGAGTACATGATAATGCTCAATATGAGAGTTAGGACATTTTTGCCGGTTTAGTTCTCTACATATAACCCTTGATAATTAATTTAATAATAAAATAAATAAAGTTATTATTTTCTTCCAGTTTGAATTGAGATTATTTTTTCTTATCATGTAGTTGACTTATCTCGAGGATCTAGGACAATCTGGTAATTTCCTTGTTTGAAATTCAAATTAAGTTCTTTAATAAATCTGGTCACTCGGAAGCCTTGAGTTCGAGACTTTCGGTTATGCTTCGACCCTAGAAACGGATATGCAAGCCTCGTTTGTGTATTTGCCTCGAGTCCCACACTAACCATTTCGTTCATGAGCTCCAACTAGCATAAAGGTCAGGCCCAATAGGCCGCTGAGGCTATTCTTAACACGTAGTATGGAAAAGAAAAGAGAAATTCTACTTGATAGACCAATTGTTGAAATCTTTGAAAGTAAAGAGTGTATTTATAAACATTAATAATTAATAGACCAAATTTAATTTTAAATATTCTGCTTTCCAATTTTGCCCTTATCTCAAACCATCTCTCTTTGTTGCATTCTTTTTTTTTTTTTTTTCCTAATTTCTCTTTTCTAGCTCTTTCTCCCTCCAGCTACGTTCTCTCTCCTACTTTCCCACGACGGCTCTCTAGTCTCTCTCCTCCGCCCCTTGCGTCTCGTCACAACAATTCATTGTTCAACATCGCCACTAAGGATTTGCACCGGATCTAACAGAGAAAATGGCCACCGTCAGACGGTTTCATCGTCAGAGAAGTTCAAGGACGGAAAAGGCCGTGAAATGACAGAGACATCGGCCGGCGGCCTGGTTTACGATCTTCTAAAATGATAATTAATGTGTGCGTGTGAAGAGTTTCTCTTTCTACAATGATGATTCGTGACTCTACTAGAGAGAGAGGTGAGCTCAGCTTCAGAAGTGGTTATGATCTGTTAAGTGTTAAGGTGATTTTACTTCTCAACGAAAGAAAGAAAAGTAACTGTCTGTGATAGAGATGAAGGAATACAAAGGAATATTTGTGGGGTAACACAGATTTTTTTTTTTTATATTTTTAATCTCCGTTATATTATAGCAATTTATAACCAGGATATTTTGGACTTTTTCCTATCTTGTAAACCTGATTTAGCCAAAATATGTCTTTTGTTAACTTTATTTTAACTTTGGTCTATTAATTTTTATTCTATCTTCATTTTGGTATATTTTTCTCATTCTTCCTATGGAACATTTCAACATCTAGGCCTTTTTATCAAAGCATTTAAAGCAAATAACATTTTTTTTTGAATATAGGGGGAAACACTACTTTTAAGTAGAGTTCAACATCACTCGAATTCTCAATTTGTGGTTAAGGTGAAGGACTTACAAGCAACTAGAGTGCCCTCGTTCGTCGCAAATAACATTTTAAAATGATAAAAATATAGATCATATTTTAAAATTGTCAATCTTAGTATTCCAAATTTATTCTTATCTGATCGGATTCCTTTTTCTGCATGGTTTTTTCATCTCCTCTCTCGTCTGAGCATTTTCCTCTACGACAGCGAAGGAGACGAACTAGTGTCGGCAAGAAGGTGGATCTCATATCAACCTCACAATCTTCATTCGCGGACAACGACAAAGTCGAGCATGATTATGTCACACCCCATAATACAGGAGATGACGTGGCGGGTTATATAAGTTAATTAAGTAAGAATTTAGTTAAAAACATGTGTTTAAAGGTTAAATTAAATATAAAAAAACATGAGAGTTTCAAAACCTTTTTGTAAAAAGAATTCATAATCATTAAACAGATAAAATATTGAGGCAAACATTAAGTAA
Source organism: Artocarpus heterophyllus (assembly GCA_025403435.1). Taxonomy (NCBI): domain Eukaryota; kingdom Viridiplantae; phylum Streptophyta; class Magnoliopsida; order Rosales; family Moraceae; genus Artocarpus; species Artocarpus heterophyllus. Next base: position 27,187,781 of record CM046342.1, read on the forward strand.
GAAATGAAACGATAAAAGTTACGAGTATGGGTCCCTACTAACCCACAACTTGTGTACACACATAGTACTGACAATATAATAATACAATCACAGTCCAAGTAGAGAGAAAATTAAAATATTACATGCCTTGATTAAATATTACAAATAACCTACTAAGATTTTCCTACTGCTCCTAAGTCTTGTCCGCAGAATCTTCTTTGAACCTAAGAGGAAATCCACCTAGTGGGGGAAAAGTTTGAAAACAAATAAAACGTGAGCGAAAGGCTCAGTAGGACTATATTTAAGAAATAATAAATTAAAAGAACTATCCTTATTCAAGAAATCATTTAAGAAAAGACTTGAATAAATAAGTTTAAACAAAACCGTTTTTACCCAAAAACAGTTTATTGATCGACCAGAAAGATCATCAATTTTTTTTCCTAGGCAAACCATATGAATCACACCACCGTAGTGGCTCAGCTAGGTTTTGGGACCTGCCCCCAAGGTCGATCGCTACACGACTCGATCTTTGATATGGCATCATGCCCTTATATTCATTTTCATCATTATTCAAAACCCATTTACCAAGTGTTATCATTTACATTCATTATGAAGTTCATCTTTGTCCACGGTTCATAAAAACAATCGATAAAATTCCTTTTTCAATCAACCGTTGAAAACATTTTGATAAAAACCATTTTCAAGGCCAAATCATTTGAAACTGGGTTATCAAAGAAAGAGGGGTAGAAGTCCTACCTCAATACTCGTGCAGGTGCCCCACACCGTAATCTCGGTCTGCTATACGTTGGCTCCGCGAAACCACGAACGACCCTAATACAAACTAGGTCGATCAATATCTAGTTTAAGATATTCTATGTTACTAAACCAGTTCATGATGTCCTAGTGTGCCTATTTGTATCTTTAAATTCATTTTATAAAGTTGGATTTCAATCGGGGTTCAAAACAGTAAAAACGAGTGAAAATCACAAAATTTATTCTTGTTCGGTCAGCCTGCCGATCTCTCTGGTTCGGCCGGCCGAACAGCACAGTTCGGCCTGCCGGAGTACAAGTCCGATCGGCCAAACATTTTCCAGGTTTGGTCTACCGGATGGATGAATCCGGCTTATCGATCCTTTAAATCCAGCCTGCCGAACACGAAATTCGGCCTGCCGATCTGGAAAATTTTCAGAAATCTCAGGGCACAGGTTTTGGGTCTCCCAAACCCCAAATCTTGATTTCAACATGTTTTTCTCAATTCTCAAGCATGGAAAACAATCATAGATGATAGAAAAACATAATAGGAAACTTTTTAACCAATCTAAACAAGATTTACACAATGATTTTGAAAAATCCCAAAATTAGAGAAAAATGAGGAAAAATGAAAAATCTTGAATCGAATCCATTTTTCTTCAAACAAAGCTTAGATCCTAGTTGTTCTAAGTTCCTTTAACTCAAATCAAGGTTTCCCTAAGTTCAATCAAGCTTAGATTTCAAAAGTGCATGAAAAATTAAAAATTTGAAAAAGTTTAGAAATTTCAAAACTAACCCTAAATCCAAGCTTCAAATCACGTTTTTGGTTAGTCAATCACATTCCCGAGCCTTCAATCCACCAAAACCCGAAGCTTAAGCTTGATTTGATTCAAAAATTTTGGGAGAAATTGAGAGAGAGAGGGAGAGATAGAGTGAGAGTGAGAGAGGAGCACACGGGAGAGAGAGAGAGAGAGAGAGAGAGAGAGCGAGTGAGTCAAAGAGAGGGAGAGATAGAGTGAGAGTGAGAGAGGAGCACACGGGAGAGAGAGAGAGAGAGAGAGAGAGCGAGTGAGTCAAAGAGAGGGAGAGGAGAGAGAATAAATAGAGGGAAATAGTGGGCGGTCTTACTGTGCGAAAACTGTGTGCCCCCCACGGTTTTATAAAACGAAATATATTTGACATTTTACAAATTGTTGTGTCCCAAAGATTCAAAATGACATTTAAAATAATTAAAAAATTTTGAAATCATTAAAATAACCAAAACAACTTTAAACCCAAAATTTCATTAAATGGTCAAATTAAGTTTAAGATATTCATCATGGCACACTAATCCACCATTTTACATTCTAATATCATTAAATTAATTTTTGGGCCATTACAACTCTTCACCCCTAAAAGAAATTTCGCCCTCGAAATTTACAAATCAATTTAGAAACAAAACAGATGCAGATACAACTCCCGCATACTCGACTCTAGTTCCCAAGTGGCTTCATCAACCTCGTGATGCATGACAACGCAAATTGATCACTTTCTGATCGATAATATGAACCGACACTTCCTCGTATGTTGTGTCTTCCTAAACCTACACATCGTGAAATGAAACTACCTTACTTTGCTCAGGCGGACACTTCCTAAGCATTGATACGTGGAATACATCATGAACATGAGAAAGTTCGGGCAGGAAGGTCAAGCCAATAAACAACCACACCAGCACGGTGAGTGATCTCGAACGGTCCAACATATCTCGGTGCAAGCTTTCCACTCACTCCAAACCGCAAAATACCTTTACGAGGTGATACTTTCAAGAGAACAAAATCCCCTACCGCAAATTCCAAGGGTCGACATCTTCTATCCGCATAACTCTTCTGCCGACTCTGAGCTGCCCTCAATCAATCTCGAATTACGGCGACTTTCTCTTTGCTATCACGAATTTCATCTGGCCCAAGAATGACCCTTGTCTTTCGGCTCTGCCCAACACACCGGTGACCTACACGGTCGCCCATACAATGCCTCAAATGGTGCCATACCAATGCTTGCCTGATAGCTGTTGTTGTATGCAAATATTTCTTCCAATTCCCGCCGAAGTCTAACACATAAGCACGCAACATGTCCTTGAGAATCTGAATAACCCGCTCAGACTGCCAATCGGTTTGAGGATGAAACGCCATACTGAAGTTCAAATCTGTAACTAAAGCCTCCTGAAAACTCCTCCAATACTTAGCATTAAACCCTGGTGTCTCGATCGGATGTGATGGACAAAGGAACTCCATGCAACTGCACTATATTCTATAGATACAACTCCCCGAGAACTTTTCTCGAACATGTCGACCTGAACGAGATGAAATGCATTGATTTCGTCAACCTGTCGACCACGACCCAAACTGCATCATGCCGCTGCTCCATCCTTGGTAAACCGGTGAGAAAATCAATCGTCACATGCTTTTATTTCCACTCTAGAATAGGAAGCGGCTGAAGCTAACCTGCGGGCTTTTGATGCTCGGCTTTCACCTGGAGACATGTCGTACACCTGGCCACGTACTCTCGAACATCTTTCTTCATACCCCTCCACCAATATTGCCTCTTCAAATCACGATGCATCTTTATGCTCCTCGAATGAAGGGCGAACTGAGACCTATGGGCTTCGTCTATAATGGCTTTCGTCACCTTTGCGACTGCCAGAACTGCGAGACGCTCCCGAAAACACAACGATCCATCTGCATGCACTTTCCATTCTTCCAATTGCTCCCTGTTCTGAATCTGGGTCTAAATCCCTCGTAGATGCTAGTCCTGCCACTGATTCTGTTTCACCATCTGAACAAAAGCTGGGGTCGCTTCCATATTGTACACCAAAACTCGATCATAGTCTTCATAATACTATAGTCCATACTCGCTCACTGTCGCATCCCTGCTCCAGTCTTCAAGAGCCAAACAAGCTAGAATCCCTAAAGACTTCCTGCTAAGCGCATCCGTGACCACATAAGCTTTCCCAGGATGGTACTCTAACACGAAATCATAATCCTCCATATACTCCATCTATCTCCGCTGCCTCAAGTTAAGATCCCTCTGAGTGAATAGATACCTTAAACTCTTATGATCAGAGAAGACCTGAAACGTCACCCCATACAAATAACATCTCCAAATCTTCAGCATGTGAATCACCGCCGCAAGCTCCAAGTCATGAGTAGGATAATTCTGCTCGTGAGGTCATAGCTGTCTCGATCCGTATGCCACCACGCGTCCATGCTGCATCAACATGCATCCAAGTCCGCGTCCTGAAGAGTCTGTGTAAACCTCATATGGCTCGTCACTGCTAGGAATAACAAATACTGGGGCTGAAGTTAACTGATTCTTCAATTCCTGAAAAGCGAGCTCACATTCTTCATCCTACTCAAACCTGACGTTTTCTTGATCAATCTTTCCAACGGCGATGCGATCTTCGAGAAATGCTTTACAAATTTCCTGTAATAACCTACAAGACCTAAAAAGCTACGGATTTCTGCTACATTCCTTGGTCGTTCCCATTCCACTATGGCTTCAATCTTGGACGGATCCACAGAAATACCATGCTCAGAGATGACATAACCCAAAAACTTAACCTCTGTTAACCAAAACTCGCACTTTTCTTTCTTGGCATGCAACTGGTGCTCCCGCAGAGTCTAAAGCATGATCCTGAGATGCTGCTCATGCTCCTCCCAGGTCTTAGAATACACTAGAATGTCATCAATGAACACGATCATAAACGGATCCAAATAAGGCCTGAATATCCTGTTCATCAAATCCATGAAAGCTGCCGGAGCATTTGTCAATCCAAACAGCATCACCAGAAACTCAAAATGTCCATACCGGGTCCTGAAAGCTATCTTGGGAATATCCTCTTCCTTTATCCTGAGCTGATGGTACCCCGAGCATAAATCAATCTTTGAGAAGTATCACGAGCCTCCCAATTGATCAAACAACTCATCGATCCAAGGCAAATGATACTTATTCTTCATCGTGACACGATTCAACTGCTGATAATCTATACACAACCTGAGAGTCCCATCATGTTTTTTAGCAAACAAAACCGGCGCTCCCCACGGTGACGTACTATTTTGAATATTTCCTTTATCAGCAAGCTCCTGAAGTTGCTTTCTCAATTCTTTCATTTCTGCCAGTGCCATCCGATAAGGTGCTACTAAAATCGGTGCTGTACCTAGGAATAACTCAATACCAAACTAGATCTCTTGATGCGGTGGTAATCCTGGCAACTCGTCGGGGAAGACATCCTCATACTCATCAACCACCGATATCGCTACATTTCTTTTCAAAGTATAAAGCTCACCTTCTAGAATTGCAAGAAAAGCATGACAAACCAGATTCTTTCACCCTCTAAGACATGTCTTCATGAGACGCTCACTCATTAATGAATCACCACCACCTTGGTAAGTGATCATTGTCCCCCTATCAGACACTAGGGTTACTTTTCTAAGTTGGCAGTCTACAACTGCATTATACTTGGACAACCAGTCCATCCCTAAGATTACATCATATGAGCTCATGGGGAATACAATCAAATCACTTTTCAAAATCTCATCCCTAATCATTATTTTACAGGCTTTACATATACAATTTACACACACCCGCCCCAAGGGAGAAGCTATAACTATGGGTTCATTGAACTCTTCTATCTCTAGTCCTAAGGCATATACAAAAGAGCTCGAAATGAGAGAAGGAGTGGCACCTGTATCAAATAAAACGCGAGCTAAGGATTGGAAAACTAAAATCATACCATCGACAACCGTATTACTAGTATGGGCATCTGAACCTCCTGTTGCCATTGCATGAACCTGAACTGGTGCCTTTCTTTTTCCTCTACCAACATTGCTAGGTCCTGGATTATTCGACCGATACTACTGTGATGGAGACGACTGCACACTAGCTGTACTCGGTGGTCGATACTGAGGGATGTTACACTGGAAGTTCTATGGCTGCTGCCCTTGCGCTGAATATGATAGCTACTGAGGAAAGAACTGAGGAAACTGCAACTGTAGAAATTGGTAAGGCGAAGGTAGGGTCTGAGGTTGAGGTTGACAACTGGCACCTTCTCCGGTCTAAGATCGTAGATGGGTACTCCTAATCGAGCAATTCCACTTGATGTGTCTTGGCTGTTGGCAATAATGACAATGAAAGCTGTAAGGATTGCTGCGCCCACTAGTAGATGAACTACTGCTACCACTGTTCACGCCACCCTGCTTGTTCTTTCCTAGAGCTAGACAACTACTGGTGCTCTTCCTACCGCTCCTTTGTGGCCCTCTTGATGTCTTTGCTTGATCCTAACAATACTGTGCTTAATCATTTTCCACTGATATTGTTGACGACACAAGCTCTTCAAAACTCCTAAGTCGCAGAGCAACCACCTGTCGTCGAATAGGGCTTTGAGTCCTTCCTGAAACTTTATACATTTTTCATGTTCCGATGCCACTGCTGATGGAGCAAACTTGGCTAACTCATTAAACCTTGCCTCATACTCTCGAACTGACAAGTCACCCTGTTGCAACCTGTAGAACTCAGCCGCCTTCTGGTCCCAATACCCATACAAAAAATACCAGTCATTGAATAGCTCCTCGAACCTGTCCCAACTGACGTTACCATTGCGCTTTAAATGCTTAGCTTGCTTCCACAAAGTATTAGCGCCACCCTCAAACTTATATGCAGCAAATTCCACACGATACTCATCTAGCACTCCAAGGGTATCCAAATGCTTCATGATCGAGTCTAGCCAATATTCTGCTAGTTGCAGGTCCCCATTTCCATCAAAAGTCGGTATAGACGTGCGCTGGAATTCCTTAAAATACGTATGCCGACAACTAACATCAGAATCCTCCAGTCTAGCCCTAGCTGCCATATGTTGGAATGCAGCAAACATAGACTTCATCATACTTTCATCATTTCCAAACTCGGCGTCAGCTGTCGAACGACGTCTAGGTGCCATTCCCTCACTTCTGAAAACAAAATTTTAGACTGTCAGTAGTATTTCATTGTCATACTTATGTGTGCACAATTCCCAAGGTTCATAACCTTGGGCTCTGATACCATTTTGTCACGCCCCATAGTACGGGAGGTGAGTGGAGGTTGTATAAGTTAATTTAATAAGAATTTAGTTAAAAATGTGAGTTTAAAGGTTAAATTAAATATAAAAAAATATAAGAGTTTCAAAACCTTTTTGTAAAAAGAATTCATAATCATTAACAGATAAAATCATTGAGGCAAACATTAAGTAAGAAATGAAACAATAAAAGTTGTGAGTATGGGTCCCACTAACCCACAACTTGTGCACTCACATAGTACTGACAATATAATAATACAATCACAGTCCAAGTAGAGAGAAAATTAAAATATTATATGCCTTGATTAAATATTACAAATAACCTACTAAGATTCTCCTACTGCTCCTGAGTCCTGTCTGAGGAATCTTCTTTGAACTTAAGCGGAAATACACCTAGAGGGGGAAAAGTTTGAAAACAAATAAAATGTGAGCTAAAGGCTCAGTGGGACTATATTTAAGAAATAATAAATTAAAAGGAACTATCCTTATTCAAGAAATCATTTAAGAAAAGACTTGAATAAATAAGTCTAAACAAAACCGTTCTTACCAAAAAATAGTTTATTGGTTGACTAGAAAGATCATCAATTTCTTTTCCGAGGCAAACCATATGAATCACACCACTGTAGTGGCCTAGTTGGGTTTCGGGACCTGCCCTCAAGGTTGATCGCTGCACGACCCGATCTCTGATATGACATCATGCCCTTATATTCATTTTCATCATTATTCAAAACCCATTTACCAAGTGTTATCATTTACATTCGTTATGAAGTTCATTATGAAGTTCATCTCAGTCTATGGTTCATAAAAACAATCGATAAAATTCCTTTTTCAATCAACCGTTAAAAACATTTTGATAAAAAACATTTTCAAGGCCTCATTTGAAACTGGGTTATCAAAGAAAGAGGGGTAGAAGTCCTACCTCGGTACTCGTGCTGGTGCCCCACACCCTAATCCCAGTCCGCTATACGTTAGCTCCGCGAAACTACGAATGACCCTAAATAGAAACTAGGTCGATCAATATCTATTTTAAGATATTCTATGTTACTAAACCATTTTATGATGTCCTAGTGTGTCATTTGTATCTTTAAATTCATTTTATAAAGTTGGGATTTCAATCGGGGTTCAAAATAGTAAAACTGGGTGAAAATCACAAAATTTGCCCTTGTTTGGTTGGCCTGCTCGTCTCCCTGGTTCGGCCGGCCGAACAGTACAGTTCAACCTACTGAAGTACAAGTCCGATCAGCAGAACATTTTTCAGGTTCGGCCTACCGGACGGATGAATCTGCTTGCCGATCTGGAAAATTTCCAAAAATCTTAGGCATGGGTTTTGGGTCTTCCAAAACCCAAATCTTG